>OZ010796.1:415010173-415602673 GCA_963932465.1 Maratus speciosus | reverse complement strand
GCAGAAAAACCAACGTATAAAATGCACAAATAATATATGAAAAGCAGCAAACAGCTGTTTCGAATCTACTAGCGAGATTCTTCTTCAGTGCAAAAGGAACAGCGTGCTAGAAAAAGCAAGACTGAGCAAAATCATAGACAGAGCCGCGCTGGCTTTTATACCCTATGCGGGTGGCGAAGGCGCCGAAACAACCAATGAGAGAGAAGCAGTTGAAACGACTGGCTGGACAAGTAGCGACATCTACCGGAGAAGTAGAGAAAATAAACCAAAAAAGGGGGAATTAAATTAACGCTTTCCAAATACTTGGAAAATCTGGAGTACTAGATAAGTCATTGACTAAAGAGTGAGAATTTTCAATGATATGATAAGCTTCCCAAAAACTTTAAGAAGTCCCTTATTCCGTCTATTGCGCATTGTGCCAGGTTTTATGCTTTACCTAAGGTCCATAAACCTGACATTCCTTTTAGACCTATTGTCTCTAGTATCGGTACAGCTTCTTATAAGCTTGCCAAATATTTAGTTTCTGTTTTTTCCCCCACTTTTGAGCAGTAACTGTTTCACTGTTAAGAATTCTTTTGATTTTGTTAAAAAACTTCATAATTTTAAGCCGCAGGGTCACATGATGGTTTCTTTTGATGTTAAATCATTATTTACAAACCTTCCGGTTGAGGGGGCTTTAGATTGCCTCACGAAAAGGCTTTATGAATTCCATTTCTCTTATTTTGAAATCGAGGAACTTATACTTCTCACTCGCGCTTGCTTGTCGCAAAATACTTTTGTTTTCAATGGTAATTTCTTCCGTATGATTGACGGTTTGGCTATGGGTAATCCTCTTAGTCCAATTTTATGCGATATTTATATGCACTATTTTGAGGTCAAGCTTTTTGAAATCTTAAAATTTCCGTTCTATGTTCGTTATGTTGATGATGTTTATGTCCTGATTGAAATGAATTCGGATATTAATCATATTCTCTCTATTATGAATTCCATTGATCCCTGCATTCAATTTACCTCTGAAATTGAGACCAATAACTGGCTTTCTTTCCTGGATGTCCTTGTTATTCGTTGTGAAAATGGCTTTCAGACTACCGTCTTTCGTAAACCTTTTGCTGCCAGTCTCCCACCTCACAGGTATTCTTCTCATCCCCCTAAACAGAAATTCGCTGCTTTCAATACTTTTGTTTTTCAGGCTACTAATATTTGTTCCACTCCTCAGTTACTTAGTGCTGAACTTAATTACCTCAAAGCTATTGCTGTCGATCGTGGTTATTCCTCTAATATTATCGATTCTATTTATAAGAAATTGATGAAATCCGACCATTCTGAAAAGCATTCTAATTCCAACTCTAATACTTCAGTTGTATTACCATTTTTTCCTAAAATCAGTCAGCAAGTTGCTAAAATCCTAAGAAGGTTTGATTTTAAAGTTATTTTTTCTCCTGTTAATAAAATCCCTTTTTCAAATCTCAAACACCCCGTTGATCGCCTAGATAATTGGGGCATTTACCAGATCTCTTGTCAGTGTGGTCTTTCTTATATTGGTCAGACTAAACGTGCTCTTAGATTTCGTTTAAAAGAGCATGAAGGTTATGTTAAAAATCAGGAGCTCAAACGTTCTTCTATTGCTCAACATTCTTGGTCTTCTCAACATAGGTTCGATTTTTCCTCAGCCATCATTATCCAAAAATGTTCTTCTAACCTTGATCTTGATTTTTGGGGAAGCTTACCATATCATTAAAAATTCTCACTCTTTAGTCAATGACTTATCTAGTACTCCAGATTTTCCAAGTATTTGGAAAGCGTTAATTTAATTCCCCTTTTTTGGTTTATTTTCTCTACTTCTCCGGTAGATGTCGCTACTTGTCCAGCCAGTCGTTTCCACTGCTTCTCTCTCATTGGTTGTTTCGGCGCCTTCGCCACCCGCATAGGGTATAAAAGCCAGCGCGTCTCTGTCTATGATTTTGCTCAGCCTTGCTTTTTCTAGCACGCTGTTCCTTTTGCACTGAAGAAGAATCTCGCTAGTAGATTCGAAACAGCTGTTTGTTGCTTTTCATATATTATTTGTGCATTTTATACGTTGGTTTTTCTGCTTTTTAATATATATATATATACCTATATATCAAGCAGGACGGTCGTTCTGCCAAGCCAAGCTGAAAAAAATGCTAACCCCGCCAAACAAACAAACGCCAAGAATAATGGCAAGACACCGTAACTGCTTATTATACTGAAGACAACTTGTCCATGTTAAATGGACGAAATATGCCAGCGTAAAATTTCCCATATCAAAAGGAGCAATCATCGTAGAAAAATAAAACCAACACCAGAAGGACCTAATAAAGAAGATCTTCAATTTGAGATCAAATGCATCCTCATAAATTAATTATAAACAGAGATATAGATTTTTTTAAATAACGTCGAGATACTGAAAATGACAGATTTATTTTCTTCGTCACAACTTATGTCTCAAACGAGGTAGAGACTTAAATAATGGACAGAAAAAAGTAAGGATTGAATTTTTGGATAGATATTTACTCAATCTACGTGCTTTTATAAAATTCAGCTTTAAAAACATTAATTTTCTATTCATAATTAGCGAAAAACTGTTATTTAGTTCTAAAGTTTACAAATTATGCCAAATAGCGATAAACCCGCCAAAATATTTTAGAAATCTTATAGTTTTCTTTTATATTATCCTTTTGCATTGATTTGATCGAAGATAACTATGGCTGAGATTCCGATAGATTTTTCGCTGTTAGCGAAATGAGTTTGACCAATCAGAAGCCTGCATGTTTGAGAATATTTGCTGTTTCTGGATCCCGGCCTATGTCATGAAAGTTTTGAGTCATTTTTTTAGTGCCGTGGATGAAGTGCAATGTTTGTAGAAATGTAGGCTAGGATCCACATAGATTTTTCGCTGTTAGCGAAACGAGAATCACCAATCAATAGCCTGCATTTCTGCAAACAGCGAAAAGTTCACAAAAATGCAGACTTCTGATTGATGAATCTCGTTTCTCTAACAGCCAAAAATCTATCTAGATTGCGCCCAATGGAGGATATTCCAAATATGGGTTCGAGGCTGAAAAAAGTCACGTGATACCGGTAATTTATCCAAGGAACTTCTAACTGATAAGAAGGGAAGATACTACTACTTTGCCTCATGAACCGTTTCATTAACTAGCGGGGATTTACATTACACGTCTACGGAGCCTTCCCTTCTTTACGATAGAAGTTTTTACCTTGACCACGTGATCAAAATGTAGATGGAATATCCTCCATTATGTTGAACACAATTTTGCATTTCCACATCCAGGAAGGGTATTGATTGTCATAACAACAATACATATTCGAAACTATTTAAGGCACTGATTCTGAACTCATTTGCTATACATTTCGATATTAAAGAAGTTGTTGTTTCCATAGTAACAGTACTTTTCTGTATTGCTTTCTCTAAAACACAAATATAGAAATTTAACAAAGAGCGCTCAGAATCAACACCATAACAGAGAGCCTTTATATATAATAGTGGTGATATATGCACAGGAAGCATGCTCATTTCAAGTTTTTGCCGAAAGTATGGCTACAGCGTCTAGAATACCTTGTGTGGAAATATGCTATCCAAACAACGCTAAAAATTTGTATCCCTTAAATGTGCGACGATACTGCTAAAATTCCAAGTATCGATCACAGCGACATCTGTGGGATTTAGTATTACATTGCATAGACTAGCAATATCTTGCAGTTTGAGAAAATATCCTGCAGATATCGCTGTGATCTGTATATTTCAGCAGCATCGTTGCACAGTTAAGGGATACAATATTTTAGCACTTTTTAAAGTATTACAGGGATAGCCAATTTCCACACTATATATTCTAGGTGCTATAGTACGGCAATCCCCTTTCTTGAATAGAGGCTATTCTATCTACGTTATGATCACGTGGTCAAGGCAAAAACGTCTAACGTAAAGAAGGGAAGGCTCCGTCGACGGAATGTAAATCCCCGCTAGCAAATGAAACAGTTCACGGGAGAAAGCAGTAGTAGTTTCCTGTTTCCCTTCTCATCAGTTAGAAGTTTTTTAGGTAAATTGCCGGTACCACGTGACTTTTTCAGCCTTGAACCCATATTTGGAATATCCTCCATTAGACGATACGTGCATGGACGAGCTTTATTAGACTAGGGAAATAATTCAATATGCATTAGCCTGACGATAATGACAAGCTCGCAAAGACCTTTAACGATTTGTTTTTATCACTTCTACCAATAAACCTTTATTGGCCATATGTCGCTACTTCGTTATAGCGACACACTTGTTCCTAATTGGATCCCGGCCTTAATGTATCAAAATACGGAGTTTGCTTTCTGTACTATTCCTGAGCTCAGCTATAACGTCTAGAAATATAGGCCGAGATCAAGGTACATTTTTGCAAACAGTGAAAAGTTAGCAATAATTCTGGCTTCTGATTGGTCAATCTCGTTGCGATAACAAAGAAAAATCTACCTACATCATGGTCATGGTGTGGAAACCGGCTATTCCAGTAATACTTTAAAAATTACTAAAAATTTAATCCCATAAATATTGAAAAATACTGAATGACAAATGTCGATAGCAGCAACATTTTCTAGATCTTCTCTGAGCGAAACGTTTTCTCATTTGATGTCTTTTGAAATAGTTACGTTGGAATTACCATATGTCGCTGTGATCGACATTCATCGTTCAGCCTCGTTCAACATTTATGGGATACAATTTTTTAGCACCTTTTTAATAAGTCGATTTTTAAGCTATATCTTCTAGATACTATAGCTCCGTTATAGGCCTAAATTATATGTTGTAGAAATCGACTATCCCAGCAATACTTAAAAAAGCGCGGAAATAGTGAATCCCTTAAATGTACAACGATGTTGAATTCTAAACAGTCATTTGCAGCGACATCTGCAGGATATTTTTTTAAGAAGAAAGAGACACGTGTAATGCACCGCTATAGCGTCTAGAATACATAATGTGGAAATTTGCTATCCAAGCAGCGCTAAACAGTTGTATCCTTTAAATGATCACTGACGCTGAAATCCAGGGAGCTGATCGCAGCGATACCTGTGATATACTTTCAAAGTAAACATCGTAATGACGCCAAGCACACAGGTCAGATGTATGTTAATAAAATAAAAAAAAAAAAATGCTACAGCGTCTAGACAAAATTATAGCGCCTAGAATATATAGTGTGGAAATCGGCTATCCCTGTAATACTTAAAAAAGTGCTAAAATATTGTATCCTTAAATGTGCAACGATGCTGCTGAAACATACATATCGCAGCGACATCTGCAGGATATTTTCTATAACTGCAAGATATTGCTAGTCTATACAATGTAATACGAAAATCCCGCAGATTTCGCTGCGATTGACACGTGGGATTTTAGCAGTATCGTCGATCATTTATGGGATACAAATTTTTAGCGTTGTTTAATAAAATATTTCCACACTAGGTATTCTAGACGCTGTTACCAAATCGTCATGAAGTTTTAGGAAATAACCTGCAGATATCGCTGTGATCGACTCATTGGATTTCAGCATCATTTGAAATTTAAGCGATCCAATATTTTAGCACTTTTTAAAGTATTACTGGGATAGCCGATTTCCACACTATATATTCTAGGCGCTGTAGCACCGCGGTAGCCTGTCTTTTTCGTTTACCTCGGAGTAGATATAGATGAAGTCATTTGTAGCTGTTCCTAAACTGTGGCCAACAACATATAAGGCCAGTTCATAACGTCACACGGAGTTGATTATTTGTACACGGCAATGGACACAAAAAAAATCGGCGCGCAGCTTTGTACTAATCATTGTGTAAAGATGATCTAACTCTGAGGCTAACGAAAAAGACAAGCTACCGCGGTGGGTCCGATTCTTCTTTTTTTTACAGGCCGCTGGAGTCACGTGATGCTCGAATGCACCAAAGAAGGTGCGTGAAAAGAGCATCACGTGACTCCAGCGGTTTGTAAAAAAAGAAGAATCGGACCCACCGCGATAGCCTGTCTTTTTCGTTAGCCTCGATCCAACTCCGTGTGACTTTTAAACATCATGAACTGGCCTATTATGTCATTGGTCGCGCTAACACCCTCCCTCCTGCGTCCACCGTATATAGCGGCATCTTGTACTGGAGACTGCTAAATGGGCTGCTATCGGTCAAAATCAAGAGAGAAAAGGGCAGAAGAGAGGGAAAGAACTCATTTTTTTTGGTAACTAGTTTTTCACACGGGAAGATTGACATGTCTGTTCCTCTCCTTTCATAACTTCATGGTGGTGAAATAAGCCAAAGCCTCCTAAATATTTGAGAAAGTCTTGACTCGCGTCACGAAAACATCATACAAAGCAGGCAAAGCAAAGAAACAAAATCATTCATTGGCTCGTGAATATGAACGAGCCAATGAATGATTTTTCTTCTTTGTTTTGCCTGCTTTGTGTGACGTTTTCCTGACACGTGTCAAGGCTTTCTCCAATATTTAAAGAGCGTTGAATAGGCCGGGATCAAGATAGATTTTTAGTTATTAGCGGGATGAGATTGATCAATCAGACGTCTGCATTTTCCCGAACTTTTTGATGTTTGCAGTAAACACTGAAAAGCCTGCAAGGATGGAGGCTACTGATTGGTCAATGTAATTTTACTAACAGAGAAAAATTTATCTAGATCTCGGACATTAACTTTGGTTGGTTAAAACAATTTTGAATAAAATCAAATCAGGAAGCCAATGTTTGTTAACTTTTCTGGTTAGCTTAATTGAAATCTTCCTCGTCTATTACTGAAAACTGAGTTACCGTACTTTGGACAAAAAATTGAAAATGAGTACACGACTTGTGCATATTTCACCACTCTAACACAGTGTTGCCAGATGGGCTACTTTTTTAATTCAGATACTTGATTGGCACCACTTTTTTGAAATTGTAAAATGCGCCTTATTTAATGACATATTAATTAAGGCGAAAACAAAGGGAATTTTACCGTTTATAATAAGTGCTGGCAATCAAGAAATCTGAATTAAAAAAAAGTAGCCCACTGGCAACACTGCTCTAACATATAAATGTTCTCTGCTATGACCATGATTCTAAGTGCAGTTGGTTAAATTTGAGTATCTGGGCATTAGAGAAGGCAATAGTGGCCCACCGTGGCTGAGTGGATGAGACACCATGCCGCTAATCGCTTGAGAGCGTAGGTGGAAGCAGATTGGAATCCCGCCGTGATCCGCATATGATATGATGTATGTGTTCAATAAATCAAACAAACAAACAAACAAGCAATAGTGAAAGGTACAGTTGGCATGGAAACAACGACTTCTTTAATTCGTATAGAAAATTAATGAATAGTAGCAAATGACTCAAGTTTAAAATGTAGGCAAATGGTCTAGAAATATCAATGGTTCCCATCTAGTATTTCACAAAATTAATTTAATAGATTCACATGATGTATAACTTGATGCAACTCTTAGCTAATGAAAATTCTGCAACAAGACTTATGTAGGTAGATCTTTTGAATGAATAATTCAAAATTCTGAGAACAAAACGAAGTTCTTAAGGGCTCTTCCTCATACCCCCCTCAAAAAAGGAAATACGATAGAAAGATATAAGAATTTGGATAGCCTCAATATGTCTGTGAGCTTTTGTCAGAGTTCAGAAAAAGAGTCTGGGCATAAAATAAAAAAAAAACAAATTTGACGAACGATAAGACTATAGGTTTCAGGCAATTTTTAACCGAAAAATATTTAATTCTAATGTATATGCGGCTTCAATAATAGACTATTAAAGATAATCAATTTAGGGGAAATTTTATAGTAAATTAATATCCTCACATTTATGCAAATATGTATGGATAAACAGACTTGAGTAAAATTACATATTTATTCTTTCTTCTTTATAACACGATCTAAATGAAGATGAAGTTATATGTACAGTTTATATCTTTAAATTTTTAGATTTTTTTTATCAAAAATGTTCCTTTATTATGTCTAGAATTGCTAGATTTACAGATCTTCGATTCTTTAGATGACTGCGGGGTTTCATTCTCGGATTAACCGTAGGTATTTGTAAAGGTAAATTTATTTTGCAAAACCGTCAGCAAAAAAAAGTTAGAAAAAACAATTAACTGACGGACTAACTGTAAATATATATTTTATTTCGACTCTGTTTTTTTACTAAATTTTCATCTTTCGTAGAAAATTTTAAGGAGATATAAATTGAGAAAGACTGATACTTTGAAAGAATAAATTGACTTTCCTTACTTTTAAATTATTAATCACTATAAAAAATGAATGATAGGTAAACAAAATGTATAATATTGTTTGCTCCCTGCTTATAAAGGCTATACAAGGACTAATTTTAATTTGAGCTAGTAGAATTATTTCAATTATATATCATTTGTTTTAAAAAAAGAACTGATATCTACTAAAAAACAACTTTTCAAAAGTAAAAAAAAAAAAAAAGAAAAGAAAAAAGGTGAAAGTTGTGGCTAAAAAATAGTGTGATATCAAATTTCCAAGCTTATATTACGGTACTTATTTAACATTTTTTGATAAAAATTTACCATATGTAAGTCGAGTACCTAAGTATGCGTTGATAGAAAGCCTTTTCTCCTTTACTAAATACATCATAACGTGTTTCTGAAAATTAAATTTTTTTTAATTATGCATGATGGGCTTGGCGGCCATCTTTCCATATTTTACACAAATTTCTAAGCACTCAAGCTCGTAACATATTTGCATTATTAAGAATTTCGAACTTCTAGGTTTAGCTACAGACAGATAAATTAAGAAAGTTTTTTATTTTGAAAAAACAAATTGATTTTTACTGCTTTAACTAATTAATCCCCCTCCGAAAAAAGAGAATCATAAGAGGAAACCTGAAGTTACTTCAGCTTTATTTTTAGACACAAATTTTTAGGCACTCATTTCCATAAATTAAAAGAATAAAATGTTTGCTTTAGTAACAATTTCGAACTTCCAATCTTAACAATGAACTTATGTGCTTAGAAATTTGTGTAAAATATGGAAAGATGGCCGCCAAGCCCATCATGCATAATTAAAAAAAATTTAATTTTCAGAAACACGTTATGATGTATTTAGTAAAGGAGAAAAGGCTTTCTATCAACGCATACTTAGGTACTCGACTTATATACGGTAAATTTTTATCAAAAAATGTTAAATAAGTACCGTAATATAAGCTTGGAAATTTGATATCACACTATTTTTTAGCCACAACTTTCACCTTTTTTCTTTTCTTTTTTTTTTTTTTTTTTTGCTTGGCTTTTTTTTACTTTTGAAAAGTTGTTTTTTAGTAGATATATATATATATATACATACACCTATATATATATATATATATATATATATATATATATATATATATATATACATACATATAAATATACATATATACATATACATACATATATATTAGGGTGGTCACAAGCAACATGGGGAAAATTTTTTTTAACGTTTTCTTCGGGGGGGACCCTTCTAAAAATCGCCAATTAGTTAGAAAATGAGATTGACAAAGTTTCAGCTCAAATAAATAATATTAACCCGTGCCTCATCGAGGTTGAATTCTTGAAAATTTGCAATTTTTGGCAAAATATTGTCGTTTTTCTTTCCTTACGTGAAAAATATTTGTCTTAGAAACCTGATTCTTGTTTTATTTCATAGAAACTGTTGTTGCCTTGAACTTTTACTCTCATGAAAACTTATATTTAATGAACATTTAGTATTTTTCAGGACATCTAGTGAACCATACCCTCAAACTCTGCATTTTTGAAACATAGGTAAAAAATGACAAATTAAAAATTTTATTACTTTTGATAATTTTTTTGTATTATTTTTATTAATAGGCAAAAATAAGTGAACAATTTTTGTAACTTTAAAAATATTTCACGAATTATAATTGATTATTAGTTATCTAGTTCTGTGTCTAGTAAGAAAGAGCTTCTCGATTTGTGTTGCAGTTGAACCTCTGAATTTCTCTTTTTATTACAAGGCTGTTTTTGTTATCTGTTATGGTTATCTATTTTTAGAATTGACGAAATATTCCGTAAAACCACTTCCCCCTCTTGATATGATGGCAGAAATGTAAGATTTTTTAAATTGGCCACATGTCTCATCAAATCATCGACAGTAAGCAGCCAAGTAATTGTCAAGTTTTATGTATTTTATTTTATAATATTCGCAAAATGAACTGAACGCCAGAGAAGCCGCTAGACTTAGAATACATCCACTAGCTAACCACAGACATCGACTCCGCAAATAACTGTTTCGTAAACAAAAAACTGAGCTCATCAAAAACAGATTTTAAAATTCCCGTTTAGAGAGAACTGTTGTTCACTGGGGTGGAAAATTGCTTCGCCATTTTTTGAATAAAGGAAATGTAGAGTGGATAAAAGTTTTAATTAGTTAGTAGTAGGGATGAAGAACAGTTACTACGAGTTCCTCAACTTGAAAATAGTATCGAAATAATTCAGGCGAAAGCTGTATTTTCAGCAGTTGAAGAGTGGGAGGAAGTTGGTAAAATCCAGGCAATATTTTTTGATACAACTGCAGTAAACACAGATCGCCTCAGAGTTAACCTGCATTTTTCTATAGCAATTGTTAAAGGAAAAATCTTCTGTATTTACCATGCCGCCAGCATAATTTAGAAATTTTCCTAAAAGCTGTTCTTGATTGTAAAATGGGCATAATCACTGCCCCTCAGCCAGATATTTAAAAAAAAACCCAATTCTGATTGGGTGGTCAAAATTAAACCAGAGTAAGTATACAAATGTTCTTTAAGATGAAATACTAGGTATAAATAGTTAATTCGGTAGAAATTTCAAATTTTCTTACAGGAACTCTTAAAAATTAACAGCTCAGGGATGATTATAAAGAGTTTATCCAACTTTGTTTAATTTTTATAGAACTCCTTCCTGCAAAAGACTTTTTTTCAAAGCACCTGGCACTTTTAATCATGTCAGATGGATGGAGGCACAGGCCATTCATTCTCTCAAAATATATTGTTTCAGGGATCATCTTTCAATAACAAATTTAGAAAAAGAAGGTATCAGAGATCTTTTCTTATTTTTAATCAATATTTATGCAAAAGCGTGCTTCAATACTTCCACTGCCACTTTAGCCCCCAATTCAAGACCTGCAAAAAATAAAATCACTTGTTCACTACAGAAAATTTGATAAATAGTTTGCAGACAAAGCACTTGCTAAAATGACAAACCGCCTTTGGTATCTTAACTCGGATCAAGTTGCATTTTCATTTTTAGATAATACTTTGGTAAAAAAAGTCAACATAAGCCACCTTATCTAAACCATTACCACTTCAGTCCTTTCCGGCGCAGTGTCTAACGCCGGGACCACCTAATTTTAATTCCAAACTTACAAACGGCACGAAGAATATTTTGATAAAATTTTGCTTTTACAATGAAAGATTAAAGTAGTGTGATTTTAATTTCTAAAAATGTCGTTTGTAAATTCCGGGGTAGACAATCATTTCATCCTTTTACGAACAGAATTTTTCTGTGCCGGAAAGGGTTAACGTGACAGTTGTAAGGGAAAATAATTTATTTTTTTATTATACCTCCTTTCTTGTAACACAACTTTAATAATAAAATGCAATTGAGCATTATTTGCTCTCATTTCTATACTTCCTTTGCCCTCCCCTTTTTAAAAATTCTTTCAGTTTAAAATTCGATTTTTTTCCTTTTCTTTGGAATTTTTTTTTAATCAAACACTTTATTGGACTTCACAAAACGAAAAAAAGAAAAACAAAAGGTGGAAAGCAGATGAAATGGAATGTTACAAATTTTTTTTTCGCTTTTTCATAAAAAGTCAATTTTTAGGATTCAGGTGAAGTCTGGTCCTGAAAAATGCGCATATTTTTAAATCTATACATTTTTAGAAAAAAATGGTGTGTGGTTCTTCAAAGCAAAACTTTTTTTTAGAAAATGAGACCTGCATTATGTTTCTAGGTTCAATTGTATTCATTTCATGAAGGAAAAACAGCATTTTTTGCGAAAAATCACGTTTTTTTCAAAATTAAACCTCAATGAGGCACGGGTTAATATTATCCAAATGAGCTGAAACTTAGCCAATCTCATTTTCTAGTCAATTGGCAACTTTTTGGGGGGTCCCCGGAAAAAATTCGGAAATTGATTTCTTGTGACCACCCTAATATATATATATATTATACATACATATACATACATATACATACATATACATATACATATACATATACATACATATATATATATATATACATACATACACAAGTTTTGTACATATATATATATACATATAAATATACATACATATACATATATATATATATATACACTTACATACATACAAATATATATATACATATATATATATATATATATATACACTTACATATATATATATATATATATATATATACACTTACATATATATATATATATATATATATATATATATATATACATACACATATATACATATACATATTTATATACATATACATACATATACACACATATATATATACATATAAATATACATACATATATATACATATACATACCGGGTGTCCCAAAAAGGACTGACTGATTTTAAAATTCAATAACTTCCAAACGGTGACAGATATTAAAAAAATTCTTGCAGGAGGGTTATGCATAAAGTCAAAAGTTTTTTTACAGTGATTTTCGATTTTAGTTCGAATTACAAACAATAGATGGCGCTGCGATCAATAGAGGCTAAATTCAGGCTCAATTTTTGGTATTTCGTGGCCCGGATAATACATTTCCATCTCCTTTTTCTGCATGGAACAACAGAAAGGACCAAAAATTGAGCCTGTATTTAGCGACTATTGCTTACAGCGCCATCTACTGTTTGTAATTCGAACTAAAATCGAAAATCACTGTAATAAAACTTTTGACTTTATGCATAACCCTCCTGCAAGAATTTTTTTAATATCTGTCACCGTTTGGAAGTTATTGAATTTTAAAATCAGTCAGTCCTTTTTGGGACACCCGGTATATATACATATACACACATATATATATACATATAAATATACATACATATATATACACATATATATATACATATAAGTATACATACATATATATACATATACATATAGATACATATACATACATATACATATATATATATACATATAAATATACATACATATACATATATATATATACATATAAATATACATACATATACATATATATATATACATTTAAATATACATACATATACATATATATATATATATATACATATAAATATACAGGGTTGTTATAATTAAAGTTCGCCTATTCAGAAGGCTCTAGAGCCGGTTCTATGGCTCCAAACGAAACAAAATTTCACTAGTACGTAGTTGAAGAGATGCGCTCTGCGAAAATTGAAAGAAAAAAATTAGTTAAAATTTTTGTCAATAGGTGGCGCTGCGCCAATATTTAAGCCGATATTTGCAGATTCCTTTATTTTGTAAAGAACAAAATACAGGAAACTTTATTTCACAGTTGGTAAAAGTAAACTTTTTCAGATTCGTTATATCAATTTCGGTCAATCCAGATCAAAGACACAAAATCACAAAATTTCACCCAACTCTTGAAAAAGATCACATTTTATTCAAATTTTAGACGAACAGTTGATTGTTACTGAAAAGCATTTGAATCTACGTTTTGTGGAGAATGGTAACTTTGAAAGAAAATGCACTTCTTGTAAAGTTACTTTATCAAAATAACAGCAACGCAGCTGCAGCTCTTCGAGAATTCCGGAAACTAAAAGATGTTAGACGTGGACCAATGTCGGATCGCGGAGTTCACAAAATGATTAAAAAGTTCGAGGAAATAGAAAAACTCGACATTCTTCCTGGCAGAGGACGAAAAAAAGGTAGACATTTCTAGCATTGAAGATATTGCTACTGCTGCCGTGGATTTAGCAAGCGAGTCATCATTTGGTAATGCAAGTATGCCAGCTATTGCGAATGAAGTCGATATGCCGATTTCCACTGTGAGAAAAGTGATGCGTCAAATTTTACGCTACCATCCATACAAGATTCAGAGGGTGCAACAACTAATACAGGATGATACCGAAAGTCGGCTATCATTTTCACTACAGTTTCTTGCACGAATGAATGTGGACAATTCATGGAAATGAATCCCTGGAATATTCTATGGACTGATGAAGCGCATTTTTATTTAAACGTTCTGGGGATTTTTGAAAGATCCTGTATCTGAAGACAGATGTCAGACAATCTCTGATCTGAAAGCAGTATTAGGGGCATCCCACACTAAGGCGACAAGTGACATGTAGCGCAAAAACCGGTCGAAACAAAGAACTAAGTTGTTTCAAAACTGTTTTAAACAAGTTTTTCCAGCGAATTCAAGCAACATGTCTTATGTGTCGCCTTAGTGTGGGATGCCCCTTAGACTTCATATTCCATAAATCTCACAGGACAGTTTACGCAATGTTGTAGAAAGCACAATTCTGAGAATGGAATGTGGTTATTGAAAATGGTGGAGGATTCATTGAGCATGCATAATGTTATTCTTCGTTATTTCCTCGTTGCCGAGCGACATGTTTTATTTTTGTTGATGCAGATTACATCACATGAAATTATTCATTTTTCTGTATTGTTTGGAGTCATAGGTCAGGCTCTAGAACTGTCTGATTAGGAGGACTTTAATTATAACAATTCGCAGTTCCTCGAAGTTTGTTGAAACTTAAATTTTTGTGCTTCATCTGGATTGACTGAAATTGATATAATAAATCTGCAAGCATCGCTTTAAATATTGGCGCAGCGCCACCTACTGACAAATGTAACTAATTTTTTTTTTCGATTTTCGCAGAGCGCATCTCTTCAACTACGTACTAGTGAAATTTTGTTTCGTTTGGAGTCATAGAACCGGCTCTAGAGCCTTCTGAATAGGCGAACTTTAATTATAACAACCCTGTACATACATACACACACACATATATATATATATATATTATATATTATATATATATATATATATATATATATATATATATATATATATATATATATATATATATATATATATATATATATATATATATATATATATATATATATATATATATATATATATATATATATATTACACAAGAACCCATACATAAACATTTAACTTTCATATATTTAGAGACACGTAGACGTGGATGCATGCTTTTACTTAAACATTTATATAGATAGATACTACCTTAAATTTACGTTCATGCAAAAAACATTATTTTTTTTAAAACTTAATATTTTTGAAATAACATACTTTTCTCATGCAAGTGAAAAAGAATGTTTCAGAACATGTCTCTGGCCATGGTTAAACATAACTTTAAGCATAGTTAACCATCTCAGAATATGATTAAACATGTTTGAACAAACTTTGAGCATATCCCAACTAACTTTGAGCATGATTAAATATACTCGAACATGCTTTGAGCACATCCGAACATGCTTAAACATATCCTGAAGAAAGTGCGAGCTACCGAACAAAATTCATTAAGAAAGACAAACTTATGAATTTGGTAATCACAAGCCAGTTCCAACTTTTATAAAGCAACTGTTTAATTTAATTTGGAAGAATTGTTATAAGTTTTTTTGAAACACTTTTTTAGAAACTGACGAATGAGTTTATCAAATTCTTAGAGTATAATATATACTATTTTGAGTGTAATAATACATTTGATGTCAGAACATGTTTTGAATGAAATCGTGAATTCATAGTACGCAGAAAACGAGAACTTTGAAATTTATAGTTAGGTTAAATGAAGAAAAATAAAGCAAATTACTAAATTGAAAGACACATTTTGAAAGGATCGTTATAAGTTTGTTAAAACTTTTTGTTGTATTAAACACTATATTAGACAAAAAAATTTACATACCTTTTGGAAAGAAGTTTCCCGAAGCTTTAGATGATTCGAACAAGCAGACTCATTGAAAAGTAGCAAGAAGCTTAAAATTCGACGGCAGTTTTACTCAATCTTATGCCGTAAAAGGTTCGATAAGGTACCGCATAGCACTAAGCCAAATCTACGGTAAACGGGAGCTGCGAAACATGTGACCTACCTCCACCAGATCCAAGCCTCGACTGACGTGCGCGGGGTCTAACACCTGCTGATGAAGGTCACTGATTAGAGATCAAGGTCACTGATAACAGATCACGTGACCACTAACAACCAATCAGAAGCGAGCTTGCAGGTATGACGACATCCTCTGACAATACCAGTAGACGAAGTGATGCCCTCCGCCTGCAAGAAACGATCATGTCGAATCATGTACCGTCTTGCTGGCGCCAGTTGATTGACAGGTGGGCGGGGAAATGCAAGGAATATAGACAAAATGGCGCCCTCCTCCACCGCCTACTCCTTTCACATGTCAGGTGATCTTCGCTTCCAATCATAGATTAAAATATTAGATTTTAAAATCTAAGTAAAAATTTTTCTCAGATAAATATTTTACTTAAACAGATCTTTAAATCTAATATTTTAATCTATGATTGGATGCGAAGATCACCTGACATGTGAAAGGAGTAGGCGGTGGAGGAGGGCTCCATTGTGTCTACATTCCTTGCATTCCCCCACCCACCTGTCAGTCAACTGGCGCCAGCAAGACGGTACATGCTTCGACATGATCGTTTCTTGCAGGCGGCGGGCGTCACTTCGTCTACTGGTATTGTCACAGGATGTCGTCATACCTGAAAGCTCGCTTCTGATTGGTTGTTAGCGGACACGTGATCTGTTATCATTGACCTTGATCTCTAATCAGTGACCTTCATCTGCAGGTGTTAGACCCCGCGCACGTCAGTCGAGGCTTGGATCTGGTGGAGGTAGGTCACATGTTTCGCAGCTCCCGTTTACCGTAGATTTGGCTTAGTGCTATGCGGTACCTTATAGAACCTTTTACGGCATAAGATTGAGTAAAACTGCCGTCGATTTTTAAGCTTCTTGCTACTTTTCAATGAGTCTGCTTGTTCGAATCATCTAAAGCTTCGGGAAACTTCTTTCCAAAAGGTATGTAAATTTTTTTGTCTAATATAGTGTTTAATGCAACAAAAAGTTTTAACAAACTTATAACGATCCTTTCAAAATGTGTCTTTCAATTTAGTAATTGGCTTTATTTTTCTTCATTTAACCTAACTATAAATTTCAAAGTTCTCGTTTTCTTCATACTATGAATTCACGATTTCATTCAAAACATGTTCTGACATCAACTGTATTATTACACTCTAAGTAGTATATATTATACTCTAAGAGTATTATCACACTCTATTATTTCCAAAAATTTGATAAACTCATTCGACAGTTTCTAACAAAGTGTTAAAAAATCTTATAACAATTCTTCCAAATTAAGTTAATCAGTTGCTTTTTAAAACTTGTAACTGGCTTGTGATTACCAAATTCATGAGTTTGTGTTTCTTAATGAATTTTGTTCGGTAGCTCGCACTTTCTTCAGGATATGTTTAACCATGTTCGGATATGCTCAAAGATAGTTCGAGTATATTTAATCATGCTCAAAGTTAGTTGGGATATGCTCAAAGTTTGTTCAAACATGTTTAATCACATTCTGAGATGGTTAACTATGCTTAAAGTTATGTTTAACCATGGCCAGAGACATGTTCTGAAACATTCTTTTTCACTTGCATCAGAAAAGTATGTTATTTCAAATATTAACAGTTTAAGAAAAATAATGTTTTTTGCATGAACGTAAATTTAAGGTAGTATCTATCTATATAAATGTTTAAGTAAAAGCATGCATCCACGTCTACGTGTCTCTAAATATATGAAAGTTAAATGTTTATGTATGGGTTCTTGTGTAAAATATATTTATATATATATATATATATATACATATATATGTATATATATATATATATATATATATATATATATATATATATATATATATATATATATATATATATATATATATATATATATATATATATATGTATATATATATATATATATTTATATGTATATGTATTATGTATATATGTATATTTATATATATGTATTATGTATGTATGTATGTATATGTATATATATTTATATATATATATATATATATATATATATGTATATATGTATGTAAGTATATATATATGTATATGTATATTTATATATATGCATGTATATATATATATATATATATATATATATATATATATATATATATATATATATATATATAAATATATATGTATATTTATATATATGCATGTATATATATATATATATATATATATATATATATATATAAATATATATGTATATTTATATATATGCATGTATATATATATATATATATATATAAATATATATGTATATTTATATATATGCATGTATATATATATATATATATATATATATATATATATATATATATATATATGTATAAATATATATATATATGTATAAAATTTATTAGTTTTAAAAATTATAGAAAGTTTACAAAGATGATTAAAAGTTTTACAAAGTTTTAACAAAAGTAAAAAAAAAAGTTAAAAAAAATATAAAAAAGTTTTAACAAAATTTTAAAACGTTTGTAAAAAAAGTTTTAACAAAAGAAAAAAAGGTTTTAACAAAATTTTAAAAAAAGTTTGTAAAAAAAGTTTTAACAGAAAATTTTTTTAACAAAAGTAAAACAAAATGTTTTAACAAAGTAAAAAAGTTTACAAAAAAAAATTTAACAAAAGTAAAAAAAAGTTTTAAGAAAAAAAAAGTTTTATAAAAAAAGTTTTAACAAAAAAATGTTATAAGAAAAAAATTTTTACAAAAAAAGTTTTACAAAAAAAGTTTTAGCAAAAAAAAATTAACAAAAGTAAAAAAAAGTTTTAAGAAAAAAAAGTTTTATAAAAAAAATTTTATAAAAAA
This sequence comes from Maratus speciosus, assembly GCA_963932465.1. NCBI lineage: Eukaryota > Metazoa > Arthropoda > Arachnida > Araneae > Salticidae > Maratus > Maratus speciosus. The sequence continues at coordinate 415,583,760 of OZ010796.1, read as the reverse complement.
ATTTTAACAAAAAAAGTTTTAACAAAAAAATGTTATAAGAAAAAAAGTTTTACAAAAAAATTTTAACAAAAGTAGAAAAAAGTTTTAACAAAATTTTAAAAAAATTTAAAAAAAAATTTTAACAAAAGTAAAAAAAAAATGTTTTAACAAAGTAAAAATGTTTTGCAAAAAAGTTTTAACAAAAGTAAAAAAAAATGTTTAACAACAAAAAGTTAAAAAGTTAAAAAAGTTAATAAGTTTTAACAATAAAAAAAGTTTAAAGAATTTTAACAAAAAAGTTAAAAAAAGTTTTAACAAAAAAAGTTAAAACCTTAAAAAGAAATTATACAGTCGTGGCCAAAAGTTTAGGACCACCGTGCAGAAACTAGCGCTTTTACAATTGAAACCACTGATTGCGTCATAAATCAAATCGATTGCGTCAGATGGCGTCATTCCGTCTGACAGTGGAGTACTGTATTCACTTTTCGTTTGATCCCTGAGTAATAAACGTCGCAGACGCAATTGTTGCCTGTTTTCCAAGGTTTGAAAACCTTTCAAAATGGGTCGAAAATCGTCAGTTTCTGAAGCTCAGCGTGCACAAATTGTTATTCTTCATAATGAAGGATGTTCCGAACGATTAATTAGTGAACTGGTAAGACGTAGTAAGAATGCAGTTCACAATACGATCAAGAAATTTAAAGAAACAGAGACTTATATTGATGGCAAAAGGTGTGGTCGACCTCGTAAAACAATGCCTAGGGATAACCATGCCATTAGGAGAATAGCAGTTCTTTCTCCAATGAGTTCCGCAAGCAGGATACGGTCAGTACTGCTTGCTAAAGGTGAGGATGTCAGTGGTAGAACAGTAAGTCGGCTTTTGTTCGACGACTTTCATTTAAAATCCCATAAAGCTGCAAAAAACTCCTGGCTAAAAGCGGCCATGAGAGCTAAGCGCTTGGACTTTGCCAAGAAACATGCCAAATGGATAATTCGTCAGTGGCAACGGGTTTTTTTGGACGAATCTATTATACAGCAGTTCTCTACACGCAAGTACTATATCCATAGACCTACCTCCTGGAAAGCAATTCGATAAATGTTACAATTTACAGACTGTTAAACACTCCCCAAGTGTCACGATTTGGGGTGGAATGTCAGTGAACGGAACGGCTGCATTGTTCTCCCTACCACCTATGGACGACTATGACCGTAAAAAAATACGTGGATTTGTTGAAGGAGAAGTTAGAATTACACATGGCCGTTCATAAATGCACAATTTTTATGCATAATGGTGCACCATGTCATCGCTCTAAAATTGTTACTCAGTTCTTGAAGACGAAGAAAATTCAAATCCTTGACTTGCCTGGAAACAGTCCAGATTTGAATCCAATTGAAAACCTATAGATTCTCTTAAAGCACAAGGTCTCTGAGAAACAGCCAACAAGTGCTAAGGAACTGGAAAAAAGCAATTAAGGAAGTTTAGGTGAAAGAATTATCAGCTGCATATTGCCGAAGGCTGGTAGAGAGCATGCCAAAACGTTTGCAGGCCGTAATAAAAGTTAACGGCGGACCAACAAAATATTGATTTTTCTGTAAAATTTGTGTTTAATATATGTGATTTATATGCGCATAAATGTAATATTCATGTAATAAAAGGAGTTTATAATTTTATTAACAAGTAAGTATTCAATTTATTGTCTGGATCTTAATTTTCAGTGGTGGTCCTAAACTTATGGCCACGACTGTAAATTAAAATTTGTACAAAAATTTTTAAAATAAAATAGTTTTAAATATGTTTTTTTAAATTCTGAAAGATTAAAAACTGTCAAAGTTATATATGAACATGTTTAACCATGTTCGGATATGTTCAAATATAGTTCGGAATGTTTAACCGTGAACAAAGTTATGTTCGAATTTGTTTAATCATACTCTGAGATGGTAAACTATACTTAAAGTTATGTTTAACCATGATCAGAGACATGTTCTGAAACATTCTTTTTTCGCTTGTATTCGAAAGTATGTTATTTCAAAAATATTAAAAGTTAGTTTAAAAAATAATGTTTTTTACATCAACGTAATATATCTTTTTCCTAAAATACTATGATGCAGAAGGTAGGCGCCACTCTGTCTGCATTCCTAACATTCCACCACGCCCCCTGTCAATCAACTGGCGCCAGGTTGTCTACAGGTATTGCAACAGGATGTCGTCATACCTGAAAGCTCGCTTCTGATTGGTTGTTAGCGGCCACGTGATCTGTTATCAGTGACCTTGATCTCTAATCAGTGACCTTCATCTGCAGGTGTAGACCCCACGCACATCAGTCGTGTCTTGGATCTGGTGGAAGTAGGTCGCATGTTCGGCAGCTCCCGTTTACCGGACATTTAGCTTAGTGCTCTGCGGTACATTATCGTACCTTTTACGGCATAACATTGAGTAAAACTGCCGTCGAATTTTAAGCTTCTTGCTACTTTTCAAAGAGTCTGCTTGTTCGAATCAACAAAAGCTTGGGAAAGTTTTCTCTCACTCACATGTTTGATCTTGAAAGACATCTACTTTCATAGTATTATCTAAAAGGTTTATTCTGTTTTCAAATAAACGTCTTTCTATTTCAAAGTATTTTAATAACATCATCCGTTAGTTTGTAAACAAAAATGAATGAAATCTTTTGCTATAAAAAAATTATATCTATTTGTGTTTCAACCTTTTTAAGAAAATCAAGCGTTATTCTTTTGAAAACTTGAAAAATAAATACAATTTAATTTATGATAACATTAGTTTAATTTAATGAGAGACATGTATTCATACAACTGAAACGGTTAATGAACGTTTAAAACAAATCTTAGTTATGTTTGAAGCGATCTTTCTTTAACCCATTCGGAACCACGAGCGCATATGCACCCTCGAAAGTACTTAAATGTTTGAATTTTATATCAGTAAAAAAAAATAGAAGTAAAATTGATCGTATTTAATTACGTGATTTTTGTGATTTACAAAGTTAATTGAAATAATTAATAAAAAGTAGTGGCAAACGAATAAAATTCATGAAAAAAATGCTGGTCCTGAACAGGTTAAAAGTTGAGAAAAAGCAATAATAGCCTTTTTTTAACTGAGAAAACTCATTATTAATAACTTAATATAGTTTCTAGAAAATTCAAAAAATTATTTCTGTCAATTCAAAGCGGAAAAAATGTGATATAAGTTGTAAAAGAAAAACAACAACAACAAAAAAAAAACAGATCTCTTTAGAAACTTAAAAGAAAAAATAATGTGGAATTTCATTTTGAAAAATGAATTAACAATCTTTCTTAAAACAAAAAAAACCTGCCACTTTGGTCAATTATAGGAAATATTCTTTAAAAAAATGCACCAAGACAGGGAACGGACATTCCATGCTTTTGTTATCTGTCTGCAGAAGGGGGTTGTCTGCAACCGTAACATAAAGATCTCCTTATAGATTGAAAAGATTGTCTTGTAAAGAAACATGCATGCAGAGGAGATCTCGTGGTTCGATAATATGAGTGCAATATAAATTTCGTAGAATGTTACTTATTTTAAAACTTACATATGAGGTAAACAGAAAAACTACACGTCAAAGAGAGGGAGATAACATATATTTCCTTCGATAAGGAAATGCTTGCTTATTGTACGACATCTCTCCCCAACCACTTAAGTGAAGGGAGATGTATATCAGACAGTAGATGTTTCACTGTTAAAAAGCAATATAGCAACACTTACATGTAAAAAAAAAAGAAAAAAAACTAAACTGACCTAATCATCTACCAATAAAAACGAAGGGATCTGATGTCATAAGTAGCGAATGAAATCACGGAGATGTGCAGTCCTCGATATCCAATAAGCATCTTTTCAAATAATGTAAACTTGATAGAAAGGAAATATAAATATATGGAATTTAACCTTCATTTCCAAAATTGTCTTGTTTATATATCGGTAAAAAACTGATGTTGTGTGTGAGAGTTTGTTATTCGCAATGAAGAAGTTTAATTTTAGTCAGGTAAGAGTATAATTGTTGAATCTTTTTGTATTTTCATTTTGTGATAAAAAAATAAGATGGTTTAAAATTATGTCAGTTTAAAATATGCTTTTACAGAAAGTGCTTTATATTTAAAAGTGAATAAATCTGTTTTTAAAATAAGTAGTTAAAACTAAGATAAAAAACGACAATATTAACTACACTTAATCAATAGATCTTGTTTTGGAAAATCAATGAATTCTGTTGATCATAGAAAAAAGAAATCGAATCTTTAACTATACTATTTGACAAAAGTAAGTGTTTTCTAATTCAAAATAAAATTTAAAAGAACTAACACGTTAAAAATATATTCAATTTACACCACTTTTTAAAGAAGTAAAACTTTACTTCATAAGTCAATGAAATGTATTAGTTAAAATACTGAAACTAACTTGTATTCTTTTAGATAAAAGTAAGATAAAACAACGGGTCCTCGGTGGCCCAGTGGTGAGCGCGATGAGCTAAAAAATGTAAAGTCTGGTTATGTGTTTATGGGTTCGCAACCGTAATGGAATTAATACATTAGTAACTATGATAGTTCTAAGATTGTGAATCCGATATAAATCAACTTATTCACGAGTCTTCATCCTTTCTACGGCACTCAGGTCTTCATCATATGTTTCAAATGACTTAAATGTGGGTGAGGCTACCAATATTTTGCTTTTTTCAGTGTTGTATAGTACAATATTCCGCCTCTTTCTTAAGTTTTCCATAGTTTTTCCAAAACAGAGTTGTTCATTAATTTAAAAAAGTTATTTTTATAGTTTGAAAACAAAAAAAACTGTTTTCGCATTCAGCTTGTATTTCAGTTAACATTCATCCTTGACAATAATTAAACAAAAACATTGTTGTTAAAAACTAATTCGCGTTCTTTTGATTAGTAAAAATAATTTATATTCTTTTAAATAATAATGAAATGAAAATAGTTGTAAAATTGTTTATTAAAAAGCTTTATTTAGGAAAAACTTGTTTCGGAAATTAATGTATCGAAGTTAATATATTAACAAATAAAAAAAATAACCAATTTATTAAAAAGTTTGTATTAGCACATGAATTACAGAAAAAAACTTGTTCGGAAATTAACAAATGACTAAATGAAAATTACCTAATTTATTTAAAACTTTGTTTGCAATGACTAAATGAAAAAAACATGTTTTGAAAATTAACAAATGACTAAAAATTATAACTTATTTCGTTAAAATTTAAAAATGTAGTAACCTCTTTATGTCAGTTCAAAATAGGATGATGTCATCACAGGTGAGTTGAAAATGCTATCAACAGAGGGCGCTCGTGTTCATGCCCTTAGGTGAAAATGATTGTGCTGCCCCCTAGGTTCGACTCTCGACCAATCAGAAGCCAGCTCTTATCTAGATGAAACCGGTTTCCGAGGAAGCATTCGTTCATTAGCCCAGTGGATTTCATAGAGGTCGGACGTGTCTCCGCGCTGCTCCGTGGTAAGTTTTTTAATAGTTTGCATGCGATCTTTTCTAATCACCTCATCATTCCTAATTACCTAATGCTATCTTTCCTTTGTTCTAATCCCTCTCTAACAGTAGACTTTCATTCTTTATCCTTTGTTTAATCCCTCTCTTACAGTACACTTTCATTGATTCATTAACATTATCCTTTGTTTAATTCCTCTCTAACAGTAGACTTTGATTCATTATCCTTTGTTTAATCTGTCTTATAACAGACTTTCATTCATTCATCATCCTCATTAACATTATCTTTTGTTCTAACCCTTCTCTAACAGCAGACATTACATTCATTAACATTATCCTTTGTTTTAACCCTCTACTATAGCCTGCCGCGTGGACGTCAGTCTGTCTCGACTCCACCCACCTGTCCATCACTTTCTTATCTCCCCCTACCTGTCTTTGTTTAACCCTCTACTATAGCATGCCGTGTGGGCGCCAGTCTGTCTCGACTCCACCCACCTGTCCATCACTTTCTTATCTCCCCCTACCTGTCAATCACTCAACTCCGCCCACCTGTCACTCATCTTTGGCCACGCCTACCAAGGCCACCGCCTGCTGGGGTAGAACTCCCATTTTCCTTCTACTAATATAATTTAGAATTAGCATGGATAATTTTGAATAACATTTTATTATGCATTATACACATTTTAAAGAAAATACGTGCTCTATTTATATGTGTTTAAAATATGCCGCATGCACACGAATATAGCGATTCCTCTAAGTCCGACGGTTAATAAAGCTTTAACCCTTTCAAGGGCAAAAAAGTTATACTTCAAACATATTAAAATGATTGAATGACAGCATGATTTATGAACACATTTATATAAAAATATATAAAAGCTTTTCTCCACGTACGTTATAAATGCAAAATGTTATTTCAGCATTTCGGTGCCCTTGTGATATTTGAGGATTAATGTTAAGTGGTATACATAATATACAATGGTCATTTAAGGGGTTAAATGAGAAAATTAAACTTGAAACAATTTTATAATGTTATTAGCATTTTTCCACGTGTACGTTCGGTATTGAGCTTGGGTTCTGATGACAGAAAAATTTTCGGTCTCAGATTTCAAATAGTCGGGCTTGGACGGGCTCGTGCGCTTCGAAAATGAGCGCGAACTCATATTTCATGTAAACGTAGCAAAAGTTTTTAAACATTATTAATTAAACATTTTGTTGAAGAAATAGCCGTAAGACTTTAATCGTAGACACAATTGTAGTTCTTTAAAACATTCAAAATTTGATTTTATGAAAAAAACATTTTAAAAATTGGATTTTTTTCGGCGGTTAATTCTCAAAGAGCCGAAAAGAGATATCCTTTACCCACTTGAAAAAATACTTGATTTCAAACAAAGATTTAATCTGTACCTTTATTTTTCGCAGCTTTTTATCTCATTGTTCACTTTCGCGATACGGCTGATTGCTAAGACTTTATCATGCATCACTGAGCATGAGGGCGTGGGATAGAAATTTATTGAAGTCGAACTTCGGGGTAAGGGTGAACCCTAATCACTTTGACAATCGACCTTGTATTTACTTTCTCAGTTACCTAGCTGGAATAGAATTATTCATTGATTAAAGTGAATATTAAAACATAGCGATAGGAGTTTTCAATAAATAATTCAACGCAAAATGTAGCACGATTACAAGATGTGTTCAGAGATTATTTAGCCTCTTTCTTTATCCATATAAATGAATATCATTTAAAGAAATGGCCACACATTTTCGACATTTGTATACCATTAGTAGACAATGAAACTGAAATAAATCATAACATAGATATTTCGTTGAAACAGCACCAGAAAACTGACGATAAAACACAATTAAAATAATAAAACTTCGTATAAATCACCATAAAATCAAAACAACACGCAGGACGCGTTTAGAGCTAGAAAATATAAATTACGGACACCTGTTTACATTGGCTGATGACGAGCTGTTATATTTTTCAGCTCGAAGCGCGCACTGAGTGTTGTTTTGATTTCATGGTGATTTATACAAAGTTTTATTATTTTAATAGAGATTTTGTGATTGACTCTAATTATTTGATTATTGTTATTGTTATATAATGTGCGAGTTAATTAAAAATATATAAAATCTTTGCATACCAGTTTTTAAAACAAAAAACTACACAAAATCATACCTGGCAAATTCTGTTATGCCACATTTATTTTGGATAATATTGTATTGCAATATATACAAAAGTGAATTAAACCATAAAGATTAAACGAGTTTCAAAGAAATTCTCTGGAGTGCTATAAGAAAATGTATAACTAACATGTTCTATAATGCCATCAGCATTTAATTTTCATTAAGTGGATGGTGAACATTCAAAATTAGATTTTTCACTTTTCATTTTAAAGCTTTGTAAACCATCGGACTTAAGGAAAGGTTCTACTCCTTTGGCCTAAAATTCACGTGATTTTTATGATTTTCTTGCAGATACAAAGAAAAGGGATATATCCTTCAGACTTTTTGCATTATATTTATTGAAATTTCACTTATATATTTAAATTTTTGCTTGTAAAAAAATGAATAAAGCGCCTCGCGCGACGGGACCACTTGAAGGTACGATAGAATTTCCAATCAGACGATGTTTTTCTCCGGTCACAAGCCTTTCAGGGGGTCATTTTCAAATAATTTTTATTTATTGAGTTAAAACCTAGAAATTTTTGTTATGGTTAACCATATAATTTGTAAATAAAATCACATGATAAAACTTCTCATATATATTTTTTAAAATTTACTTTAAATTTTATTAAACAAGTGGGGTAGTTTAAAATCGTTAAAACTCGAAACATTATTTGTAGAATTTCATTTTTTTTTTGCATTTAAATAAACATAAGTATATATGTTTTAATTTAGATTCAGCATTTTAAAAAGTATTAATTTAAATAAAAATTAAAAATATTTAAAGTAAAAATTTGAAAAAAAAATGACGTAACTTTAAAAAAAAATCATATTTTCCAAAGTAATTTTTTTTTTTCAAATTTGATGAGTCAAAATTAAAGTAAAGCAATTGAAAATTATATGTTCCAAATTTGAACCATTTATCTTTAGCGGTTCTTGACTTATAACAATTTAAATACAAGAAATTGTAAAAAAACTCTTTATGAAGAAAAACGCATTTTCGCAAAATGTCGTTTTCATGACAACCATTGCTTGAAAGGTAGATTTTGAAAACAAACCAAAACTTAAAAATGAATATTTCCTATTCCAATTAAGATAGAAACAGGATTTAAACTTGATTTTACGCAGAAAAAAAAAAACAGAAAAATTTTAATGTAATAAAAATTTTAAGATTTTTGTGTTCCGGACCCCCTTCAAACAAATTTCATTACCAAAATATGAAAGGACATTAAATTCGTTGGAGCTTAAACTAACACTTAGTTTAAAAAGTTGATTTTTGACAAACAAAATGGCGGTTATTTGAATAAAAAAGGTAATTTTTTGCCTTAAAAAAAAAAAAAAATTGTAAGCTCAAAAGATAATTAATAAATGAAAATTATAATTTTCATGGCATAAGCTCCAGCAGGAACGATTTGTTTTCTTATAAAAAAAAAACGAAGGGAAACAGTCGAATAATTTTCGAGAAAAATGGTCGCCAACTTTGAAGAACATTGCGTCGAGAAAAACAAGTATAAAGTGTTACAATAGAGATGAAAAAAAAATTGACCCGAAGAAGTATTTCTTCCCCTCAAAGTAATTGCTATCTTGGTGAGCATAAGGCATGATTTGAAGAAAGACATAAAACATTTTACTAAAGAAGCATGTATTTTCTAAAAAAATACTTATGTGTAATACAAAATGAATCCATATTCAAACTGCTCCATGCGAATTTAAAATTATTTGAATACATGTACTGCTCATCATTTATGTATCCGTTTTCGTATAAAGTATTCATTTTTTAAATTTTAGCCATATTTTCCGTGATCTGAGCTAGTTTATATAGTTTTGTGACTTACTATTGCATATAAGTTTCTTAACTCTGGCATTTATTCTTCATTTTTAAAAGAGATACTTACTATAGCAGGAGAGTTGTTGAACATTTTAGGGTAGGTATTTGAGGCACCTTAAAATTTTGTGTAACATTTCTTTTGCAATGTCTGAATCCAAAATCGGATGTCTGGCTGAAGGATCGTGGCACTTAGCCCACCCGTGAATTTTTAAATTTCTAAAATTTTCGTTGAAAGAAAATATCCTTGAGGCATTTTGAAATTTTAATACCTTCGATTTTAGTATTTAATGAAATAAAAAATATAAAAGCCAGATACTTTAGTCGGCCCCAAAACTGTGCCAGACACGTGTCAAGTGCCATTTTAAGACTACCCCAAAAAGGTATTTGAGGCACGCTGAGATTGAGAAAGAATAATATTTATGCTTAGAAAAAAATATTTTGAAAATGACAGACACTTTTGTTGGCACTTTCTACTTGCCAGACAACAGAGAATGTTAATCGCGAGTGCCAGTAAAACTGGACTTGCGATGCCTCCCTAAAGATCCATTTACTGACTTAGTATACAAACAAAGCGTAAACCGCGTTGCATCAAGATGAATTTCAACTGGATGCGTGCGCAATCACAACAAATCTAACTGCGATAGGCTCTCGCAAGACCACGTGACTCATAGCAAGCATGCATTTGTTCGAACATTTTTGGAGTAGTAAAAAGATTCTCAATCGCAGTATGCATATGTTTTTTTAGAATTTTCATATATTTAACACTAAATGATAAAGATATGAAGTATATCTATTGATACGCGATATAACAGAGAATTTCAGAGAATAGACGAAAATGTACTTGAGAATTTTTGTGCAGCCCTGTATATTATCTATAGAATTTATACACACCAAGCAATATTTAAAAATATAGTTCAATTTAAAAACGCGTCCACAACTGAAATGCACTTTTAGCAATTATTGCTTATGGGTTTTAATTGTTCAATTTCTTCTGTAGTAAAATTATTTTGTGTGTCCCTGTAAATGAACGATAAATTTTATGCATGCCATATTATACAGTAAGTTCCGTGAAAACCTCAGTATTCTATGGCCTCAGTACTATATACAAATTTCTGTATGTTTAAAATAGTGTAATATCATTAAATTACATCGGAAACGATTTTTCTCCATAGGCCGTAATGTAACGAAGTTTTTTTAGAGTCACTGTAAACGAACCATATATGCTACACACTTCATTTTCTATACCGAACATGCCATAATGTTACTCAAAAACATCTATGAATTTAGTGGAAATCGGATTATATTTACAAGAGATAGAGCACCGAGGGACAGACAGACAAACCAAATTCACAAACACTTTTTAACTTTGCTGGAAAATGCTAAAAATGCTTATCACACTTATATGATTATTAAATGATTATTAGACATACAGTGAGCAAAAAAGTATTTGCACGCAGACGATTTTTTGCATAAGTAACCATAGAAAGCAAATTTGATACTATTCTCTTAATTATTCATTTATTTAAATAAGAAGAAAATAAAAATAACTACCCATTTTCCTTAAACAGTAATATTACACATTTTAAAAAATAAATTAATATTTTCTCATACCTAAAAAGTATTTGCACAAGAAGAAGACTGTTAAAAAAGGCATTAAATATGAACATTATGCAAATGTTTAGCATATCAGTCCCGCAGTACATTAGCCCCGCACTTTGAAGTCACGTAATATATTAACTGGAGCAGGGATTCTGGGTAGTTTTTGTTTTAATAGCGCCGAAAACGTGTGAACTGTCTGTTGTTACCCGTGAGAAGATTATATTTCTTCACAATTCTGGATTAAGTTACCGAGGAATAGGTAAAAAATTAAATCTAAACTTTTCTAGTGTTCGTTATGTAATTAAGAAGAAAAAAGAAACTGGTTCGACAATAAATAAGCCGCGAACTCGGAGTCCAAGAAAGCTAAATACCAGGCAAAGGAGAGCCATCATAAAAGAATCTTCAAAAAACCCTTTTCTAAGTGCTCGAGAATTGGCTGTTGATGTCGCTTCAACGTCGGGAACAATATTTACACCACAATCAATTAGAAATATTCTTCATGATGCAAATATTCGAGGAAGAGCCCCTCGAACAAAACCATTTATTAGTGAAACAAATAGGGTGGAAAGACTTGAATTTGGAAAAGCTTATGTCAGCAAACCGCTAGAATTTTGGAAAACTGTTATTTTTTCCGATGAAAGCAAGTTCAATATTTTTGGCTCAGATGGTAAGAAAACTGTATGGCGAAAGCCAAATACTTCTCTTCAAATTAAAAACTTGAAACCAACTGTAAAACATGGCGGTGGTCATGTAATGATTTGGAGATGCGTGTCTTTTAACCCCTTGAGGACGAGCGACACGTATACGTGCCGCATGAAGCGCTCAGAATCCTTGTTTTTCTCACTAGTAAAATTTTACTGTAAAATTTGCCTTATTTAATCAGCGCATTTTGTCGATTAAAGAAGACACAAATTTTTGTTTTTAAAAAACGGTGACAAAAGATTAAAAATTTCGTAAAAGGCTCCCGTCCCGAAGGGGTTAACGGAGTCGGCAAAATGACCTTTATTGAAGGCAATATGAATGCTAAACAATATATTAATATATTTCGAGATCATTTATCTAATAAAGCTCTGAAATTAGGAATTCCCAATTCATATTACTTCCAACAGGATAACGACCCGAAACACACTGCATATATTACGAGGTTATGGTTGCTTTATAATGTAAAAAATCAATTGAAAACGCCACCACAATCACCAGACCTCAATCCGATTGAAAATTCATGGCATATTTTGGATGTGAAAATAAGGAAAAAGAAAATTTCTAACAAATCAGAACTTAAGCAAGCTCTTGGGAAGAATGGCTACAAATCAGCAGTGAAACATGTCACAAATTAATAGAATCAATGCCCAGACGATTACAAGCTGTAATTGAAGCAAAGGGCATGCATATTAAATATTAGCACTGTTTTTAACTTACAAATAATTCCTCTAGTTCTATTTTTATTGCTACTGTGCAAATATTTTTTTGGCAATACAAATGCTACTTTTTTATGTTTTCATATTTTAAATATAATTATTAAGTCAGATATTAAATATGTTTATTTGTTTTGTAAAAGTGTTGGTATTTTTAATTCTTAGTTGCTTTTTATTTATTTATACATATGCTACAACAAATTTACCTGGTGTGCAAATATTTTTTTGCTCACTGTACGTATGTTTTAAAGTATCAGTAAAATTTAGCTGCGGAATTTCAGTAGAAAGCCTTTAAAAAAATAAAATATTTTCGATTATTTGGCGCTAAAAGACGAATGCGCACGCAATTTGGCTGGCAAAACTTTTCCTCACCAAACGCGAATATTTTAATGCATCTGAAAATTGCTTGTTAAATGATTATTCGAATGCGCGGTACTTAATGAATTTAAACTTAAACAATGAAACATTTTGTTATTTTTTCTATAAGCTTATGTAATATATACAAGTTGCGTGTTGCTGAAGTTATTTAATTTTCAGACGGTTTCACCGACTGGATAAATTTAAGTGCACTTTAAAAATAACTGTTCGATTAAGGACTATTTCATTATACATTTGAACATTAAATAAGTCGTTGTTTCTATGACAACAAAACTTTTCTCATCACATCTCTGACACTAACTCTATCGAAGTCAAATTGACAGTGCTCAGAATCGGCCCCTGACTTTGAGTTTAAAGCAATTTTAATCAGTTTAAATTTTGCCGTGATAAAACGATCGTTAAATTTCATTACATGTACATATAAATGTATACGGAAAAATCATAGTTATAAAAGTAGTTCACAACATTTTTGTAGCGTTTTTCACGAAACACAGTGATTTTTTTTGTCGCTTTTTACGTAAATAACACAAGTTTTTTTCCTTTTTTTACTTTCCATGATTACTACTCCAAAATTTTCAGAACAACTGAACCCTTGCTAGTCATGTGGTCTTGCGAGAGCCTAGTACAGTTAGATTTGTTGTGATTGCGCACGCATCCAGTTGAAATTCATCTTAAGATGCAACGCGGTTTACGCTTTGTTTATATCGCAAGTCAGTAAATGGATCTTCAGCGAGGCACCGCAAGTCCAGCTTTACTGGCACTCGCGTTTATCATTCTATGCTGTCTGGCAAGTAGAAAGTGCCAACAAAAATGTCTGTCATTTTCAAAATATTTTTTTCTAAGCATAAATATTATTCTGTTTCAATCTCAGCGTGCCTCAAATACCTTTTTTGGGTAGTCATAAAATGGCGCTTGACACGTGTCTGGCACAGTTTTTGGGCCGACTAAAGTGTCTGGCTTTTATATTTTTTATTTCATTAAATACTAAATTTGAAGGTATTAAAATTTCAAAATGCCTCAAGGATACTTTTTTGCAACGAAAATTTTGGAAATTTAAAAATTCACGGGTGGGCTGAGTGCCCCGATCCTTCAGCCAGACATTCGATTTTGTATTCAGGCATTACTAAAGAAGTGTTGCACAAATTTTCAGGGTGTCTTAAATGCCTTCCCTAAAATGTTTAACAGCTCTCGGACTATTAGTTTTTCGACGAATAAAACCGTTAACAATCTTGAGAAATCTGAAAGAATTGGAATAAAATAGTTCGATTGAAGGCTTATTTATGCTTAAATTACACTCAAGTTAAATGAAAATAAATCTATGTAATTCATTCAAGAAAAGTTTCATCCCTCGCTAATTTCTAGTGCATCCGTTGCTTCAAACCAACACCCCCTAGTTAAGGGAGAAGCCTTGACATGCGTCACGAAAACGTCACATAAAGCAGGGAAAACAAAGAAAAAGATTCGAACAACTTTCACGTTTTGTTTTCTCTGGCTCGTGGAATTAATTATTATTAGAAAATAGGAATTTATATATTTATATTTTTGGTTAACCTTGTAACGTTATTTACTTATATTTTTGGTTAACCTTGAAATGATTCGATCCCTCTTTTTCAATTTTTGCAGTACAAAGATTTAAAGTTTCTTGCTCTGATAGGCAAATCCCAATCTTTCATAATTATAAAAAGAAAAACGTGATACAAATATATTTAAATGACACAAAAACATTTCAGTTACTCCGCGCGAAGAGGTTGCCGGTAAATCAGTCATAAAAGATTCACAGGACAGGTTTCAATTCAAATAACGCCAAACAAAACAATACTTGCCAATTTATCACAAGCGCCCGGCTAACAGAATAGAACCTCTTAAACTTGTCGAATTCAGCTTTTAAACTTTTCCTGCGCCGAGATCGGGTCCGCTACCATTCTGGTCGGTAACCGAAGAAAGGGACCTTTGATTCAGATTGTGCGTCACCTTTTCCGAGTAGTAGCGGTGGTCGGCTCGGCTCCACCCACATTCCGAGAGCTATGAGGAACTCGAGGACGTACAGTGTAGTATTTCACCCCAAAACCTGGCCAAAAATGCAAAATTTAAAATTTCCTCAACAATTATAAAAATCATATTTTTTATTAGGTTGAGCAAAAAGTTCTGGGAAATTTGTAATCTAATAGTTACCAGAATTTGCATCGTATATAGGAGTACTAGTAGTACAGTCCAGACGTGGCTCCATCCGATTATGGCTTCTTTCGATCAATGCAACACTTTTTCAAGGGCTGTCGATTTGAATACTTTAATGAAGTTGAAGAAGCATGTCAAGAGTTTTTCGATTCCAAGGAGCTGCCATGGTACTTCCAGCAAATTCTGAATTTGGCAGAATGACGGCAGAAAGCTGTGCACTACGATGGTCTTTACTTTGAAGAATAGACCTTGTTACTTTTGTTTTTAATTTGCGCATAACAACGCAACTTTCTCAAATTTCCGAGAACTTTTTGCTCAACCTAGTAATAGCTAGCTAACTAATTAGCGCGTCGATCTAGGTCTATTTTAGTAACCTGAGTTAGTGCATCCGATGGCTCCTGGCCTCAGTTGAAGAGGAAGTTTCTTTGTGAGAAGACGTGGATTTTTTGTTCTTTTATGGCATTGTTGTTATGTTTAAATATAATTTTTTTGTGGCTCAATGAATTGTTGAATTAAAACTAAACAGGGCTTACGTGTTTAACGAAGGTCAGAGCTTAGTGTTAAACTATGTGTTAATTTAAATAGTTTAATTTTAATGTAATAAAAAAACATTAAATTTGTAAAAGGGTTATTTTTAAAGCGTTTTTGGCTCTAATTTAAACATATCGAAAGCTTTTTAAATATGTGCCGGGCTTTGCCGGACGATCTTTGAATTATAATCGTATTATAGTCTTGAGTGCCAATTTCTGCAAAAAAATCTTCCGCATGTTGTTGCCATTTTTATATATAGTATTTTTTTGGGATGACTATTTAAATGCTCCGTTTTGCGGCCACCGAATTGAAGAGATAAAAACTATATATTTACTGTTGTATTGAAGGTTTTTAGATCACGGGATATTACCGGAGCGCTTTTGCACTACAGATTCTGTGTATGTATGTACGTACGTATGTAGGCACATACATACGCACGCAACTGGATATCTCTTAATAGAAACATCCGATCGCCTTCAAATTGTATTAATTGTGTTATTTATTGAAAAAGTGTTCCCTAATTAGTTTCGGGGGCTCATAGGTGGAGAATAAGGGAAGAAAGGAAAGAATTAAAGGTATCTGGAGTAAACGCAGAAATGATTAAAAGGTTGCAAGTAATGTTGGAAGTCATAACAAGTGGGCATCGCATTAACGAAAAAAAGTTCCAAACATGCGCTGATGAAACAGCAAGACTGTATGTGAACATGTATGTGAACCTTTACAATTGGCACCCTATGATTCCAAGGTCAACCAGGCGGGGAGGCCTACCCCTATGATTCCAACAATGTTCAAGGTTATGATTCATGGTACCACTGTAATAAAGAAAGAAGTCGTATCCACTGGCCAATGATCATAAGAACTGCCGATGCCAGAAACAAACACTTTAGACAGTAGAGGAAAAGGTCCAAACACCGGCTACCACTTTTGTTTTCAATCTAGATCATACAGTTTTTAAAATTAATAAAATAAAAAGTGACAGCAGGGTACCTTGACACGTTGGACACCTGTTTAGAGAAAAAAAATCAGTTTAAAAGGCTTTTTCTGTTTATAAAAAGCGAAATTCCGAAAGTCTTCAATTTTTGAGTTTTTAAAATGGGGTCTAAATACCGGCTACCTATGTTTTTTCCAAAAAATCACACAAATAGAGCTAATGACAATTATTAAGCAACAAGAATATTATTTTAATAAATTGTATTGATTAATAACATTTCTTATGGGCAGAAAAAATACGCAATTTTTAATAAATAAGTATTTTTGTGAAATTTCAAAATTCTTTACGACTATCTCTCAGTCTTCTTCCCATTATGTTTCTAATTTTGATTTTTAAAGTGTAAAACAAAAAAAAAAGCTTGCTGATTGAAATGGGAATTATTTTATCTGAAAAAAAAAAATCAAAAACATAATATCACTATCTGCGTCGGTATAGTCCCTATCAGCCTACGTATCGCATTCTTAACATTGAACCCAGAATCCCCTCCCCCATTCTTGTCCACAGAGAAAGCACCCATACAGAAGACACAAATTAATCATCTTTCTCTGTTGGATACTTTCCTTTTTCACTTTTTTAACCCTCTCGCTGCGTAATTGTGTTATCAAAATAGCTTCAAAAATTGCGTATTTAACCCCTTCGCGACGAGCGTCTTTTAAGAATTTTTATTCTTTTGTCACCGGTTTTTCAAAACAAAAGTTTTTGTCTAATTTAACCGGGAAAATGCTCCGATTAAATAAAGCAAAATTTACAATAAAAAAATAACTGGTGGGAATAACCAAGGAGGGTTATTTAGACGGAAAAAATGCATCCCCGAGGAAATCTTGGGTTGCGCAAATTTTGCTACCTTTACGTTGCCCGAGGAAATCTCTGGCTGCGCAGCGAGAGGGTTAAAATCAAATTTCTGCCTCTTTTTTTTCTTTCTCTTCACATTTATTGCAGGCAATTTTGTAGTGTACAAACGGCGCTTTTTTGGAAAGTGATCCGGTAATCAGTGTCGGTCCTGAAGATTTACCGCCATGGTTGCTTTTTTCATTTTGCGAAATGGGACTGGAACTATTTCTGAACCATTTAAATTAATTTATTAATTATAGAACTATTTAAATTAATTTATTTTTCTCCCCTTCAAGCAGAGCAACCGAGAGAGGTCCAAATAACGGCTAGCCGGTATTTAGACCACTCTAGGTAGCCGGTATTTGGACCACTGCTATGTTTAAGTTAAAACCGGTATTACTCATTCATATAATAAAATACCAATAATGTGCGCGTGGCAGTTGAGAGCTAAATATGTCTAGAAAATAACTCAATCAACAATTCAATCCAATGTACTATCAGTATATTTTTAAAAAATAAGAAACACATATCTGAAAAACTTTTGATGTACCAGATTGCGTAGATTCGACTCCTTTGCATTTACTATTTGTAAATGACACAGACTTCAGCGACGTACTTTTCGCAACTTTCTTCTCTCAATTAAAGTTACAAACTTTGCCTATCACCGCTAGGCTGCGCTGCGCTCAGTTCTCAGAACACCTAGTAGCCGGTATTTGGACCCTAGCCGGTATTTGGACCTTTTCCTCTACCGTACAAAGTACTCAAGAAAGTGTAATAGAAAAGTTTGCAACAGAGATGTCCCAAATTGGCTTCTTTGTAAACAGTGATCCTTTTATAATCTGCTCTAGACAAAAACCAAGGGAAAAGAGCAAGCCAAACAGTAACGAGACCCTACAACTTCTTCCAGCTAGGTCTGTTGGTAGTCCTGATAAAGTCCAAGAAGAGAGCGATGAAAAACTGAGTTCTGAAGAATCCGATTGAAGCGGGTAATCTATTAAATACACTGTAAAACTAGCATCTATATACTGTAGAGATTTCACTTTACTAAATGTATTATTAAATGTAACTTTATCAAATGTGAATAATACTTATTAAATGAAATGTAAATATAATAATAATTATTAAAGTAAATTAAATGTAAATAATAAATTTTATATATAATAAAATTAAATACATTTAATTAAACATTACTAGTAAATAAAACAATCTATCAACAATTACTTTTCTCTCATAAACAGTAAAAATTTAAGGCTGCTAGTCACTCAACTTTCAAATTCCCTTCGGTAATGTTAAGTTTATGGGTATGTGATGTATTTGTATTTTAAAATATCTACTTAGTAAATTAATATTTTATCTTCTTTTTTCTTTGTGCTCTTCTTAAATGATGTCGCTTTTTTTCTTAGTTGTCAAAATATTTATAAAATGTATATTTATAATTATGTGCAGTGTTAAAATCTTACTTACACTTCGTCAGCTTTTAAGATATAAAATATTAAACTAAGCTATGGATTTGTATGTATACTACATAGTATGCTAAAAGTTAGTTCAGTGAAACGCATAGCACAGTTAAAAATTTCCATTCAGATATTTCCGTGAATAAACAGAAATGTACTTGAGAACTTTTGTGCAGCCCTGTATATCATCTATTGAATGTATCCACACCCAGTACTATTTAAAGAATAGTTCAATTTAAAAACGCATATCACAACTACAAATACACTTCCAGGAATTATTGGTCATAGACTTCAATAGTTAAATTTATTCCTCAGTCAAATTCTTTTGTGTGTCCCTGTAAATGAACGATATATTTTATGCACACCATATTCTACTATGAGTGCCTTAGTACACCTCAATGATGTATATAAATTTCAGTACGTTTAAAATAGTGTGATATCATTAAAATACAATGCAAACGATTTTTTCCCATAGTCCATAATTTAAGGGAATTCTTTTGAGTGTATCTGTAAATGAACTGTAAATGCTATCGACTTCATTTACAATATCAAACATGCCATAGTGATACCCAATAACATCTAAGAATTTCAAGGCAATCGGACTATATTTACATAGAAAAATATTTTTGGCCAGGATTTCGGGTCAAATTCTCCACTGTGCCGCCGCGGTCGTTTGGCGATTTAAACGGCCCGGTCTCCCGAACCCGCTGATCCGTGTCTTAAACTTATCGAAATTAGCTTTTAAATTTTTCCTGTGGTATCTTCCGTGATCGGGTCCGCTACCCTTCCGATCGGTAACCGAAGGAAAGAATCTCGGATTCCGATAGCGCGATTTCACATGAAGTAATGGCGGTCATAATGGTCTTGAAGCCGCCGCGGCAGTCCGAGATACTAAGCGCACCAGATACCCGAACCGCTAATCGATGTCCTACATTTATTGGATACAGCTTCTAAATTTTTCTGGTGCGATCTTCCAAAATCGGATCTAACTACCGTTCCAGTTAGTTACTGAAGGACGGAACCTCCGTTTTCACGCCGGGTCCCCTTTTCCGCGTAATACACTGTAAAAAAGAAAAAAAAAAGCCGTCAGTATACACGAATTTTTCCGTAAAATTTTACGGAATAGTTTCACTTTTCTATGAACAGTTTCTTTAATTGATATTTTGATATTATAAATCCGCATAAATCCAGTAAGTTTGAATTATTTCTGTATTGCTTTCAAAACAGTACAAGTTCCGTAAATGATCTTTAGAAATAATTGGTGTGTTTGGAAAGCGAAGTAATTAATTGCTGTATATACTTGTTTTACAGTAATATCATTTCCAATGAAAACTCATTATCGGCTAAATGTGGCTCAATATTGAAATTATATCCACTCATTCCTCAATATTGGCTAAATAGCATCGATTTTCATGGGTTTTCAAGTGAAACCAATAAAAGTTATGGCGCCATCTGTAGTATGTATTTTCAAACAATTTGCCGTAATACTTTTCTTTTTCTTCTTTATAATAAAAAGTCCTTCCGGCCAGTGCCGGGAGGAAGAGGTAGTTTTCATATTCCTTGTTTTAAAAAAGCCAACTTATATCATTCAAACACACGAAGCTCAATTTAATGGAAACTGAATATAGGAGATTCAATACTAATTTTCATCAATATAATGAATGAGAAATTCGCGAAATTAGTCAGCTTTATTCTAGCTGCTTTTCTTTAAAGTAACTTATATTTGGCTGCCAAATTCGGCAATTTCTTAAAGTGCCTTCCATTTTAAGACAACATGGTGGATGAGGCTAACCAGTGAACTTGGTCGAGACCTTAGTAATTGCTGTGCACATGCTCACTCATAACGGAATCGGTTGATATATACGAGTGCTGTCGCATGCAAAAAATCAGATTTTTCAAAATGTCACCCACAATAGAAATTTAAACTGCTATATCTGAGCCATTTTTTAAGGTAATGACAAACAAAAAATGCTCCTGAATCTTTATATCAAGGTCAAATACTTAAGAAAGAAACCTTTTTCAATTTATAATTTTTTTGCATCTCACTTTAAATATATATATATATTTTTAATTTAATGGCCGCCATTTTGAAACAAGATGGCTGATGAATCTGGCCAGCGAACTTGGTCGAGGTATTGATGTATACTATCCACATGCCTTCTTACATCGAAATAGGCGAATACGTGTGTTATCGCGTGACAAATACAAGATCGTTTCAAAATGTTAGCCATGCGAGAAATTCAAAGTGCTATAATTCAACCATTTTTTGAGATATAAACAAAAGAACAAATTTTCAGAAACAAAAACTGCTCCGGAATCTTTGGATCAAGGCCAAACACATAAAAAAATCTTTTTCATTTTCCAATTTTTTAATACCTCATTTTAAATTTTAAATTTAATTTTTTAAAAAATGGAAACCCTTTTGAAACAAGACGGCGAATGAAGCCGGCCACCGAACTCGGTCGAGACATTGGTATGTACTATGTACAGACCAAGTTACATCCAAATCGGTTCATAAATACGCCTGTTATCGCGTGACAAAAATCAGGTCGTTTTAAAATGTCAGCCACAATAGAAATTCAAAATGCTATTACTCAGCCATTTTTTTAGATATAGACGAAACAAAAACTGTTCCGGAATCTTTGTATTAAGGTCAAACACATACGAAAATATCTTTTTCATTTTCCAATTTTTTGGTATCTCATTTTAATTTTATTTTTTTTTAATTATTTTAAATGGCCGCCATTTTGAAACAAAATGGCGGATGAAGCTGGCCAACGAACTCGGTCGAGATATTTGTATGTACTATGTACACATCAAGGTACATCCAAATCTGTTCATAAATACGCCTGTTATTACGTGACAAAAATCAGGACGTTTCAAAATGTCAGCCACGCTAGAAATTAAAAATGCTATAACTCAGCCATTTTTTAAGATATAGACGAAACAAAAACTGCTCCGAAATCTTTGTATAAAGGTCAAATACATAAGAAAAAAATATCTTTCCATTTTTATTTTTTAGTACCACATTTCAAATTTTAAATTTTTTTAAAAAATTTAAATGGCCGCCATTTTGAAACAAAACGGCGGATGAAGCTGTCCAACGAACTCGGTCGAGACATTGGTATGTATTATGTACACACCGAATTACATTGAAATCTGTTCTTAAATACGCCTTTTATAGCGTGACAAAATTCAGGACGTTTCAAAATGTCAGCCACGCTAGAAACTCAAAATGCTATAACTCAGCCATTTTTTAAGATATAGACGAAACAAAAACTGCTCCGGAATCTTTGTATAAAGGTCAAATGCATAAGAAAAAAATATCTTTCCATTTTTTATTTTTTAGTACCACATTTCAAATTTTAAATTAAAAAAAAATTAAATGGCCGCCATTTTGAAACAAAACGACGGATGAAGCTGGCCAACGAACTCTGTCGAGGCATTGGTATGTACTATGTACACACCGAATTACATCGAAATCGGTTCATAATTACGAGAGTTACAGTGTGACATAGGTCATATATATTATATATATGTATATATATCAATTTTGAACGGAGGGTGGTTTCGGCGTCTGGGGGTCATGATCGATGAAAATATACCAAAATTTTTTGAAATCGCTTTCCTCCGAACGGCTGCAATAGGTAGCTTTTTGTAATGAAAGCTACCTAAAAGCTAACATATTTTTACGATATTAAAACAAAAAGTCCTTCCGGCCAGTGCCGGGAGGAAGAATTAGCTTTCATATTCCTTATTTTAAAAAAGCCAACTTATATTATTCAAACACACGAAGCTCAATTAAGTGGAAACCGAATGTAGGAGATTCAATACTAATTTTTATCAATACTAAATCATTATGAATGAGAATTTCGCGAAATTAGATAGCTTTATCCAAGCTGCTTTTATTTAAAGTCACTTATATTTGGCTGCCCAATTCGGCGATTTCTTAAAGTGCCTGCCATTTTAAGACAACATGGTAGATGAGGCTAACAAGTGAACTTGGTCGAGACCTTAGTAATTGCTGTGCACATGTTCACTCATATCGGAATCGGTTGATATATACGAGTGCTGTCGCAGGCAAAAAATCAGATTTTTCAAAATGTCACCCACAATAGAAATTTAAACTGCTATATCTGAGCCATTTTTTAAGGTAATGACAAACAAAAAATGCTCCTGAATCTTTATGTCAAGGTCAAATACTTAAGAAAGAAACCTTTTTCAATTTATAATTTTTTTGCACTTCACTTTAAATATAATTTTTTTTTTAATTTAATGGCCGCCATTTTGAAACAAGATGGCTGATGAAGCTGGCCAGCGAACTTGGTCGAGATACTGATGCATACTATCCACATGCCTCCTTCATCGAAATAGGCGAATACGTGTGGTATCGCGTGACAAATACAAGATCGTTTCAAAGTGTTAGCCATGATAGAAATTCAAAGTGCAATACAACCACTTTTTAAGATATAAACAAAAGAATAAATTTTCAGAAACAAAAACTGCTCCAGAATCTTTGTATCAAGGCCAAACACATAAAAAAATCATTTTCATTTTCCAATTTTTTAATACCTCATTTTAAATTTTAAATTACATTTTTTTTTTAAAAATGGCAACCCTTTTGAAACAAGATGGCGAATGAAGCTGGCCAACGAACTCGGTCGAGACATTGGTATGTACTATGTACATACCAAGTTACATTCAAATCGGTTCATAAATACGCCTGTTATCGCGTGACAAAAATCAGGTCATTTTAAAATGTCAGCCACAATAGAAATTCAAAATGTTATAACTCAGCCATTTTTTTAAATGTAGACGAAACAAAACCTGTTCCGGAATCTTTGTATTAAGGTCAAACACATACAAAAAAATCTTTTTCATTTTCCAATTTTTTGGTATCTCATTTTAAATTTAAATTTTTTTAAATGGCCGCCATTTTGAAACAAGATGGCGAATGAAGCTGGCCAACGAGCTCGGCTGAGTTATTTGTATGTACTATGTACACATCAAGGTACATCCAAATCGGTTCATAAATACGTCTGTTATCACGTGGCAAAAATCAGGACGTTTCAAAATGTCAGCCACGCTAGAAATTCAAAATGCTATAACTCAGCCATTTTTTAAGATATAGACGAAACAAAAACTGCTCCCGAATCTTTTTATCAATGTCAAACACATAAGAAAAAAATATTTTTTTCAATTTTCAATTTTTTGGTACCACATTTCAAATTTAAATTTTTCTTAAAATTTTAAATGGCCGCCATTTTTAAACAAGATGGGGGATGAAGCTGGCCAACGAACTCGTTCGAGACATTGGTCTGTACTATGTATAAACAAAGTTACATCCAAATCGGTTCATAAATACGCCTTTTATCGCGTGACAAAATTCAGGAGGTTTCAAAATGTCAGTTTCGCTAGAAATTCAAAATGCTATAACTCAGCCATTTTTTAAGATATAGACGAAACAAAAACTGCTACGGAGTCTTTGTATAAAGGTCAAATACATAAGAAAAAATATTTTTCCATTTTCAATTTTTTGGTACCACATTTCAAATTTAAAATTTTTTAAAAATTTTTGAATGGCCGCCATTTTGAAACAAAATGGCGGATGAAGCTGGCCAACGAACTCGGTCGAGACATTGGTATGTACTATGTACACACCGATTTACATCCAAATCGTTTCATAAATTCGAGAGTTACAGTGTGACATAGGTCAGATAGATATATATATATATATATCAATTTTGAACGGAGGGTGGTTTCGGGGTCTGGGGGTCATGATCGATGAAAATATACCAAAATTTTTGAAATCGCTTTCCTCCGAAAGGCTGCAATAGGTAGCTTTTTGTAAAGAAAGCTACCTAAAAATCTGATCACTAATCCTTTATTAATATTTTTTTAAAGTTTGAGACCGTTGAAAAGGAAATGTTAGCATATTTTTCATTATGATTTTAAAATAATGTTTGATTTATTTATAGCAAGCTATTATTATTATTTTTTTAAATCTCTGTAGGATGTTTTAAAATGAAAAAATCTAGTTTTAATTTTAATATTTTTAAATCTATTCACTTTAACAGATTCGCACATAAGACTTTGAACATATCTGAAATATAATAATGAAATTATTATAAAATTGACGTTTATCTAAGTTTTAATAAGTAATAAGGAAATTTATTTTAATACCATTTAATAATTATCTTTATTTGAGTTTACAGTAGATATCACACAAATAATTTGAAAAAGTATATGTTTGAAAAAAAAATGCTCATATTCTTGCATTAGTAAATAAATAAATAAATAAATAAAAATAATATTAAAATAAAATTTTTAAAATCTTTCAAAAAAGAAGCAATCATTACTCTTAATACATTCTTTCATGCATGTAATATATTAAAGACCAAAATTGATCTTTTATAAGCATGAAATTGAGAAGCTAATTATTCAAAATTATGGAAAGAAAACGTGTAAAACATTCAGAATTGTATACTCAAATAAAAAATATTATCTTTACGAAAATACGTTCCTTGTTTAACACCTTGACCTTGCTTCATAAAATGCATCTTAAATAAGTAAAGATATTTGAAAGCGTAGCTTGTGTGTTCGTGGTTTAATTGTTAAAGACGCTAAGCTGGAAGAGGACAGTTCCCTAGTTCGAATCCCGTGAGCGATAAGTGCTGTTGCTTGAATTAAATTAAGATATTATGACCTTGATGTAAATGTGTCCTTGAAGATAGAAATTAATAAAGATGTAAGTTTCTCCTTGAACATTTATATTTTGTCTTGAAACGGAAATTTTTAAATACGGAAATATAATAAAAAAAAATCCGGAAAAATTTTGTGAAAAAAACGGAATTTTTTCTGGAATTTAAGGGAAAAAAATTCCGCTAAAATACGAAAATAGTATTGGCGTCTCGATTGCCAGTGCAATTTTCGTATTTTAACGGAATTTGTTTTTTACAGTGTAGCAACTCGATGGTTCGATACGACGTGGAATCAGAGGTCCCTTTCTACAATTACTGAACGGAACGGTCGTTAAACCGGATAAGGCGTTTAATAAGTCAGACGACCACCTTCGAGATCACCTATAGATCGATTATTGTTCTCAAAAATAGCTCATTATAGCTGTTATATCTGTCCAAGTCAAACTGGAGCCTATATCTGTATTAACCTGAGAAATTTCATTGTTCCTTTGAGAAGGATACCATGAAAATTTGCCTGCTAGAATGAAAACCTCGAAGGACCGAATTTTTCTTCAGTTTCTTGCGATTCGGTCTTAACAGACTTTGTTGAATAATTATGCAAATTTATATTTTAATTGGTATGGAAATTTTGACTATATTTCACTGGAATTATTTTCTTGAATACTGAATTTTAATGAGATTACTTCTTTTTTTCAAGTTCAGTAGAAATAGGGTTTATAAAATTAATTTTATTTAGTGTTTGCATGTAGATAACTTAAGTAGTGGCTCATTTAAAGTTTTCAAAACAATTTTAAACAGCATTTGATTAAATAATACATAATTCATATGTGATGAAACATATAAGGTCATTGTACCTAAACGCGACGACCCCTAAATGCGACAATGTTCTTGTACTTAAAATATTAACCCAAAAATCGTATATAAATGCTATATAAATCAGACATCCGAACTTCAGGAGCAAAACGAGAAAATTTGTTTGCATTTAAAGCTTTTCTTTAAAAAAAATTCTCATTACAATACACATCATTCATTA
Source organism: Maratus speciosus (assembly GCA_963932465.1). Lineage (NCBI taxonomy): Eukaryota > Metazoa > Arthropoda > Arachnida > Araneae > Salticidae > Maratus > Maratus speciosus. Next base: position 415,557,209 of record OZ010796.1, on the reverse strand, counting down.
TAAAGCGCCCCAATATTCTCTAAATGCTGCGAAAAACCCGAAAATTTTTCGCGGTTTTACTTTTTTAATTTTAAAGATTAAATAAATTTATGGACGTCAAGGGCTACACCGTCTGTTTTATTTACCTGAAGTGTAACCGTTGGAAAAGGCGACATATTTCAAATTAGAGTTCTGAAATTTTCTACGCATTTTGGTGACTTATCTTCGAGACTTATTAGCGACGTATCGAATGTCCCAAATGCGGGGAGACTTTGAAGAAACCGAGGTAAGTTTGAATGGTGTTTTCATATATTGCATTTAAATGATATTTAAAGTACTTATTGTATTTAATTAAGGCGTGTGTGGGGTTAATAAATTAGGAATTTCAACATGATCTCCAATAGTGTTTTTTCTTTAACCGGGTACTTAAATATGTGTTTCAAATGATCAAACTAGAAAAATACACGTCTTTAAAATTTGTAATTATAAAATTCACATTTTCCCATTCGATCCGCGTGCTGTTATACTTCCTTTTATATAACTATTTTTGAAAATGTAATGCATTTTCATTATGATATTCACATTTTGAAACTACAGTTTTTTTATATAAAATATTTTAGATAAAACGATAATTTTAATAGGGAGTTTAACGGAGCTCAGTAAGAACTCTTGTGTTTTCATAACGAATATGCGGGTTAATTAAAAGATACGAAATAAAATCCACCCCTTTTTACTTCCTTTATTTATAACCAAAAGAAAATTGTGAAAAAAAATTGAAAAACAATTTTTTTAGTTTATTAAACTTTTTAATTTATCAAACGGTTTACATTTAATATATGCTGTAGTTTCTTATTCCCTTTTGAAGAACTTTTCTTCTCAGATGACAAATCTGAAAATTGAAGTGAAAAAACTTTTGTTTATTTTTTAAGTTGTTCGATGGTTGTTTAAGTTGTTCTTTTTATGGAAGAAGTTTTTTGATCGAACAATGATAGCGTGCACTAAATGATTCTCTGTAAATAATGTTAGATTTCATTTTGTGCTAAGTTTTCGTATTATGTGAATTATGTTGTGTTTTGATCTAAAATGCTGTTGTCATTTTGAATAACATATTTTAAATCAGCCATAAGGAAAGGCGTTCTTTACTCACTAACGAGGTAAGAAAGTTTTGTATTATTAAGAAGAGATGTACTAGATATAGATATATATATATATATATATATTATTCAATATGGAATTACTCATAGAAATATTAAGAAAATATATGTGTGATGTAATAGCACTGTGACAGCAGAAAAATAAACAAGCAATTGGAATTTCTAGAAAAGAAAATTGTCGAAATTACGAAATGTCCAGAAAATGAAATGCACTTACTCCGTAACAAATTAAAATCTTTCAAACATCTTTATAAATAGAAATGGGCTTCTTCGCGATTCACTGGACAACGTTTTCCAAAAAACAATGAAGAACAGCTGAAAGGAACGCTTTATTTACCTACTTGGACTATAGAGAAACCCGGTCGCCATCAAAAGAATTTAAAGATTGTAGTGGCAGAAGTAAGAGGCGTAAAACTGAACAATTAAGATCTGAAACAAGCCTCGAACAATTCAAATATGCAGCTAAAATGAGCGAATGAACTGCTGGGCATGCAGATGTCGCAAAAATTTATTAAAGACGTTACATCCAGCCCAACTAGGGCAACAAAATATCGAAAAATTGTAACTTCTTCGGCTGAGAAAACAAACCTAAGTACATCAAAGTTATCCCCGGCTCTGAGGCTGTGACCATGTTTGTTGCAGCAGATCTCACACACAAACAATATAATATCATCCGAACTGTTAATAAATACATATCTTTGCTATTCACTTCTTCAGAGAGGTAAAGAGTAATATTACGCAAGAGATATTACAATTACTGAAAACATGGCGGGAGTAAAATTTCAAATTCTTTTCGATCACACAACACAAAGACTGTGTAAATACATAGAATATGTTTTCACATCAGCAAGTGAAGTACAATTGAGACATTTAGAAACCCTATGCAAATGGGATTGTGGCGACTCCCAACAACAAATCTTCTAACAAAAGTTTTCAAACCCCTTTGACAGTAACTCGAACATTTCCCAAAGCTATTTAGTTCGTTTGAGATTAATAAGTAACATAAATGGATTTAAAAAAAATATGGCTGCAGAATGCTGTATCTTCATCTCCACGTTTTTGCCGTCTTATACGAATAAGATTCATTCATGAAGATAAAGACATAATCCAAGAGGAAGTAGAATACACTGACAAGCAGGCACAAAATGTAATAAACACCGATATACTCACTCACAGGGCTTAATGCAAGTTCAGTACAGATTAATGCTGATTATGGTCGATGCTAAAGTTTGCAATGTTATTACCAGCACCAATTCCACATTGCGATGATATGTTTCCAAACAATTGTCCAAAGATTTTAGTAAGTTAAAAATAGCCCCTGATGCTCGGAAATTCCACAGAAAAGTATCATTTTCGGGAAAAAATAAAATTAATAATATATTTAATTTAAGGGTGTGATTAGAAAGCTTATATTTTTATGTTCTATAAAAAATTCCTAATAATATAAAAAATGCTGCCTTCTATACATCGTGTAGATTACATCAAGTTATCCGGCAACACAATAATAAATAGTGTACATGTTTGAAGGTGCAATTAGCAACTTCAAGAGAACATTTTGATGATTTTTTTTTCTTTTGCAAGAAAATAAATAGATAAGAGATATTTTAAAATAATTTTTGTAACTTTATAAAATTATTTCTTTGAATAAATTGCCTTTTAAAAGTGAATTTTTATTGTTACATCAGTTACAAATTTTAGTGAAAAGTTAAGCTTACTCAGAATATTTTATTTTAAGAAAATTTTTAATCCATAAACCTTTTGAAGCATTAAAAATTCTTTCAAATGATGTATTAATTCTTAATTTCAATTTAAAAAAAAGACTGTCTAAAATACTTAACTGATTTAACTATAAAAATGTATCTGACATAACAAAGCAATGGTTACATGAGTTACACATTTTCTTTTTTGCTTATACAAGTTAAAATTTAGACGAAGATAAATTTATATCTGTGGCGACTCGTTGTAAAAGGCACTCTGGTTGTAACTAAATGCACAAAGTTGGGCTAATTGCAAATATAAGTGCACTTTGCCAAGTGTTCGACAACTTCTTCGGTGTCGAGGACATCGATGCGAACTTTCAAGGATTGTTTTGTGCTGTATACGGAGACTTCACAAGAATAAAGGTCGTCACATGATAATACAGTGTTTTATTTCGCCTGTGAATGGCAACTGCTAAAAGCATTGTATTTAAGCTCTGTTGTTTCAGTATGAAGACAGAGCGATAGCGAAGTGTGTTTCCAGTAACTTTACTTAATGTTTAATCTACAGATTTTAGGCAATTGTTTTCTTAGTTCAATAAAAGTTGTTAGTTTTACATTTACAGAGTTTTATGCTAAGCTACAAATGATTTACTTCATCACTAAGCACGAGTCAGATATTAAATTGTACAAGAAATATTTTAAGGGGTCACGTTCTTCACTTCACACGCTTCCCCCCATCTCTCCGGCAAATCTATGATGCATGTATTTATTTTCAAGTTTATTGTATATTTATAAAAACATCATTAAGTATTTAATATAACTCTTAAAATTAATGTTTATTTATAATACATAAGTAATATGTAATTGTTGTTTTTTTAGAAATTTGATAATGACTCCAGCCAAATCTGCTGCTGAAAGAATGCGAGAATATGGGCAATGAATGACAGTGCAAAAGAAAATAGAAACATGGCAGAGGAATGCTGCACAACAAAGAGAGAAAAACAAAGTTTAGCATTCGTAAGAAAAAAGCTGATGCTGTATACTCGAGATAAGAGTGGGGAAAATGAGGGAAAAAAGAAAGGCACAACCTGAACACTCTCAAGGTACACCTACTGAGGCTTTTTCCAATGTGCAGTCTTTTGGCCGGGCAATGTCAAGAGTGAATAAATCACTTCCTAGTAGTCCTAGGAAAAAAAGAGCAGTAGTCGTAAAACTTGCTGAATAGTTTGGCATCAGTCCTTCAACCTCATCAAAATTTAATAAAGAACATGGTGCTTTATCACGAAACACCATTGAAGCAATAACACTCCACCATAATAGTGACTTAATATTAAGACCTGGATATTACCTGTAAAAAAAGATTTAAAAAAAGTAAAAAATGAGAATGGAATTGAACGAAAGAAAAAGAGAGTATTAATTATGACAGTTATGGAAGCATATCAGCTCTTTAAAGAAGAGAATCCATTCACAAAAGTTGGAAAATCTAAATTTGCTGTACTTCGATCACTATCAGTAACACCTAGTTCTGAGAAAAATCAATCTGAATGTTGTTGCCGTTATCACGAGAATGGTGATCTAGTAATAACTCGTATTAGTAAAGTCGTACAGAACCTGCCAGTTGACACAAATGCTTTAGTTGTCAAATCAGTTTCTAAAAGGGAAAGTAATTGCTTATTTGGGATGTGTGAAGATTGCAGTGATATCAGTAGTTTTCTTGATGATCTAATTCCAACATCAGATGAAGAAATTTAAGTAACCTTTTACCAATGAAATACTGATAATAAAAAGGTTTTAACTGAAACCACACTTTCAAATGCAAAATAAGAAGTTTTAAATCAGCTGCCAATGTTACGGAGACACTGTTTTGTTTCAAAAACTCAACTTCAGGGAATCAAATTTTTGATGAAAATTTTAATGTTCGGCATCAAAATGAAATCATGTCAGCTCGTTGGATTTCAGAAGTGCTACCCTTTTCACAGCAATAGTGTATCGCAAATATCTTAATGTTTTTATGTAGTTGTCAGTGAGGAGTTGACACATGACAAATTTGCAGTTCTCTGCTTTAACTCTGCTATCTTAAATCATAATATAAATACAGATGGACATTTGAAAACGTAATTTTTTTTCTGATGGACCTGGAAGTCGGTTACAAAATAGATTCATGTTTTCTTCAATTTTGGAAACACATGAGCTACACCCATCCCTCAAATTTACTGATTAGAGTTTCTTTGGTACAGCCCACGGGAAAGGTGCTATTTGTGGTATTGGAGGTATGGTCAAGAGAGAAGTTTGGAGACGATCTTTGCAGAATCATGTTATTATAAATATTGCTCATGAATTTTTTGAAGTAGCCGAAGAAATTTGAATTTTCCCTAAGATAAATTTTTTTTACGTTTCAAAAGAGAAAGTTAAAAATTCAAAAGAAAAATTCAAAAAAGAATTTAGCTTATATCCTGGTAATGAAAGAATTCTGAAGATATCCTGAAAGAATTTTGCTTAAAATTCCTGATACTCATAGAATTCATTATGTGAAACCAGTCAGTTGTCATGAAATTGAAACTTCTATTGTTAGTTCGTTTTCAAAGCGTTTTGATTTTGATTTTAAGAAGGTGGAAATCCTTCAAAAGTAAGTTAATAAAGAACATAATTTTCAGAATACAAATACTAATAAATTCAAAATTGGAGATTATCTGCTTGTGAATTATGATACTAAATAATTTCCAAGTATTGTAGAAGAAATTCAAATCGGGGAACCTAAATTGAATGTGATGCATCTTTGCCGCCGTGGTTGGCACTGGCCATCTCGTCCAGACTGCATATGGTACAAGAATGATGACATAGAGAAAAAGCTGTTAGTGTCACAGCCAATTAATTCCAGGGGTACTTGTAAGTTTTCAGAAGGCGTTATGTACATTACTGTTCACAAATTAAGTTAAGTGCCATTATTGTCTTTGTAAAACGATAGTGTTACGTCAGCTACACAATAAAAGTTACAATTACGTCAGTTACATATGTAAATGCCAGTTTTCTTTTTTTGTTGTTAAAACATTCATTAAAAAAGTTTTAATTATACTTTGTCATTGCGTAGTGATGTTAAGAACATAAAATAATTTTTTTTAATTGCATAGTTTTGATAATTTTTACACTTCAATGAAGGCAGAAAATACGTTTGTCTGTTTTACATTACATCAGTTACAGAGGTTTGGAATGCAATTTTAGGGATTTAAATAGATTGAAAAATATCTCCAAGAACTTGTGTATGAAGTCCTTAATGAGAAATATTTTAGATTATAAAAATTTGTTCTAGCTTTATTAGTAAATTTCCTACACTGTTTAGAAACCGATAGCCGATCATCAGATGTTACGTCAGTTATGATGGAATTTACCTTCTTTGAAATTCGGTCTCTCAATACTCCATGCTAGGATCAGATTTTCTGAGTCAATTCTACATCTTGCTTATAAGCTTCCAATAAAAAAAATGGCAAGCAAGAAGTGATAAGGAGAAATATATTGTCAGTCAAAGAAAAAAATCAATATAAGATAAGTTTAAAATTGAGATGGGATTACTGGTAGACATTGCGAAAGACGGTTTCGGAAACACCGATGACGGAAACACCTCAAGAAGATTTTTCTCAGATCCAGAAACATCAGCTAAAATTACAGGAATTGACATAAAAATAGTATATAAAACTTAAAACTATCCTATAAGTGTTATCTAGTGTTTATAAAATAGATACAAAAAAAATTAAAGAATTTGCGAATGATACCTCTAACCATTATGTAAATATTTACGCTTTGCACCCAATTTCTCCAACATTATAAAAAAGTTTGAGTCATGGAGCTACTATTATAGAACATGCATTGCAAGAGGAAGCGGCAGATCCCCGCAACAAACGTTTTTGTTCATATAGGCAAAACTTTTCAAGAAAAGTCTCGAACATAGAATGCAATCAAGAAGTGCGCAATAGGCTACTTTTGAGTTCCGATTCTTATTTAAGTTGTAGCATGCAAAAAAAAAAAAACTCCACAAAACAAATTTTTTTCTTCAGTGCCGTTACAGTTTTTATTGTAAGAATCTAGAGTTTCAAGTGATTTTGTAGAGGATGATGTCGAAGACTATGATCAAAAGAATGATGTTCAGTAAGACACTACTTTGTTACACATATTTGCGTAAATTCTACAAAAAGTGATTTATTTTTAACATAATAAAATATTTAACGTTTTCCTAAAAGATTTTATCTAAACATTTCCTAAACATTTTATTTTTAAACATTTTAATAATTTTGGCCAGGTTTTTCAGCAAAATACCACACTGTGACGACTGTTCGATTCGACGCGCGGAATCAGACGTCTCTTTCTTCAGCTACTGACCGGAACGGTCGTTAAACCAGATAAGGCGTTTAATAAGTCCGACGACCATCTTCGAGCTCACCTATAGATCGATTATAGTTCTCAATAATAGCTCATTATAGCTACTATATCTATCCAAGTCTAACTGGAATCTATACCTGTCTTAACCCTTTCAGGGGAAAGTAAGTGCGTTCCTGCAACGTTGAATTCAAAGCGGAATTTTAGAAAAAAATTATTTTAAAATAAGGAACAGAATATTTTGTACTTTTTTCCACCAAAGTTATAAAAGTAAAATTTAATTAAAGTTTACCGGTGGAAATCTTGATTAAAGTTAAGTGAGATATAATATATCCCACCTACCGTCAAGGGATTAAACTGCTAAATTTCATAGTTCTGTTGAGAAGGATACCATGAAGACGTGCAAAGAAAAGAGCCTCGCTAAGACCTAGTTTTTATCCGGTTTCTTGCGATTTCGTCTTAGCAGGCTTTGTTGACTAATTATGCAAAATTATATTTTAATTCATGCGGAAATTTTGATTATATTTCCCTGGAATTATTTTCTTGAATATTGAATTTTAATGAGATTACTTCTTTTTTTCAAGTTAAGTAGAAATAGAGTTTATTTAATTAACTTTATTTAGTGTTTGCTTGTCTATAACGTAAATAGTGGTTCATTTTAAAGTTTACAAAGCAATTTTAAATAATATTTGGTTAAATAATACATATTTCATATGTGATGAAACATGTAAGGTCATTGTTCCTAAACGCGACGACCCCTAAATGCAACAATGTTCTTGTACTTAAAATATATTAACGCAAAAATCGTATATGAAGGCTATATAAATAGACACCCGAACTTCAGTAACAAAACGCGAAATATCTCTCTGAATTTAAAAGGTTTTCTTTAAAAAAATTCCCATTACAATGCACATCGTTCATTATAAAGCGCCCCCATATTCCCTAAATGCGGCGAAAAATCCCGAAAATGGTTCGCGATTTTTCTTTTTTAACTTTGAAAATCAAATAAATTTATGGACGTCACGGGCTACAAGGTCTGTTTCATTTACCTGAAGTGTAATATCTGAAAAAAGGCGACATGTTTTCAAATTAGAGTTGTAAAATATCCTACGCATTTTGGTGACTGGTTTTCTTCGAAACGTATTAGGGACGAACTTATGCCCTAAATGCGGGGGAACTTTGAGGAAACTGAATTAATTTGAATTTTATTTTCATATATTTTATTTAAATGATGTCGAAAGCCCTTATTGTATTTAATTAAAGCGTGTTGAGTTAATAAATGAAGAATTTCCACATGATCCCCCAATAGTGTTTTTCTTTAATCGGGTACTTAAATATGTGTTTCAAATGATCAAAATAGAAAATTAAATGCCTTTATAAATTTTAATACAAAAATTTGCATTTTCCCATTCAATCCGCATACTGTTCCTGAATCCATTACCATCCCAACTTTATCCTAATCCTTCCAATACCATTCAGTGCTACAAAAATTACAAAATAAGAAAAATGAATTAAATATTTCTATACGAGTCATACCTACCAATGACTTGGCAGATAAGAATTTCGCTATTAGCAATGATTCATGCAGTAATATTTTTTTGCCAATCCATTAATTTTTACTGATGATTTTCATGTTAATGAAAAAGTATCAATGATGATCTTTCTGCTAGAGATGGAAATATGTTTCCTTATTTTGAAATTAGAGATGATTCAATAAAGACGGTTAATGAGGACTTAATCCATCTCATGCTTTTGAAAGCTCTTTGTTAAAAACAGTTTTACCAACAAATAAAAATCCTGCCAAAAAGATCAAACTGTAGGGTCGAACTTTTCTGATATATGATATTCCTTAACAACTGAATCATACATAAAAAAATAATAAAAGAGGACAATGAAATGAAAAAAAAAAAAGAAACCTCAGAAAACAATGTATTTTCAAGATTTAACGAAGCATTTCTTAAAACAATTTTTTTTCAGCTACTGATTTTAGAAAACGTTTCTGAGTAATTTTTAGAGTGTATTAATCCGTTTTCTCAACCGGGAAATAAATTTTATCAGATGCTATCAAATCGCAAGTAAATATTTTCATTTTCAACAAGCATGTTTTACAGACAAAAATGATAAACTAACAGCATTAACATCAATTTTAATATTACTTTGTTTCTTTTCAAGGCTTAAGTTAAATTACGCAGCTGAAAATATTTGTTTGAGAATTAATAGTTTCCAATAAATCCATTTTTAAGTTTTAGAAAACTAATTAATACACTATAAAAACTACTGGAAAACTTTTCTGAAAATCAGTTGCCGAGAAAGAGATAAATGCTTCTTTAAATCCCCAAAATATGTTATTTTTAGAGTTTTCTGCACTAAAGAATGCTTTTCGTAATAATGGTTAACTCCGAAGATGTTATTTGTTCATTTTCATTCGCGGTTATATTATATTTTCGTAGAAGAAGATACATTTGTCTTCTTTTTACAATGTAAGTAATGGTTGATTTAAAGTTTAGAAAACAATTTTAAATAATATATGATTGAATAATACTTGATTCATATATGATAAAACATGTAGTCTTACTAACAGGACCACCATGATGTTAATACGAAATATTTCAAAATGGAAATGTAGTAACAATGATGAATCCAGGGAGGTAGTTACGCGATGAATAAATACATATCTCTTCTAAAAAATAGAAATTAATTAAACGCTAAGAACTTAACTTTCATCTGCATTTCAGAGACGAGCTGAGTTATTGCAATTTTTTAACCTACTTCAAAAAGAAGGAGGTTATCAATTCGAGACAAATGCGATTTTTCATTTTTTTTTTTTTTTTTTTTTTTTTTTTTTGTCATCATGAAGCATTTTTCATTTCACTTTTCAGTCATCAAAATCTGTTTTTTTGTCACCACGAAGCATCTCAGAGAGCGCCATTACCATCAAGCTTGTTAAATTTTCTCATTCGTATGACCGAACTCGTTCATGGAACCATCGTTATGTTCTGGAATAGAAAATGTCCAGGATTGATATAGTTTGGATAAAACCATCTGTCAAAGCACAATCTGAGCATCGAATGTTATGCCATTCTCACATAAAGGCAGTCATGTTCAGATGTCCAAATTCGGACTCAACATCCAAACATCACCACTCATTTCCGATGCCATTACTGCTTTTATGGATGTAGATAACTACGGTTTATTTACTGAAGCATGGCGCGGTTTTGCTAGCATTTTTCTTTTTAGGTTTTTTTTGAGTGAAGGTGAGTACTTTTGACTACACATAAGAAAGTACTGAGCAGTGACATATGGAGTCACTTTGCTGTGCACTGACACATGGAAGAACTTAGCCGAGCTCTGATGTGCAAGGGCACTTTAGTGATGGATTGTCAGCTTAACAACCAACTCCGATGTCCGTGGGTACATTGTTAAAAATCTGCAACTTTTGCTGCATAGTTACTCCCCCGCTTTTGTAGAATTTCTCTGTTCTGACTAATGAAAATGATCCATAATATCGTCAAGTAATCGTTTTCAATAAAACACTGTTAAAAATATCCTGAAAAATTACCTCTGTTTTTAAACGCGATCTGTTTTCTGACCAATGAGAACGCTCTATAGGTGTTTATGCAGCGCTCTCATTGGTCAGAAAATAGATAGCCTTTAAAAGCAGAGGTAATTTTTCATGATATTTTTAACAGTGAAGAGGCAGAGTGACTATGCACCAAAAGCTAAGCTGGACAAGTTCTTGCATCTACCAAACTTGAAGCCCCACATCCATATCACCCGGCATCGAAAATAGGTGTCGAAAAGATGATAATGCACCAGTAAAGTACCTTCATATATCAGAGCACTAGTGCCAGTGTACGAAGGTGCCTATTGTGCCGGAGACAAAAAGTGCCTCCATATGTCAGGGCATAGTGAAGTGCATTACCATGTGTAGAGACAATGGCCGTGATAGAGATAGACTTTTTGCTGTTAGAGAAATGAGATTGACCAATCCGAAGCCTGCATTTTTTCGAACTTTTCACTGTTTACAAATATGCAGGCTTCTGATTGGTCAATCTCGTTTCGCTAACAGCGAAAAATGTATCTGGATCTCGGCCACAGTCTTTAGATCCAGATTCGATTCTCAGAATGACTTCAAATTTTTTTTCAGATAGGGTTCCTCGATGTGAAAGTGACGACATATGGAGTATAATATTTCATAGAATTAGATGATTCTGGACTAAAGCGAATCGCCAAGCATCTTGGTGAGCCAGCCATTACAGCTAAGACTGTTAACGTCTCTCACACGTATAATCGAATTAGTTTTAGTTCAGATGACTATCGCCAAGTTATACGGCATCTAGATGATATAGTGTCGAAACCGACTATTCCAGTAATGCTTTAAAAATTGTTGAAAAATTGTATAACATAAATGTCTAACGATACTGATATAAATATCTGAAGACAAATATCGAGCGAAGTGACATCTGCTAGTTCTACAGAGGCTGAAACACTATCTCAATTGAATCCTTATACAACGTTTATGTTTGGACTACCATATGTCACTGCGATCATCATTTTCCGTTTTGCATCATTCTACATTTTTGGGATACAATTTTTTAGCACTTTTTGGTTGACTGATTTCCGTCTTCCAGACGCTTTAGTTATGCAATAGAAATTGCCCAGGTTTGCTATAGATTGGACAAAAGCACACTGTTAAAAATATCGTGAAAGATTACCTCTGTTTTTAAAGGCTATCTATTTTCTGACTAATGAGAACGCTCGATAGGTGTATATGTAGCGTTCTCATTGGCCAGAAAATGGATAGCCTTTATAAACAGCGGTAATGGGGAAATTTCACGATTTTCATTTTCACCTTTATGTTGAAGAACACAAAAAATCAAGAAAATTGATACCATTTTTATGTATATTTGAAGCTTTAATAATTCACTAAATTAATTTTTAAATTGCAATTTTTGTTTTGGCGGGAAAACGCTTCATCTCTGATGAAAGCGGCTGTGACGTCATTCGCCATGTAAACACCGTCGTTTTACGTTGCTCGTTTAAGTGTTTGACATATTTTTTATAGACTCCTTGCATTGACGTCACGTTGCTATTAGCAATGACTGAGACTATTGCTTCTGGAGCACACACGTGGAGCACAGAACTCCACGTTTGCCGTTAAAAGCACGTGTTATCTTTCTGTTTAATTTAGATCTTCCTTATTTTTATTATTATAGTGCAAATAACTCTAATAAATCAAATGGACACCACCACATTTGCCTTATATTTGGGCGCCATATGAAGCAATTTCAGACATGTGACGTCATGTGCAACCCGTCTATAGGTTTTTTAATTTTCTGTGTAAAAATGAGTAGCAAGTGTGTTATAAATATTGTGCAGTGCCATGTTGCACATATAGTACAGTAAATTTGCCTGAGAAGCACTTTTTTAGTATTCTTAAAGTATTTTACATATTCATATTACTGAGTAGAAAGGTTTATTTTTTACATATTATTCTTTGTCCTATATTAATTTTGTGACTTGCAAATTATTTTACTACTCAGATACTAATTTTGAATTATTCTGTAATACGCTAAACAGCAAATTTTTAATGACTTTAATCTGCATCGTTTTTTAAAGTAAATTGCTTTTTTTTCTCTACAAATTTACTATGTTAAAATTCATAATTTTATCTGCAAGATAGTTAAAATATGTTCTTACCACTGTGTTATATATTCTTTGTTTCAATTCTAATGAGAATTGATAAGAAATATTAATTTTATTTGCAATACCTTCAAATCTGATAATATGCATTTAATAAAAAGTACGATTACAATATAAAGTTTATTTATATTAATTGCTGGTGGATGGCGCCAAAGTATTTGCGAGAAACACAATGTTATATGATTATCCGTTATTTTTAATTTTGCAGTCTTTAAACAAAGTTAAAATATTTAAAAGTTTTAATATTACTTGTGTTTTGTCAATATTTTTTTTTTTTTTTAAATGTCGAAATTATCCATTAACCCATTTATGCCTGAATTTTTGTTCTCAAATTTTTTGGTAAAATTACTTTAAAATGTTGCAAAATGAACTGTAAAAATACTAAAAAAAATTAAGCTTAATTTTTTTTGTATTTATTTGATAAAATGTAAAAGAACTAAATATGAGTATTTCTAGTAGAATAATCGATGTTTCAATTCTAATGAGAATTGATAAGAAATATTAATTTTATTTGCAATACCTTCAAATCTGATAATATGCATTTAATAAAAAGTAGGATTACAATATAAAGTTTGTTTATATTAATTGCTGGTAGATGGCGCAAAGTATTTGCAAGAAACAATGTTATATGATTATCCGTTATTTTTAATTTTGCAGTCTTTAAACAAAGTTAAAATATTTAAAAGTTATAATATTACTTGTGTTTTGTCAATATATATATATATTTTAATGTCGAAATTATCCATTAACCCATTTGTGCCTGAATTTTTGTTTTCTCAAATTTTTTGGTAAAATCACTTTAAAATGTTGCAAAATGAACTGGAAAAATACTAAAAAAAATTAAGCTTAATTTTTTTTGTATTTATTTGATAAAATGTAAAAGAACTAAATATGAGTATTTCTAGTAGAATAATATGCATAATTATATATTTTGCCTATATTTACATTTAAAATGTTTTTAAATTGTATATTATGTACTATAATTAGTATTTTAATGAACTACAAAAAATATATATATATATTTCTTTGCGGAGACTAATAACGTTATAACTATTATTAATAATAAAATAAGAATAATCGTATTGCAGACTTAATAACAATTTATTTCATAAATATCGTCGAAAGGAGATTGCATAAATAACTGTCTCCTAAATTCTAACAAAAATATGTGCCAATTTGTGCCTAGAACGCTATATTTTGTACATTACAAAAATGCATAAAAAATAGGTTTGAACATTTAATTTCGCAATTTAAAAAAATACGTATTTCAAAAAAGTCCACAAGCTAAGATTATAACTTGCGATTTTGGGTCCATGATAGAAAAAATACAAATAAACTTACTTTTTACATTTCGTCCTCTTGAAAAATTAAAAATCTATAAACACCGAAAAAAGCCTTAATTTAAGGAAATAAATATCCACCTTGTGCTGTCATCTCTCGGTTATAGATAAAGACATTTATAAATAATGATTTCATGCAATTTTCATGTTATAAAGAAAAAGAAAATTATACAAATGCATTAAAATTTGAAACGTCCCAAAAATGGGACGCTAGGCATAAATGAGTTAAATATTTATGTCAAAAGGATAATTTTGTACCATATTCCTTTTAGGAACTTCTGAAAGTAAAAATGTTGATATCTAAAATGAAATTTTATTTTAAAATGTTTTAAAGGTTATTCAGATTATAAATATGATTATTTGTAATTTTTTAGATTATTTTTTAATTCATTAACAAAAGGAAAACTAACTATTCAAATTTTAGTGGCCAAAAAACAACAACAACAACAAAAAAGTCTCGACTACAACTACAAGATAAACTTTGTAAGAAAACTAAATTAGTTAAACAAGCCACACTTGGACCTGTGTTTGTTAAATAGAAAACTGAATAAATCTGAAAAATTAGATTGATTTCCTGTTCATTATTTAATGTTATAATAAATATGGTATTAAAAAGTTGTGCAATAGTTTTAAGAAAATGATCCATAGTCTGCAATATTGTATGTCACAACCTTATGTCCCAACTTGAGCTCATTTCAATTTTTTCCTTGTAGTATGTTTTTAATAAAGGTGTTAAGTAATATTTTATAAAATATAAACAAACCATCAATTACTCCCATATAATTATTATGAACTTTTTTATTGTGTGTGTGCCCTTTCACAAATCTGGCCGAAATCGGCATTTTCAAATAAAAATTTTAATGAAAATAAAAAATAAACGATATATTTTATGTTAAGATAATTTAGTTCTTACTTTTTCAAAAATTTAAAGTTCATAACGTTAAATAAATTTTAAGATACAGATGAAACAAGCTTGCAAGTAGGAAGAGCAATGAGAAAAAGTATACGCGCACAACGTAAACATTTCAATTTAGTGGCAAATGACGTCACATCCAATCCTGTCGCGTTTTCGTATCACGTGGTTTTGTTTATGCTTTTGCATTATTAAAAACAGTAATTAAAAATTATTTTATATTATTTTAAGGATTCTGAGTGGATTTTTGAGGATTTCAAGATAAACTTTATCAGTTACACACACAAAAAAAACGTATTCCTCCCGGGCGAAATTTCCCCATTGTTCACGATATTTTTAACAGTGCATCTCTCAAAGCACTTTGCTGCGCTCTGATGTGTAACTTTACTGATGGATTGTCAGCCTTTCCACACCCAATTCTGATGCCCATAGGTATCGATGTGAATCTTAAAGTTTACAGGATGTGGTAACTTTCCGAAGTGCGAGATCTTGTCTAGAAAAGTTACCACATTCAGAAAACCCCAAATATCTAAAACGATGCTAACCGACATCGGAAGTGGGTATCAAAAACCTTACAATCCAATAGAAATGCATAATGCAATCCAATCGTGATGCAAAGTGACCTACCTCAGAGTTCAGCAATGTAGGATATGGAGGATATTTCATCTACGTTTTGATCACGCGGCCAAGGTAAAAACTTCTAGCGCAAAGAAGGGAATGCTCCGTAGACGTAATGAAAAACCCTCGCCAGTCAGGGAAACAGTTCATGCGGAAAGCAGTAGTAGCCTCCCTTCTTATCAGTTAGAAGTTATTTGGGTAAATTACCGGTATCACGTGACTTTTTGCATTCTCGAATCCAGATTTGGAATAAAATCCATTCCATCTACATGATGAACCCGTGGTCAAGGTAAAAAATTCTAGCGTAAAGAAGGTAAAGCTCCGTAGACGCAATGTAAATCCCCGCCAGCCAGTGAAACAGTTCATGCGGAAAGCAGTAGTAGCTCCCCTTCTTATCAGTTAGAAGTTATTTGGGTAAATTACCGGTACCACGTGACTTTTTCAGCCTCGAACGCAGATTTGGAATAAAGTCCATTAGTCGGTGCATTGCAAAGTGCCTCCATACCTGAGTACTGATAAAAGTGCCTTCTTATGTGTAGCAGCACTGTCATCAGTTATAAGATTTGGACTAAACACCTAATCATTGACGCTCATTTCTGATGTCTTTACTGCCTAAGGATAGGGAGTATTTGTATGAGAATGGCGACATACGGAAAAAAAACTGATTAATAGATTCTGGACAAAAGCTATCGCCACGAATCTTGACGAACTTCCATTGTTGCCAAACTAATGCTTGTTAAATTGTCCGCCATTCGTATAATCATACTTGTCTAAGCGAATATCGCCATGTTCTGGAATAGAAAATGCCTATTTTTGCCATAGTTTAGACTATTGCGCCTAGAATACCTAGTGTGGAAATATGCTATCCAAACGGTGGTAAAAATTTGTATCCCTTTAATGTGCGACGTTACTGCTAAAATTTCAAGTGTCGATCACAGCGACATCTGCGGGATTTTCGTATTACTAGTATTACATTGTATAGACCATAGAGAAGAGATAGGGGTGGAGTGTGCTTTCCGTAGGGAATTCCGTTGAAAAGCGGCATCAACATGACCGGCCCTACTCATGTAAAGGTTTCCAGATTTCGCTCGTTATCGCTTGCTTGGCAATTTGAAAATTGTTGCCGGTTGTGAAAAAAAAAAAATATATATATAAAAATACTCAGCATCCACATTATGCATGTGAAGTAGTGCAAAAACATAAACGAAGTAAAACAAAGCAACTTAAAATCTGTTTTAAATTAGTAAAAGAAGATTCTCACTTTAATTTAACGATACGGTAATTTGTTTATTTTTCTTTCGTAAACGTATGCTAGCCTTTGGCGGTAAAAGTCACGTGACTATTATGTTGGTTCCAGTTTAGGATTACCAAAGCACTCTCCACCCCTATCTCTTCTCTATGGTATAGACTAGCAATTTCTTGCAGTTGTAGAAAATATCCTGCAGATGTCGCTGCGATCTGCATATTGCAGTCAAAGATTTTTAAGATACATAGACCGGCAATTCCCATTCAAAAGTATGCGAAATCATGGCAGCCATCTGAAGTAAATTGAAACACCTGAATCGCGAGGTTTGTACGTCAGCATTAGTTATTCACCATTAAGTGCTATGGCTAGAATGAGCTTAAAAGTTAATTTTTATCAATATATAGGAAGTTTATGGCATATTTTTTTACATGAAGCTATTTTGTATATCTAAATATGCGTTATAAATATTGAATTTTCAGTAATAAAGTTAAATAAAGCGATTTTTTAATAATTGTATGGATGGCATGTTTGGAAAAGAGTATCTAATTTTAATATGCCTAATAAACCTAAATAAAAGCCAAATTTATATGGAAACATATTGTTAAAGATTATAATTCCACTTTTTTTAAGTTTGACTTAGAAAAGTAACTGGAAGGGAAGTTTAGATTAAAGGTAGCAAGTATAACATTATAGTAATTTACAAAATTTTAAATTACTTGTAAAGAAATCTCCGTTTTTTAAACTAATTTTTATGCAAAAAGGTAACTAAAAAAAATGCATATTAACGAAAGTAACACTATATTTTTATTCTTGGAGGATGTTTATTGAAATACTTACTTGCTACACGAAAAAAAACAAAAAAATTGATGAATAAGGTATTTTTTTTTAAAAGGCCTAAATAAAATAGGGTAGACTAATACTTAATGATCCGCAATGAAAAAATACGCTGATAAAAGCATTTTCATAGGTAAATTAAAATATAAAGAATTTATACTGCCGTACAACAGCTGTGATCAAAAATCCTCAGTTAGACTGACAGTTTGCAGGTCTATGTATCTTAAAAGTCTTTGATTGCAGCAGTATCATTGCACATTTAAGGGACACAATATTTTAGCGCTTTTTTAAGTATTACAGGGATAGCCGATTTCCACACTGTATATTCTAGGCGCTATAGTTTAGACTATAGCACCTGGAATATATAGTGTGGAAATCGGCTATCCCTGTAATACTTAAAAAAGCGCTATAATAGTGTATCCTTTAAATGTGCAACGATGCTGCTGAAATATTAAGATCGCAGCGACATCGGCATGATATTTTCTAAAACTGCAACAATATTGCTAGTCTATACAACGTAATACGAAAATTCCGCAGATGTCGCTGCGATCGACTCTTTGGATTTCAGCAGTATTGTCGCACATTTAAGGGATACAAATTTTTAGCATTGTTTGGATAGCATATTTCCACACTATGTATCCTAGACGCTGTAGTTTACCCCCACAGATTAAATATTTTTACACAGCTATGACAGTGGAGCAAAAACTCGTACTGGCGCGATTCTAGAGACATTACTAAGTGAAAACAGGCGGGAACCTCGGCGTGAACAAATGCACGAACCTTGTAAACATAAACTGTTACTCTCAGACTTGTGCTATCACTGTCACGTTTACCTGTTGTAATTTTTTTGTACGATACTGACAGCTATTTGAATGTGTTTCATTTTTGCAAAAGCTCATTTCAGAGCTATATTTCTTGAATATAATTATATTATATTTGCAAGTACTCTTTTTAGAGCTGTTTTTCTTGCAATTAATTATTGTAAAATGTCAAAAAATCAGTTAAGAAAAATTGTTATTTCAAAAAGAAGGCGCTGGACAGCTTCCGACAAAGCATTTACTTTTATTATTTATTTAACATCTACTGCAGCTTACAAAGTCTTGAAACCTTTTCTTATAATGCCTTGTATAAGAACTTTGAAACGTTCTGTCCAAGGTCTTTGTGAAAACACAGTATTTTGTACAGAAATATTGAAGGTGCTGGAAAAGAAAGTCAGCCATTTAAATGAAAAAAATAGTGGAAAAGATGTTAAAACCCTACTTTTTATAAACTTTGAATGAAATTCTATTTAAATCCTCATTTACCATTTTATACCATTTATATTTTATACCATTTTATAGGTAAAAATATTAACTGTATGCAACGTTTTACTGCAGACATTAAAATTAATTGAACAATATAAAAGTGTCAAATCGGATTAAATAATGTTTAAAACCGAATTATTTAAAATGCGCCAGTAAGTAGTATTTTAAAATGTGCTGTATTTATTATTTTTGTAAATAATCACATATACATCACTGAGGAATGGAAAAGTGATTTTACGACACTATAACTTTCTTGTAGTATTCAAATTTTACAAGTATGAAACTATTTAAATATCTGAAAATTTCTGTGTTTAAATAATTATAAAAAGGGTTAAATCTTTAAGAAGAAATGTGTAAGTACATATTTCGGTGATTATTTGTAAAATTCCTAGTATATTCTTGATAAAATAAAACGCGTTCTATGTTTTAAACAACAATAAACGTAAGCAAATGCCGAAATCGCTAGCGACGCATTACAAAAAAGGTACAGTCAATCAGGGTAACTTTGATCCGCATTTTCTCTATTTTCATATGCCACACTCTTATTTGAAGAATATTATCGCAACTAGGGGCATAAAAGAGAAGAAATGATCTTAAATTATTGTTTGACTATAAAAAATTAAGGAATAATAAGGATAAAAGCAATAAAAAAATGGATTTTTAGCCTGGTACAAAGTTACCCAGCCATTTAGGGTTACTTTGCACCATATGATAAATTTTTATATAAAATAATTAATTATAAAAAAGTATTGTAGTCAGGACAACTTTAAACACCAAAAAATGTTTTCAGATATGTAAAGACTGTGAATTTACATTTCCCAGCATCACAAGATTTGTGTAATTTATGATATTACAACAAATATCAGGCATAAGAAAAGTGGAAGAAGAGAACCATGAACATTTAGAAATAAAAAAAAAACCTGTTTATTGTTCATATAAAACATAAAAATGCAGTGAAAAACAATTTTCAATGTTTTAACTCTATAATATATCCATAGTTACAGTAATACATACAAGTACTAGTATTATTCAAACAAGAATAAAAAACGTCGAACGTATGAACTGTCAAATTTGAGTAGCTCTGCCCCGAAAAACGCCTTTAAATGAATTGTATGTATTTTACACATATTTGTGAAAATATTTACATGTTATATCTAATGTTCACATTCGGCATTTATATAAAATATACGTGCAAATATGGGGAAATTTTGACAGTAGCACATATAATCAGTAAATTATAAGCATCAGTGTAACTTTGAGCCGGCTCAAAGTTACCCTGAAAATGCGGTAAAATGCTAGTGCCTTCTTATTTTACATTTTATTAAATATTAATAAATAAATAATCACAAAATATTAACACATTTACAACATTTAGATAATAATATGTCTGATAAATGAGTATATTGTTACTTACTATGAAAATTTAATTGGATTACAACAACTTCAAAACAGCATTCAAAATTAACTTGAAAACAGTACTTCACAAAAATAGTTAGATGATGCAATTAATAGCGCATAATGGTGCAAATTTATTTTCTAAAATAAAGAGTAGAAATCCCAGTTCAGAACCTTGCCAACAGAGCACAGTTCTGGAGTTTATTTAATCTTTTAGAGTAAAAAATATTGAAAGATAGGAGGTGGTGCAAAGTTACACCCCGTGGTTCAAAGTTTCCCTCATTAACTGTGTATACTATACAAATAAGACAAGTAAGAACTACCTGTTGCGACCAGCCCGAAACGTTTGCGACTGTTGTCACTAGGGGCTCTGAAGTTGCGATTCGGTTACCATTGAGCTTATGGAAGAATCATATCTGTATGAGATATCTGATCTGTGGTTTAGACAAACACGTATGTATAAAAATAGTCTGAGCATTGTACGTCACCACTCTCATATAGAGGCACCTTACATGTGGGAACAATTGATGGAGATTATCAGAAAAATAATAATGTAGAATTCTGGACCACATTTTCAAACCTGACAAGTCTACAGCTCTTTGGATGCCAGTATTTTAGTACGGAAAATTTTGTTTTATTGGATAGGAGAATTTTCGCAAGTCAAAAGGACATACTCTATAAAAATTGCAGGTATCCAAATAGCCAGAGACTTGGCAACTCTGCTCTTTAGGTCGGGATCCAGATAGAATTTTTGCTGTTAGCGAGACGAGATTGACCCATCAATTGCCTGCATTTTGCCGGTTTGAAGTAAACAGCGAAACGTTCGCAAAAATGCAGGCTTCTGATTGGTCGATCTCATTTCGCTAACAGCGACAAATCTATCTGGATCCTGGGCAATATACATGAAGTGTCAGTACAAATTTTAATACATAGTCTGCATTTTGCTTCTTGACAAAGGAGTCCTACAAAAGGAGTCCTAAAAATAATTCTTGAATATAGACGAGCCCACCGTGGCTGAGCGGTCAAGGCATCACACCGCTAATCGCTTGCGAGTGTAGGTGGGTGCGGGTTCGAATCCTGCTGGTTCCATTCCACACTCTTTGTGGAGCTCCCGGCTGTATTTCTCTGTGTTATAAATTTCCTTGTCTGTGCTATCTCGTCCCTGTATATATTTACAATGATTTATAAGCGGGCGCTTGACGCCAAGCACACAGGTCAGATGTATGTTAATAAAATGTCAAATGCATGTAGACTGTTGTGAATACAATGTACTTGTTTAAAAAACTATCATATGTATTAAATGCTAATAAAATCAATACTTCGAATGAAATTACAAAGAATTTATTATAAACTATTTGTTTAATAAATAATATTTGTAAATTAAATTTTCTTAGACAAATTAATATTTTATTCAGCAGATATTGAAACCAGGATAATTATGTATTACGGTATGAATAACGAAACAGTAGGAAATAAAATAAACTTTTCAAAAATATATTAACCGACTTAAAAAAAAGCACTAAAAAGAATTAAATAATTCTTTAAAATTCTCTAACGACGAAAAATTGTTAAATTTAATATGTAGAATTTAATATCTACTAAACATGGATTTTCAAGAGAATATTTTTTACAAGAGATTAATTTACATATTTATGATTTAATTTACGAATATATACATATTAAAAGTAATCAATTACTTTTTGAAGTTCGTGCCAATCTATCTGAAGTATAGTAAAATTGTGACTATATTGTACCTATTACCATGAATAAAGTGATGATGGAAAATATGATATAAAGTAAAAAAAAAAGTTCCATTTCTTCAGCAAATTATCTGTTTAATCATTATCAATTGTGAATGTTTGGCACCAACTTCAAAAAGTAATTGATTACTTTTTATTTGTATATATTCGTAAATTAAATCATAAATATGTAAATTAATCTCTTGTAAAAAATATTCTCTAGAAAATCCATGCATGGTGGATATTAAATTCTACATATTAAATATAACGTTTTTATGCCGATACATGACATCCGATGTGTGGTTATTGGATAATATTTCGTCATTAGAGAATTTTAAAGAATTATTTAATTATTTTTAGTGCTTTTTTTTAAAGTCGGTTAATTTTTTTTTTGAAAAGTTTATTTTATTTCCTACTTTTTAGTTATTCATACCGTAATACATAATTATTCCGATTTCGATATCTGCTGAATAAAATATTAATTTGTCTAAGAAATTTTAATTTACAAAAATGATTTATTAAACAAATAGTTTATAATAAATTCTTTGTAATTTCATTTAAAGTATTGATTTTATTAGCATTTAATACTTATGATAGATTTTTAAACAAGTACATTGTATTTACAACAGTCTACATGCATTTGACATTTTATTAACACACATCTGACCTGTGTGCTTGGCGTCGAGCGCCCGCTTATAAGTCATTGTCAATATATACAGGAACGAGATAGCACAGACATGGAAATTTATAACACAGAGAAATACAGACGGGAGCTCCACAAAGAGTGTGGAATGGAGCCAGCGGGATTCGAACCCGCACCCACCTACACTCGCAAGCGATTAGCTGCGTGATGCCTTGACCGCTCATCCACGGTGGGCGCGTCTACATTCAAGAATTATTTTTAGGACTCCTTTTGTAGGACTCCTTTGTCAAGAAGCAAAATGCAGACTATGTATTAAAATTTGTATTGACACTTCATGTATATTGCCCAGGATCCAGATAGATTTGTCGCTGTTAGCGAAATGAGATCGACCAATCAGAAGCCTGCATTTTTGCGAATGCTTCGCTGTTTACTTCAAACCGGCAAAACGCAGGCAATTGATTGGTCAATCTCGTCTCGCTAACAGAAAAAATTCTATCTGGATCCCGACCTAAAGAGCAGAGTTGCCAAAACTCTGGCTTTTTGGATACCTGTAATTTTTTATAGAGTATGTCCTTTTGACTTGCGAAAATTCTTCTATCCAATAAAACAAAATTTTCCGTACT
Source organism: Maratus speciosus (assembly GCA_963932465.1). NCBI lineage: Eukaryota > Metazoa > Arthropoda > Arachnida > Araneae > Salticidae > Maratus > Maratus speciosus. The sequence continues at coordinate 415,533,650 of OZ010796.1, read as the reverse complement.
AAAATACTGGTATCCAAAGAGCTGTAAACTTGCCAGGTTTGAAAATGTGGTCCAGAATTCTACATTATTATTTTCTGATAATCTCCATCAATTGTTCCCTCATGTAAGGTGCCTCTATATGAGAGTGGTTACGTACAATGCTCAGACTCTGATTATACATACGTGTTTGTCTAAACCACAGACCAGATATCTCATACAGATATGATTCTTCCATAAGCTCAATGGTAACCGAATCGCAACTTTAGAGCCCCTAGTGACAACAGTCGCAAACGTTTTGGGCTGGTCGTAACAGGTAGTTCTCACTTGTCTTATTTGTATAGTATCTACCTTTTTGTTACGCTCCGCTAGCGATTTCGGAATTTGTTTACGTTTATAGTTGTTTAAAACATAGAACGCGTTTTATTTTATCAAGAAGATACTAGGAATTTTACAAATAATCACCGAAATATGTACTTACACATTTCTTCTTAAAGATTTAACATTTTTTATAATTATTTAAACACAGAAATTTTCAGATATTTAAATAGTTTAATACTTGTAAAATTTGAATACAATAAGTTATAAATAGTGTCGTAAAATCACTTTTATATTCCTCAGTGATGTATATGTGATTATTTAAAAAAATAATAAATATAGGACATTTTAAAATACTACTTACTGGAGCATTTTAAATAATTCGGTTTTAAACATTATTTAATACGATTTGACACTTTTAAATTGTTCAATTAATTTTAATGTCTGCAGTAAAACGTTGCATACAGTTAATATTTTCACCTATAAAATGGTATAAAATATAAATGGTATAAAATTGTAAATGAGGATTTAATTAGAATTTCATTCAAAGTCTATAAAATGCAGTGTTTTAACAATATCTTTTCTACTCTTTTTTTCATTTAAATGGCTGACTTTCTTTTCCAGCACCTTAAATATTTCTGTACAAAATACTGTGTTTTCACAAAGACCTTGGACAGAACGTTTCAATGTTCTTATACAAAGCATTATAAGAAAACGTTTCAAGACTTTGTAAGCTGCAGTAGATGTTAAATAAATAATAAAAATAAATGCTTTGTGGGAAGCTGTCCAGCGCCTTCTTTTTGAAATAACAGTTTTTCTTAACTGAGTTTTTGACATTTTGCAATAATTAATTGCAAGAAAAACAGCTCCAAAAAGAGTACTTGCAAATATAATATAATTATATTCAAGAAATATAGCTCTGAAATGAGCTTTTGCAAAAATGAAACACATTCAAAAAGCTGTCAGTATCGTAGAAAAAAATTACAACAGGTAAACGTGACAGTGATAGCACAAGTCTGAGAGTGACAGTTTATGTTTACAAGCTTCGTGCATTTGTTCACGCCGAGGTACTCGCCTGTTCTTAGTAGTGATGGGCGATATATCGATAAAACTGATAAAATCGATATAAAATATAAATCGTGATAACGATATCAAAAAATCATATATAACGGTACATCACGATTATCGTAATCATGATGTAAACCACGATTATCATAATCTTGATGTAAACCGCGGTTATTATATTCGTGATATAAACCGCGAATATCATTCTTTTTCATTAAACTGCAATCGGCGCTTCTTCAACTTCAAGTACTCAAGATTCTACCATTCTAAATCGCAGGGCATTTCGATGATCATGATTCTAACCGAGTAATTTCTCCCTGCCTAAACCATGATGATTCCTTAAAACTCTCCTAGCCTCAACCGTGGTATTAAATACCGATTAATCGGTTTCGATCATCATGATAAATCGATGATGACTTCTCAATATTCTGACAGCTCTAAAAAGAGTACTTGCAAATATAATATAATTATATTAAAGATATATAGCTCTGAAATGAGCTTTTGCAAAAATTAAAAACATTCAAATAACTGTCAGCATCGTACAAAAAATATTACAACAGGTAAACGTGACAGTAATAGCACAAGTCTGAGAGTGACAGTTTATGTTTACAAGCTTCGCGCATTTGTTCACGCCGAGGTTCCCGCCTGTGTTCAGTAGTGCTGGGCGATATATCGATAAAACCGATAAAATCGATATAAAATATAAATCATGATAACGATATCAAAAAATCATATATAACGGTACATCACGATTATCATAATCGTGATGTAAACCACGATTATCATAATCGTGATTTAAACCGCGGTTATTATAATCGTGATGTAAACCGCGATTATCATACTTTTTCATTAAACTGCAATCGGCGCTTCTTCAACTTCAAGTACTCAAGATTCTACCATTCTAAATCGCAGGGCATTTCCATGATCATGATTCTAACCGAGTAATTTCTCCCTGCCTAAACCATGATGATTCCTTAAGACTCTCCTAGCCTCAACCGTGGTATTAAATACCGATTAATCGGTTTCGATCATCATGATAAATCGATGATGACTTCTCAATATTCTGACAGCTCTAAAAAGAGTTCTTGCAAATATAATATAATTATATTGAAGAAAAATAGCTCTGAAATGAGCTTTTTCAAAAATTAAAAACATTCAAATAACTGTCAGTATCGTACAAAAAATATTACAACAGTTAAACGTGACAGTAATAGCACAAGTCTGAGAGTGACAGTTTATGTTTACAAGCTTCGTGCATTTGCTCACGCCTAGGTACTCGCCTGTTCTTAGTAGTGATGGGCGATATATCGATAAAACCGATAAAATCGATATAAAATATAAATCGTGATAACGATATCAAAAATCATATATAACGGTACATCACGATTATCGTAATCATGATGTAAACCACGATTATCATAATCGTGATGTAAACTGCGGTTATTATATTCGTGATATAAACCGCGAATATCATACTTTTTCATTAAACTGCAATCGGCGCTTCTTCAACTTCAAGTACTCAAGATTCTACCATTCTAAATCGCAGGGCATTTCGATGATCATGATTCTAACCGAGTAATTTCTCCCTGCCTAAACCATGGTGATTCCTTAAGACTCTCGTAGCCTCAACCGTGGTATTAAATACCGATTAATCGGTTTCGATCATCATGATAAATCGATGATGACTTCTCAATATTCTGACAGCTCTAAAAAGAGTACTTGCAAATATAATATAATTATATTGAAGATATATAGCTCTGAAATGAGCTTTTGCAAAAATTAAAAACATTCAAATAACTGTCAGTATCGTACAAAAAATATTACAACAGGTAAACGTGACAGTAATAGCACAAGTCTGAGAGTGACAGTTTATGTTTACAAGCCTCGCGCATTTGTGCTCGCCGAGGTTCCCGCCTGTTCTCACATGGACGGTCTCCATACTGGGCATACTCAGAATATGTTAAAAAATGCTAGTGAAAGTACTCATGTATGTAATAAAGGATCAGTTAAAATTATCGGCGGAATTACAGTAGAAAATCTGTAAAAAAATAAAATACTTTCGAATAATTGGCGTGAAAAGACGAAAGCGGCACGCAATTTGGCGAGCAGCACTTTTCCTCGTCAAAAGCAAACGATTTGAATGTATCTGAAAATTGTTTGTTAATTGATTTTGAGAAGATTTAATGAATTTAAAGGTAAACCATGAAAGAACTTTATATTATTATTATTATTACATTTTGTATTATACTTGTTGCTTATTGCCGATTTGAACGAAATTTTGCCATTGTTTTATTCTCCAATCCACAGCTTTTTTAATTTAAACGACTTTATCGGTTATAAAAATAACTTTTAAAGCCAGATGAATAATGCTGCCGTAATACATTTCCATACAGAAGAAGTTGTTTCCATAGCAACAAAGTTGAAGCGACAGTGCTCGATGGGGCATATTTTTGAGTTTGGAACAATTTCAATCAATTTAAATTTTGTTTTAAATCGTAAAATATGATAGTTAAAATTCGTTATAAGTACATATAAATACATATGACAAAACTATAGCTAAAACAAACTAAAAATGACAAAGCTAAAGTTATTTAAATTAAACTTATTTAACCAAATTCAACATAAAAAGTTTTTTCCTTAACCTTCAGACTACCAAAAAAAAGTATATGCAAGAACTACCATTCGGGTCCATTGGACCCATATGTAAAATATATAGGATTTCAAAATATACAAAACACCCATTTATCTACAATGAATATATTTGTTATTAATGCACCTTATACAATATATAAAAGTGATATATATAGTAATAGAGTAAGAAAGTAACACATATAGTAAGAAAGTAATATATATAGTATATTATAATGACTACAAAACGTTTTTCATCATAATAAAATTATACTGTACATGAAGTACAAATAACGACGGAATGTTCTCCGCAAACATTTTTCGTACACTTCTTGCATAATGTTCGTGTTTTTCGATCTTTTTTAGAGGGACAAATATGACATCTTGATTTTTTTCGTGGCGGTTCAAAACTATTTGCGTAAAGTTGTTCTGAAGTAGATGTTGAGACGGCGATACCTCCTTCACCTAGTAATTCTTCTGCAAGTTGAATAATGAAATTCCGCCTTTTTTTCATTTTCGGATCACATTCAGCATTCAGTGACAACCATATTATGTATGCATTCATCGCACTTATATCGATCATATTATAAAATACAATCAAAGGCCACCGACGTGTCATGCGTTTCACACTATATGCTCTTACCATTTTGTCCATCGTATCTACTCCGCCTTTGGTTTTATTATAATCTAGGATTATTTGTGGCTTTTTTTCTAAGCTGTTGTCAATATCATAAGTGTTATGCATTGTGCTTAGCAAAGTAACAATTCTACCTTTTCTGGGACAGTAAGAGATGATGGTCGCCTTCTCTTGAAACCCAAATAAAGTAGAATATACAAAACGATGTTTTGGATTTGTGAACACAGCGTGTAATTCAGGTTTATTTTTTCGAATTGTTCCAATAAGAGATAATTTTTTTGAAGTAAGATGTGTTGCTAATGCATATGACGTAAAAAAGTTATCACATGTACGACACATGTATCACATTTACGACCAGAATTTTCAATTTCCTTCGTCAATCTTTTAACTACATTTTCTCCCTGATGAGATTCTCTTACTTCATTTTTGCCTGTATATAGTTCCAGTTTCCAAGCATACGATGTTACGCTGTCACAAATAACCCAGAACTTCAATCCATACTTTCCAGGTTTAGATGGCATATACTGACGGAAAGGACATTTTCCACGAAAAGAAACTAATTGCTCATCGACAGTCATAGACCAATTAGGAATATAAGGGTCTTGTAAATAGCTATTCCACAATTCAAAGCATTCTCTTATTGGCTCTAATTTATCAGTTGATCTTCTTTTACGCCTCTCAGCAGCATCATCAAATCTTATGACACGTAATATACTTGTGAATCTATTGCGACTCATAATGTCCCGAAATATTTGTCTTCCATTTTTTATGCTCCAAAGTTCGCTTACTGTTTCATTTTTCGATTTATATACTCCAATAAGTAATAAAAGTCCGATGAATTTTTTAAGTTCTATAATATCTATAGGTTTCCACTCTTTATCGAATACTCTATTGCCTTCCGCGTTTGTCCATTTTACTATAATTTCCAAAAGTCTTTTTCGGAAATAGATAAGAAATGAGGATGATATGGAATCCACTTCACGATTTGCAAATCTTGAAGGTCCAGATTTTTCACGTAAAATATTGATTTCAGTACGTCTTCCTTGTGGTCTGGCAACTTCATTCTTATACCAGATCTGTGAATTATTTTTGGAAACAAAAGTAGAATTTGAAGTACTTGTGGTTGCTACATTTACTTCATTGGAATCATTATCAGATTCTGAGTAGGAATCAGAAATTTCATTATGTATTTCAACATAATCTACTTCACCTTCATCAGACGACAGATTTTCATCATCGGTGTCGAATTCTATATCGTCCGGATTTTCCATAATTTTTTGAATTTCCTCTTGAGTCAATAGTTTTTTTCTGTTCATCTTCAATTCAGTTTTTAACAAAAAATAAGTTAGGAAATAAGAAAATGATGAATATTTGTAAAATAACAAAGCACGTACAAACTACACTTATAACTTGTCTTCAAATATCAAGTCCTATTTTCAATGAAAAGACTCAAAAACATCAATAGACACCATTCGCTCACTAACTGTGCCTGTTGATAAATGACTCTCTGAACCAGAAGTAACCTTTTATATATAGAGCACGAAGTTTACTAGATCAGTCTAGAATGTTCTCAAAACTTCATTATAAAGTCGCCAAATTTGGCGAGATTGGCGCTAAAAATCCATCGCCAAATGGGCGATAAACAGCCAATTATGGTAACCCTGTTCCTCCTCATGATTTATGGCAACCCTAGAAAAAGAAAGCAACAGTATATTACGTTTGTTTTAATGTTGGGTCCAATGGACCCGCGTGGTAAACAATGAAACAAATTAAAAATAGGTAAAAAATTTCGAACAAAATTTTAATCGCAATTGCATATACATAGAGGAGACAATTGCAGGAAAAGTCATGTAATCGCGAAACTTTGAATGCTATTTTTCATGAGAAAAATTTACATTAAATATTGCTGTCGGGTCCAATGGACCCGTCTGGTAGACGGAAGGTTAAAGAGTATTTGACAAGCGTATTTTTTTTAAACTTAATTTCTTCACCAAACGGTGATAAGTCGCCAAATAAGCGAAATTTTCATTATTTTTTTACGGACGTTCTACCGAGGTTCCGCCAATTTTTTTTTTATAAACATATATACCCCTTAAGACTCTCCTAGCCTCAACCGTGGTATTAAATACCGATTAATCGGTTTCGATCATCATGATAAAACCATGATGACTTCTCAATATTCTGACAGCTCTAAAAAGAGTACTTGCAAATATAATATAATTATATTGAAGAAATATAGCTCCGAAATGAGCTTTTGCAAAAATTAAAAACATTCAAATAACTGTCAGTATCGTACAAAAAAAAATTACAACAGGTAAACGTGACAGTGATAGCACAAGTCTGAGAGTGACAGTTTATGTTTACAAGCTTCGTGCATTTGTTCACGCCGAGGTACCCGCCTGTTCTTAGTAGTGATGGGCGATATATCGATAAAACCGATAAAATCGATATAAAATATAAATCGCGATAACGATATCAGAAAATCATATATAACGGTACATCACGATTATCGTAATCATGATGTAAACCACGATTATCATAATCGTGATGTAAACCGCGGTTACTATAATCGTGATATAAACCGCCATTATCATACTTTTTCATTAAACTGCAATCGGCGCTTCTTCAACTTCAAGTACTCAAGATTCTACCATTCTAAATCGCAGGGCATTTCGATGATCATGATTCTAACCGAGTAATTTCTCCCTGCTTAAAACATGATGATTCCTTAAGACTCTCCTAGCCTCAACCGGCCCCACCAGTGGCCGAGAGGTTCTGCTCTCGAAGCTGGTAGACGGGAGGTGCTGGGTTCGATCCCAATCGCGCCAGTCGGCCTAATCGTTCGGAGTTTTCGTGGTTTTCTTCGAGCCGTGGATCTTCCATGCGTTAATACGGATTAGGTTCCCTTAGAAAGACCCCCACGGAGGGCACTCCCCCCGGGACTATATCCCTCGTGTAGATAATTGGCTGTCAAAAATCAACCCAACCTAACCCTAGCCTCAACCGTGGTATTAAATACCGATTAATCTGTTTCGATCATCATGATAAAACGATGATGACTTCTCAATATTCTGACAGCTCTAAAAAGAGTACTTGCAAATATTATATAATATTGAAGAAATATAGCTCTGAAATGAGCTTTTGCAAAAATTAAATCATTCAAAAACTGTCAGTATCGCACAAAAAGAAAATTACAACAGGCAAGCGTGACAGTGATAGCACAAGTCTGAGAGAGACAGTTTATGTTTACAAGCTTCGCGCATTTGTGCTCGCCGAGGTTCCCGCCTGTTCTCACAAGGAAGGTCTCCATACTGGGCATACTCAGAATATGTTGAAAAAAATATGTTGAAACTCAGAATATGTTGAGCATGGGAGAAGAACATTCTGTATTTTTTTCAGATTTTTCTGAGTATGCCCGTATGGAGACCTTCCTTGTCAGTAGTGGCGCTAGAATTGCGCCGGTACGGGTTTTTGCTCCTCTGTCATATCTGTGTAAAAATATTTAATCTGTGGTCGGAACTACAGCGCCTAGAAGATACCGTGTGGAAAACGGCTACAAAATAGTGCTAAAAAATTGAATCCCATAAATGTACAACGATGCTGAATAACAAGATGTCGATCGTAGCGCCATCGTAGTGATTTACAAACGATAGTCATTCTAAAAGAGACTCTTTAACCTATTTCACTTCATTCCTTAACTAAATTAGCTTATAACAGACTAAAATATCTTATATTTATAGTTTCCGATATTTAACATTCTATAATTTTTGAAAACACAGGGTTTATATTGAAAAGAGTTACGAGATGGCGCTTGTATCAGCATATAGCCGCTGAGCATTGTCAGAGGTTTATGGGATACAAGTTTTTAGCACTTTTTAAAGCATTATAGGAATAGCCGTTTTCCACACTGTATCTTCTAGGCGCTGTAGTCTGAACTATAGAGTCTAGAATCCATAGTGTGGAAATATGCTATCCAAACAATGCTAAAATTTTGTATCCCTTAAATGTACCCCCCCCCCCCACACTATTATAGCGCTTTTTTAAATATTACAGGGATAGCCGATTATCTGCTATCCCTGTAAGGCGCGCCACACACCAAGGAGACATGCGACTCTGGCGCACGTCGCATGTCTCATGAAACATTGAGTCATCACAGGAGGCAAGTTGCATTTCTACTTTTTTCATCCACACACCAAAGCGAGGGAAGCGGTTGTTGCCGCACACGGGAGCCACAAAATGGGCGCATGCGCATTTGAGCTCTGGTTTGTCGTCTGCTCGAAAACATAGCTGACTTTACAAGTTGCAAGTATCTCGCTATACTCTATGCCGTCTGTCTCTGTTTATACATCAATGTTTAGATCTGATAAAATTTTGAAAGTATTTATTCTAAATACTATTGATACGTGTTTTTAAATCCTTGATCACGGATTACATCGCGTACGGAGAAGTTTCTAGCGCAGTAAATCATTATTTTACTGCCAAAAAGCTCACCAGTTTAAGTCTAACTGTTGTATTATTGAAGAAAGTAATGTGAGTTCATATATAATTATATTCCTCTTTTTATTTTATATGTATGTTTAAAATGTGTTTTTGTAAGCACTTATAATTGAAGTTTGATGTATATATATTTTTAATTAATGCAGTACTGTGGTATCAGCTCAGTGGTGGTATCTAGAAAAAAGTGTTAAAAAAAAAGTTTAGTATTGTTCTCAGTGTATAATCAGTAAGTGTAAGCCTGCTTTATATATTATGGAGAATAGAACTCATTTTCTGAGATATTATAAAAGTGAATCAAAGACTAACTAACACCTTACACCCCCCCCCCCTTCTTTAAAAATTTAAATACTCTCTTTCAAGTATCTTATTTTTTTAGAATACTCTCTCTTTCCAGCTCTAGGTTGTGAGGTGGTCTTTCTGTGAGAGTAGTTCTCAATTTTTATATAAAACAAAAGTATTTATTTTTAAACAGCAAAATTAAATATATTCAGTTTAATAAAAGTATGTATATTTGTTTTAAACAATGAAAATGATAGTACTCATTATAGTACTGGTTATTTAATTGCCGTACACATTTGATTAACTTCATTTTAATTTAGCAATTATAGATTGCTCTGTTTACTTTTATAATTTCTTGTATATAAAACTTTTCTGATACTGGTATAAATGAAAATATTTACTGAAAAACAGATTATTTTAATACTGTTATTATCCAAACATGTACAATTAAAATAACTTTCCAAATCCCAAATGAACTTCAAATATTAACTTAATATGTATAAACTAATGCAGTTATTGAAGATGTCATCTTTCGGAGGTGAAGGGGCTGAGTCAAGAAGGATCATTTTGGATTTTGATGACAGCTGGGTACACTTGCGAGGCAGGATTTTCTTTTGATTTTCTGTCAGTGAGTGTAACTTGCTAGTTCATACTGGATGTTCTTCCATACCACAAGAATATATATCAAACTTGTTGTCAAAGTCATACTTGCTGTTTCCAACACAATGTCCACACCACTCTGGCTGATGATCTGGTTTCATTTACAGTTTGTTAATATTAAGTTCATTTGGGGTTTGAAAGTTATTTTATCTGTGCACTTTTGGATAACAGTTCTATTAAAAAGTTCTTTATTTTTATTTAGTGTATTTTTATTAAAATGCAATAAGAATTCTAAAATTTGTAGCAACTAAATTAAAATGAAGTGATTCATATGAGTTTAATATTTTCAATGTTTAATAAAGGAATAAAGCACATGTTGTGAATACCATAAGAAAGCATTTTTATTTATTTATTTTTTTTTAATCTTCTCTAACTATCACTAAATAGCAAATTTTATGTATGAAGTTAGTCTCCCTACATTAAAAGTTTTATTAATCCCCCCCTCCTTATTTTTTAATCCTCATAATTTATATTACAGCAAGTGAAAACATCAATTTTAATATTGTTGCTGTTTAACCACTTGATGGGCAGTAAGGCAGTGATGGCATCAACTAATTTTAATCCCTAATTGTCACATTGTCATTTGATTTTGGATTTTTTGATAGCGTTGTCATTTTTGATCCAAACAAAATATTCTCTTTTTATTTGTAATTTGTTCTTTACATTAAATTTTTTTCTTTTTATTTGTAACTTGCTCTTTTCATATTTTTATGAAAATACAAAGTTGTTATTAAAATCATTAAATAATCTGAAATTGTAGCGAAAATAGTTTTTGTATATTAGAGAGAACATATAATTTATTGCAGGGAGGTCCAATCCGCTCAATATGAAAAATATAAATTTTAATTATATTTAACAATCATACAAAATTGATATTTTAGCCTTACTTAATTTATTTAACTATCAGAAAAAACAGAATTCCTGTACTGAAAATTAAATAAATACCTGAATTCAGGTATATTACCTGAACACAATCGCCCTTGATGATTATTAAAATGTTTAATTCCATAATATGTCAATGTTTGGCATTACTATTCTTTTGTCATATGTGTATGCGCATATATGATCCGCTGTTCGAAAAAGCAGGTGTGAAATATGTTTGAAATGATAATTGTGTTTGTGTCAGCTGATTGCAACTTCCCTATAGCTCTATCTCAAGAACTAATGTATGGATGTTCATCAAACTTCAGATTCAATTAGTCCTTGATATTAAATGGTGCTGATTACGTTTTGGTGTAGATTGCCCAACAGGTGGAGCTGCTATGCTGCATTTTTCATGATTTTCATAATAGCTGTATCCTAAAAACAAATAAACCGGTTTTCATCAAACTTCAGATTCAGTTAGACATTGACATACGTTAGGCAATTTACACCAAAACCTAATCAGCAACACAGGTGGCACTGCTATGCTGCATTTTGCAAGATTTACATGATTGTAGCAATAGTCATATCTCAAGAACTAATGCACAGAATTTCATATATTCAGAATTTCACATGTTATGATGGGCATAGATTGCCATTTAATTTTGGCACACTAGTGAATTTTAAAGTATTAACGTGTATGAAATAGAAGAAAATTTAGGGATTGGTACATTCGATTATTTGTTATTTTAAAATTTTCCAAATTTCTACTGCCCCACCCTGAAATTCACCCACCCCTTTTCCTGGCCTTTTGAATGTTTAAAACTTGTACTTAAAAAATGAAAGCCTTAAAAAAATGCATAATATCATTAGTTTATTTAATTATATATATTAATTTAATTATATTTATTAGTTTATTTAATTTGTAGGTCGTTAACAGCATTCAAAACCCTTGGCAGAGACCATTAAAAATTCAATCGGACCACTAATTTGAAAAATTGAGTGGTCCGCAGGACCCGTAGGTAACCCCCCCCCCCCTCTCTCTCTGACAAGTAAATCAAACAATTTTATTTTATTAAAATAATAATAATAATAAAATTGCATTAAATCTTACAGCCAGTTGAAATAAATAATTGGAAATAAAATATCTAATTAATATTTTTACAGTTTTTGTGTATGTAGTTTATTTAATTTTTAGAAAATTATAATCTTACATTTTACTATGCTGAAAATTTTGGATAACTGCAAAGGAAGTTTGTTTTATATTCTATGAGGTAGAGTGGGGGATCACTCAAAGGATTAAGGGGGGGTCTTCACTCACTTGAAAATACCCACTGTAATGTTGGGCAGATTGTTTTCGAATTTCTCATTTAAATTTGAATATTTTTAATTTTTTTGTAACTTTATTGAAAAAATCTGCAACCGAAATCGAAAGAGTAAAAAACAGTCATATTAAAGATCAAGCTCAGCTCTCCTATGCAAAAAAAATCATTTAAAAATATTGAAATTTAACCGAGAAATTCAAAAACAACCTGCCCATTGGTTTAACATTAGGTAGCAGGCGTTTTCAAGCGAGTGAAGAATCCCCTTATAGGGACATAATAGAATCTTATGTAGTCGGCCAGGGATGATGACTGCGGACCAGTGACTTTCCTTTTTTTATCAATTCTACTGCTGCTTCAATTTTTTTGTTTTGGGCCAATGAAAGTCCTTGATTTTTAATTTAAAGATTTGTGTAGAATTTCCGTTTTCTATATTTTTGGATTTTTTAGTAAAAAATCTCATGTAGAATATCAATAAAACCTATTGTTTACAATTTTAAAGAATTATTTAAACAAAAATTCTGCACCATTCAATGGTAACAATGAATAAATAAAAAAATAAAATTGGTAAGTAATTGGAATATTTTTTCAATAACAATCTTTAACTGTTGATATTTGTCACACACTTGGTCATGTTTACAAGGTAAATTTAATGATGCGTGAAATGTGATCCATATAATGCAAAATTTTTACACTGGCTGCAAAAACGTTATATTTATAACCAATAAAAATTTCAGAGTTTGGACAACAAGATTTGTTTATTTTATTTTAAATTATGAAACAACCAAACATGAAAAAACAATTATAATCAACAAACCTTTCAAAAAGAATGGACAACAAGGACTATTTATTTATTTATTATGAAACAATCAAACATGAAAAAACAAACCAATAAAAATTTCAAAAAGTTTGGACACCAAGAACTATTATTTCCTTTTTAATAATGAAATGAAACAATTAATTATGAATATTTATGAATAATTAATTATGAAAGAACAAGAAAATGTCATCAACAACTTTTCACGATTTTTTCACAGAAAAACATAAATTCAGACAAAATGGAGTTAAATACATAAAATTTAGGGTGTAAAAAAACTATGATTATATTTTGGTTGGATCAAAAATGACAACGCTATTAAAAAATCCAAAATCAAATGACAATGTGACAATTAGGGATTAAAATTAGTTGATGCCATCATTGCCCATCAAGGGGTTAAACAGCAACAATACTAAAATTGATGTTTTCACTTGCTGTAATAAAAAATGAATGAGGATTAAAAAATGGGGGGGGGGGATTAATAAAACTTTTAATGTAGGGAGACTAACTTCATACATAAAATTTGCTATTTAGTGATAGTTAGAGAAGATTAAAAAAATAAATAAATAAAAATGCTTTCTTATGGTATTCACAACATGTGCTTTATTCCTTTATTAAACATTGAAAATATTAAACTCATGTGAATCACTTCATTTTAATTTAGTTGCTACAAATTTTAGAATTCTTATTGCATTTTAATAAAAATACACTAAATAAAAATAAAGAACTTTTTAATAGAACTGTTATCCAAAAGTGCACAGATAAAATAACTTTCAAACCCCAAATGAACTTAATATTAACAAACTGTAAATGAAACCAGATCATCAGCCAGAGTGGTGTGGACATTGTGTTGGAAACAGCAAGTATGACTTTGACAACAAGTTTGATATATATTCTTGTGGTATGGAAGAACATCCAGTATGAACTAGCAAGTTACACTCACTGACAGAAAATCAAAAGAAAATCCTGCCTCGCAAGTGTACCCAGCTGTCATCAAAATCCAAAATGATCCTTCTTGACTCAGCCCCTTCACCTCCGAAAGATGACATCTTCAATAACTGCATTAGTTTATACATATTAAGTTAATATTTGAAGTTCATTTGGGATTTGGAAAGTTATTTTAATTGTACATGTTTGGATAATAACAGTATTAAAATAATCTGTTTTTCAGTAAATATTTTCATTTATACCAGTATCAGAAAAGTTTTATATACAAGAAATTATAAAAGTAAACAGAGCAATCTATAATTGCTAAATTAAAATGAAGATAATCAAATGTGTACGGAAATTAAATAACCAGTACTATAATGAGTACTATCATTTTCATTGTTTAAAACAAATATACATACTTTTATTAAACTGAATATATTTAATTTTGCTGTTTAAAAATAAATACTTTTGTTTTATATAAAAATTGAGAACTACTCTCACAGAAAGACCACCTCACAACCTAGAGCTGGAAAGAGAGAGTATTCTCAAAAAATAAGATACTTGAAAAAGAGTATTTAAATTTTTAAAGAAGGGGGGGGGGGGTGTAAGGTGTTAGTTAGTCTTTGATTCACTTTTATAATATCTCAGAAAATGAGTTCTATTCTCCATAATATATAAAGCAGGCTTACACTTACTGATTATACACTGAGAACAATACTAAACTTTTTTTTAACACTTTTTTCTAGATACCACCACTGAGCTGATACCACAGTACTGCATTAATTAAAAATATATATACATCAAACTTCAATTATAAGTGCTTACAAAAACACATTTTAAACATACATATAAAATAAAAAGAGAAATATAATTATATATGAACTCACATTACTTTCTTCAATAATACAACAGTTAGACTTAAACTGGTGAGCTTTTTGGCAGTAAAATAATGATTTACTGCGCTAGAAACTTCTCCGTACGCGATGTAATCCGTGATCAAGGATTTAAAAACACGTATCAATAGTATTTAGAATAAATACTTTCAATATTTTATCAGATCTAAACACTGATGTATAAACAGAGACAACGTCAGCTATGTTTTCGAGCAGACGACAAACCAGAGCTCAAATGCGCATGCGCCTATTTTGTGGCTCCCGTGTGCGGCAACAACCGCTTCCCCCAAAGGGACATCAGACATATTCACGGCGCATGCGCGTAGCTTGCTTTTAATTCTTTGAAAGAACAGAACAGTAGAATCATGGCGTCTGCAAACGAAGCGATTGTAAATATGGATATTTCATCCGAATTTGATGATTTATTTTTAGTCACTCTACTAAAAAATAAAAGGAATCTTGAATCCCGCCATCTTGAAACAAATAAAGGAAAATTGTAGCAAGATATAACGTAACTGCAGCACGAGACGAAAGCGCGAAATGAAGCATAAGACACGTGTAACATAGGTACTTCGTCGCAAGAGTCTTTAGTGTGTGGGCTCAGTGACGAAATAGGTACGCTACAACCGTAAATTTGTCGCACGAGTCAAGAGAGATGTTTCGTGTCTCCTTGGTGTGTGGCGCGCCTAATACTAAAAAAAAAACGCTAAAATATTGTATCCCTTAAATGTGCAATGATACTGCTGCAATATGCAGATCGCAGCGACATCTGCAGGATATTTTCTACAACTGCAAGAAATTGCTAGTCTATACAATGTAATGCTAGTAATACGAAAATCCCGCAGATGTCGCTGCGATGGACACTTGGGATTTTAGCAGTATCGTCGCACATTTAAGGGATACAAATTTTTAGCACTGTTTGGAAAGCATATTTCCACACTAGGTATTCTAGGCGCTTTACGTTGTATAGACTAGCAATATTGTTGCGGTTTTAGACAATATCATGCCGATGTCGCTGCGATCTTTATATTTTAGCAGCATCGTTGCACATTTAAAGGATACAATATTTTAGCGCATTTTTAAGTATTATAGGGATAGCCGATTTCCACACTATATATTCTAGGTGCTATAGTCTAAACTATGGCAAAAATAGGCATTTTCTATTCCAGAACTTGGCGATATTCGCTTAGACAAGTTTGATTATACGAATGGCGGACAATTTAACAAGCATTAGATTGGCAGCAATGGAATTTCGTCAAGATTCGTGGCGATAGCTTTTGTCCAGAATCTATTAATCATTATTTTTTTCCGTATGTCGCCATTCTCATACCAATACTCCCTATCCTTAGCCATTAAAGACATCAGAAATGAGCGTCAATGATTAGGTGTTTAGTCCAAATCTTATAACTGATGACAGTGCTGCTACACATAAGAAGGCCCTTTACCGTACTTACAGGCATATAGAGGCACTTTTATCAGTACTCAGGTATGGAGGCTCTTTGCAATGCACTGACTAGTGGACTTTATTCCAAGTCTGTGGTCGAGGCTGAAAAAAGTCACGTGATACCGGTAATTTACCCAAATAACTTCTAACTGATAAGAAGGGAGGCTACTACTGTTTTCCGCATGAACTGTTTCACTGGCTGGCGAGGGTTTTTCATTACGTCTACGGAGCCTTCCCTTCTTTACACTAGAAGTTTTTACCTTGACCACATGATCAAAACGTAGATGGAATATCCTAGATATCCTACATTGCTGAACTCTGAGGTAGGTCACTTTGCATCACGATTGGATTGCATTATGCATTTCTATTGGATTGTAAGCTTTTTGATACCCACTTCCGATGTCGGTTAGCATCGTTTTAGATATTTGGGTATTTCTGAATGCGGTAACTTTTCTTGACAAGATCTCGCACTTCGGAAAGTTACCACATCCAGTACACTGTTAAAAATATCGTGAAAAATTACCTCTGTTTTTCAAGGCTATCTATTTTTTGACCAATGAGAACGCTTCATAGGTGTTAATGTAGCATTCGCATTGGTCAGAAAATAGAGAGCCTTTAAAAACAGAGGTAATTTTTCACGATATTTTTAACAGTGTATACTTTAAGGTTCACATCGATACCTACGGGCATCGGAATTGGGTGTGGAAAAGCTGACAATCCATCAGTAAAATTACACATCAGAGCGCAGCAAAGTGCTTTGAGAGATGCTTTTGTCCAAACTATAGAAAACCTAGGCATTTTGTATTGCATAACTACACTGTTAAAAATATCGTGAAAAATTACCTGTGTTTTTAAAGGCTATCTATTTTCTGACCAATGAGAACGCACCATAAACACATATGGAGCGTTCTCATTGGTCAGAAAACAGATAGCCTTTAAAAACAGAGGTAATTTTTCACGACATTTTTAACAGTGTATAGCGTCTAGAAGATGGAAATCAGTCAACTAAAAAGTGTTAGAAAATTGTATCCCAAAAATGTAGAATGATGCAAAACGGAAAATGACGATAGCAGTGACATATGATAGTCCAAACATAAACGTTGTATAAGGGTTCAATGGACTTTATTCTAAATCTGGGTTCGAGGCTGAAAAATGTCATGTTATACCGGTAATGGACTTTATTCCAAATTTGGGTTCGAGGCTGAAAAAAGTCACGTGATACCGGTAATTTACCGAAAGAAATTCTAAATGATAAGAAGGGAGGTTATTACTGCTTTCCGCGTGAACTGTTTCACTGGCTTGGGAGGGTTTTTCATTACGTCTATGGAGTCTTCCCTTGTTTACGCTAGAAGATTTTACCTTGATCACGTGATCAAAACGTAGATGCAATATCCTCCATTTACCCTAAGAACTTCTAACTGTTAAGAAGGGAGGTTACTACTGCTTTCCGCGTGAACTATTTCACTGGCTGGCGAGGGTTTTTCAGTACGTCTACGGAGCCTTCCCTGCTTTACGCTAGAAGTTTTTACCTTGACCACTTGATCAAAACGTAGATGAAATCTCCTTTGAGATAGCGTTTCAGCTTCTGTAGAACTTGCAGATGTCACTGCGCTCGATATTTGTCTTCATATATTTATATCAGTATCGATAGACATTTATGGGATACACATTTTTAACAATTTTTAAAGCATTACTGCAATAGTCGGTTTCGACACTATATCATCTAGATGCCGTATAACTTGGCGATAGTCATCTGAACTAAACCTAATACGATTATACATGTGAGAGAAGTTAACAAGCTTAGCGGTAATGACTGGCTCACCAAGATGTTTGGTGATTCGCTTTAGTCCAGAATCATCCAATGAAATATCCATATGTCGTCATTTTCATATCGAGGAACCCTATCTGAAAAAAATATCTGAAGTCATTCCGAGAACCGAATCTGGATCTAAAGACTGTGGCCGAGATCCAGATACATTTTTCGCTGTTAGCGAAACGAGATTGACCAATCAGAAGCCTGCATATTTGTAAACAGTGAAAAGTTCGAAAAAATGCAGGCTTCTGATTGGTCAATCTCGTTTCTCTAACAGCGAAAAGTCTATCTCTATCACGGGCATTGTCTCTACACATGGTAACGCACTTCACTATGTCCTGACATATGGAGGCACTTTTTTGTCTCCGGCACAATAGGCACCTTCGTACACTGGCACTAGTGCTCTGATATATGAAGGTACTTTACTGGTGCATTATCATCTTTTCGACACCTATTTCCGATGCCGGGTGGTATGGATGTAGGGTTTCAAGTTTGGTAGATGCAAGAACTTGTCCAGTTAGGATTTCGCACTTTGGAAAGATCATTCACTTCGGAAAATTGCCACATCCAGCAAATCTTAAAGTCCACATCGATACACTGTTAAAAATCTGTAGCTTTTGGTGCATAGTCACTCTGCCGCTTTTATAGAAAACGATTACTTGACTGTATTATGGAGCATTCTCATTGGTCAGAATAGAGAAATTCTACAAAAGCGGGGTAGTGACTATGCAGCAAAAGTTGCAGATTTTTAACAATGTACCCACGGACATCGGAATTGGTTGTTGAAAAGCTGACAATCCATCGTTAAAGTGCCCTTACACATCAGAGCTCGGCTAAGTTCTTCCAATTGTCAGTGCACAGCAAAGTGACTCCATATGTCACTGCACAGTACTTTCTTATTTGTAGTCAAAAGTACTCACCTTCACTCAAAAAAAACCTAAAAAGAAAAATGCTAGCAAAACCGCGCCATGCTTCAGTAAATAAACCGCAGTTATCTACATCCATAAAAGCAGTAATGGCATCGGAAATGAGTGGTGATGTTTGGATGTTGAGTCCGAATTTGGACATCTGAACATGACTGCCTTTATGTGAGAATGGCATAACATTCGATGCTCAGATTGTGCTTTGACAGATGGTTTTATCCAAACTATATCAATCCTGGACATTTTCTATTCCAGAACATAACGATGGTTGCCTGAACGAGTTCGGTCATACGAATGAGAAAATTTAACAAGCTTGACGGTAATGACAGGCTCACTAAGATGCTTCGTGGTGACAAAAAAAAACAGATTTTGATGACGAAAAAGTGAAATGTAAAATGCTTCATGATGACGAAAAAAAACAAAAATTAAAAATCGCGTTTGTCTAGGTTTGTCTCAACCAATCAAATATATTCGTATCACGCCACTCTCCTATCGAGGAATCCTACCTGAAGAAAATCTGAAATCATTCTGATATCTAATTCGATAACCGAATCTGAATCTAAAGACAGTTTCGCTACACATAGCAAAGTACTCTACTGTTTATTGACATATGAAGGCAGTTTGGGTACAGCGCCTAGAAGATACAGTGTGGAAAACGGCTACAAAATAGTGCTAAAAAATTGAATCCCATAAATGTACAACGATGCTGAATAACAAGATGTCGTTCGAAGCTCCATCGTAGTGATTTAAAAACGATAGTCATTCTAAAAGAGACTCTTTAACCTATTTCTGGTCATTCCTTAACTAAATTAGTTTATAACAGACTAAAATATCTTATATTTATAGTTTCCGATATTTAACATTCTGTAATTTTTGAAAACACAAGGTTTATATTGAAAAGAGTTACGAGATGGCGCTCGTGTCAGCATATTGCCGCTGAGCATTGTTGGAGATTTATGGGATACAAGTTTTTAGCACTTTTTAAAGCATTATAGGAATAGCCGTTTTCCACACTGTATCTTCTAGGAGCTGTAGTTTGGGACTTCAACATGTACACTCATACTGCAGCGTCTAGAATACCTAGTGTGGAAATATGCTATCCAAACAGTGCTAAAAATTTGTATCCCTTAAATGTGCGACGATACTGCTGAAATCCAAAGTGTCGATCGCAGCGACATCTGCGGGATTTTCGTATTACTAGTATTACATTTTATAGACTAGCAATTTCTTGCAGTTGTAGAAAATATCCTGCAGATGTCGCTGCGATCTGCATATTGCAGCAGCATCATTGCACATTTAAGGGATACAATATTTTAGCGTTTTTTTAAGTATTACAGGGATAGCCGATTTCCACACTGTGTATTCTAGTCTCTATACTCATACTCAGGCACTTGTGCTCTGATACATGAGGAAACTTGTTAATTTTCAACTTTTCGACACTTACTTCCGATATCGGTTTGTATCTATGTGGGTCTTCCGGTTTGGTGGATGACAGAACTTGGGCCGGGATCCAGTTAGATTTTTCGCTCTCAGCAAAACGAGATAGACCAATCAGAAGTTGCATTTTTGCATACAACGAAAAGTTCGCAAAAATGCAGGTTTCTGATTGGTTAATCTCGTTTCGCTTACAGCGAAATATCTATCTGTATCGCTGCCCTTGTCCAGCTAAGTTCTCGCATTTTGAAAAGATCTCGTATATCTGTAAGAGTACGATTAGTCGATTCTTATGAAAGATAAACGCTTATAATTAGGCGATTGCTTCAAAAAGGATTTCAACTTTGAAATTTTTATTTTTTTTAATGTTATAATCATTAAATTTTGATGAAATTGGAATGGGACCACACAGGTGACTTATACTTTCAAACAAAAAAAGAATTATCAAAATCGGCTTATATTTGCAGAAGTTATGCGTGAACTGGACCAAAACATACATACAGGTCGAATTGATAACCTGGTGGTAATAATAATAACAATAGTAATAATAAAAATAAGCATTTTCAATGTTAGTGTGGTCTTATCTTATGAGCTAAATCTTATTTATTTATTTATTGTTAAGTTACATGAAAGATAACTGAAATGCATTTTGATATTTTTATATAAATATTTTAAGACATTATTACGCTTTGTTTTTAAGCGACTTCAAGCAAAAATAAGCTTCTTTTTTGGTCGTTATGTATGTATGTATATATGTATGTATGTCCGCAATTTTCTCAAAAACGACTGAATGGATTTGACCGTGATTTTTTATACTACTATTCTAATACGCCAGGAAAAGTTTTATAATTTTTATGAGATACAGCAAACGGAATCAATCTTATTCCAGTTATTTGTTTTATTCAATACAATATTTTTAATTATAAAAATTATAAATAAATTCATATTAAAAATTATCATTTATACCCTACATTAATTTTTACAAAGCATAATCAAAAACATGGCTATGTGCTTTTACAGGTCACTTTTATTATTAATTTTCGAGTTACAGAAAAACTTTACTTTTAGACAATAAAAAGGGATTTATTATCGTTTGCATCACAGAGACGTAAATAATAGAAAGTAATCAGAAAAATTTTGCAAAATTTTCTTTTATAAATCGTTAATTTATTTTATATTTAGAATTTTCACGCAATATTTATGATTATTAATTAAATGTTACTTGTACTATTTCCAGCAAAACCTTATATTTATTTATTCTAAATTTGTGGAAAACCCCAAACACATTTTCTTTTATAATTGAAAAGCTCAAATGATGAAGGTTGCAAGTGACACAATCATCATTTTGTGAAAATGAGCTGTAAATTTCTAAATCTTTATTTGAGTTTATTCTCAAATGCCTCCTTTAGAAATTAAAATCTCTATGAGTATTAATTTTTCTCATATAGAAATTAACAAATGGTAGAGGAACATTGATTACCTTCAGTCATATGTTTAACTAATTTTTTTCGTCATATACCACATTTATCATCTGAGCTCTTCAATTCTATGAAGACTTGAGAAAAAGTGCACAAACTTTATACTTTTTCTGGATTGCTTTGATCCAATGAACTCAAATAAGGTGTCAAATGTGGGTGTTGCCATTTAAAAAATGTTAGTTGGTTTCAATTTTTAATATATGGACGACTTTCAAAGCGTAATTGTTGTATAGATTTAAAAATTTAACATTATGTACAGTCTATTAGTACCTATATTTACACTGTTAAAAATTTCCGCTCAACGTTGAACCAATATATGGAGTAAAATAATGAGAATTAACAAAATATGATACTTCTTAATTTTCAAAAATTCCATTTCATGGTGTAACCTTGGAAGTTACGCTGAATTAACCCACAATTTTGTAATAGGTTGAACCAAGAATTGGAACTACTTATCAGCCAATCAGAACAGCATGACTTTGTCTACGACGCCATTATAAGGTAAATGAAACGACTGCATTTCGACCGCCATTAAATGATTAAACAAAACGGATATAAAAATACTTATTTATGGAATGTAAAGGTAAATCTTATTTAATTTTAATCTTTCATTCCTGTAGATTTTGTATCTTATGAATAAGAGTTAAATAGTTTTCATGTTTTATAGAAAAAAATTGATTTAGTTTTCCTGATTTCACAAGCAATTGTCTGTTATTTTCGCTCTTTATGTAAAGGTTTGAAATATAATAATTTTAACAATTAAATAACAAACAGTTCTTAGCAAAAATTAATCACGACTTCATTTATTTTGTCTTTTTGAATAAAAAAAATGAGTGTAAACATTTCATTATTTCAATTCAATATTGAGGTGCGAAATATTTTAATTTGTCGTAGCTCGAAAGAAAAAAAAAAGAAACGTGAAGTACTATCTTAGTTTTAAAATGCTAACACCGATATATGTTGATTCATGGCTACATTCATAGTAGTAGATGTAAACATTAATTTGAAGTGATTTGAGATTCTGTTTATTTATATTGGAATTTTTGGGTTCTTTACTGTTTCCTGATCATAAGCACTAACAGTAAATCAATTAATATTTATAATTATTAATATTTTGGAGTGAAACATGATATTCAATGATTATTATAATAAGAAAAGTTTTCAGATTAAAAAATAGTATATACTGTGAAATTTTCCTTATACATGTTACAGGTTTTAAATTAAGAGATGAAACTTTTGAAAGATTTTTTTTTAATTACTAATAATGTTTTAAATTATTATTTAAAACCCTAAATCTTCATACCCAATGTTTCAGATTCATTTAGCATTTACCTAATTTCTAAAACTGGTAGGAATTTCTTACATCTAATGACAAGATTTTTGAACCGTTGGTTAATACAATAATGCATTTAGCGACATTTTGTATAAGTTATTAAATTTCCTTCTATTGAAAGAGTATTTTCTACGTTTATTATACAAGTAATTATTGGCAATAAAAAAAGGAAACATGATATTTAAGCATTTAAATAAAATTTTGTTTATGACGATATAAAGTTAATGTATAAAACTGCTTTAGTATATTTTAAGTTTACATTTACATTTTATTTATATAATATAGGATTGAATATTTATTAAAGAGATTAATAACTACTTTTTATATTCAAAATGTTTTTCAAACAATGAAGAACAGTATACATACGCGGTCATTTCTTTTATTTTTATATTTCCTTCTTTTTTTCTAATTCCTAGATAAATTTTTTCTTATAAAAGATAAAAAATTAATTTAGCTTATGTTTATAAAATGCAATGTATACGGGAATAAAAAAATTTAAATTAAGTATGGCTTATCGCGTCGTTCCATAAATAAGCATAGTATTAATAAGAATAATTAAAGAATATGTTTAAAAGAAAATTATATATATATTCCGTAGAATTTAAAACTTTAGACTCCATGTTGATGTTCACATTTAATAAAACAATTACAAATCACCACACATAAAAAAATACACATTCTTAATATTTAGATCATGCTTAGAACTTATTTAAAAAAGGATGCGAGTTGATAAGCAATTCTTTTTGCCCCCACCCCTGTCTGACAAAGGTTTTTCTCTTTTTAAGACGCCTTCATTGTTACAATGCAATTTAAAATTTATATTTACTCTCTCTGTATTTGATTTTTGTTTAAAGTTTGCTTGCATGCGTCATACAAAATCAATTTTTTAGGGTTTATATGTTTATTTAGGAAATTATAATGCATTTCAATTACCCCAATTTAATAAGTTTATATATAAAATTTATATACTATATTGCTCCAAGTCAATAAAATTAGACTAATTCATTTCATTTGTATTTGAAATTGCATTTAGCTTTATTTCAGTGTAGTATAATTGAAAAAGAAAAGCGGTTGAAGATTTAATAAATTTGCATGTTATTAAAGAAAATTAAAACTGTAAAACATTAAATTTTGAGTGAATATTGTATTTTTCTAAAATATTTTCATTATTAAAAATATTAGAATGCTAAAATAGGCGGTTCAAAAATTTTGAATACTTATGAATTTTCCTGATTGGTTCAGAAGGTTGTATAAATTAAGCATAAAATTAGCTTCTGCGGGACGTCTTCTTAAGTATAAAAGGGCTTTGTATCATCATTGTTTTCATTTTGGTTTGGGTCGTTTGTCCGACATAACGGAGTTTACAAAGCATCGTATTATTGACTTGCATAAAGAAGGTCGTAGTCAGCAATATATCACCAGTTACTTAAAATGTTCTCAACCAAGCATTAGCAGAGCAATAAAGCAGTATTTTAACGACAGACATTTTGAAAACAAGCATCTGAATAGCGGCCGACAGCCAAAAACTACTCAGAGAGATGACAGAAAGCTAAAGAATATTGCTAAAAAAACCGTTTTAGAAGTGTAAGATATTTGCATTGAAAGTGGAAAGAACACGGTGTTGATGTGAGTAAAAGTACATAACTAAGACTTCTCCATAAACTTGGATTTCAATCTCGTGTACCTCGATAAAGCCCCTCATGACTATTAAGCAGAAAAGTTAGAGAGTGAAGTGGTGCAAAAAAAGGCTTTTATGGGGTCTGGATGATGGAAAAAGATATTGTTTAGTGATGAGAGTGTGTTTTTCGTAACATATGGTGATCAAGGTGTTCGCGTATGGCGAATGAAGCAAGAAGCATATGACAAGGACTGCA
Organism: Maratus speciosus; assembly: GCA_963932465.1. Classification (NCBI taxonomy): domain Eukaryota; kingdom Metazoa; phylum Arthropoda; class Arachnida; order Araneae; family Salticidae; genus Maratus; species Maratus speciosus. The sequence goes on along the minus strand of OZ010796.1, from coordinate 415,508,468 downwards.
TGAAACGATCAGGGAAAGTTGCAGCCAGTGTAATGGTACGGGCTTGCATAACTGCAGATGTTCCTAGAAGACTATGTATCGTTAACGAAAGGATTAATTCTGAAATATATCAAGAAATCCTTGCGAATTGTCGGAAGATCTGTGTGGTGACGATTTTATTTTCCAATATGATTTAGCACCTTAGATACAGGTCAGTTAGATACAACTGGCTTAGCCAACACCAAATTAACGTACTTCCCTGGCCGCCTAATTCGCTGGGCTTAAATCCAATAGAGAATTTGTGTGAATAATGAAGAATAGACTGTAAGATATTGCGCCAAATAACAAAGTTGAGCTTTTTTCGAGCATAAGGTCGACATGGTCATGTCTGGGCAGAAAACAATGTGAACCACTTGTAGCTAGCTTGGTAAAGCGAGTTCGTGCTGTTATAAAATGTAAAGGTCATGCTACAAAATATTAAAGAATAACTATTTTTCTTTTTTTTTAAACGTGTATTATTTACAATGCATTATTCTAATATTCTGAACCAGGTTAATGGTTATTCTTATATTGACAAAGTGTGAATAATTATTTTAATTTTTGTATTATTTTCTTTAACTGTTATGCTAAAAGATTCTACATATTATGTAGATTTTTACAATATTAAGTTTTATCAGGGCAACACTAGATCCCGGGCTTGCTCATTCATTATCATGACGTCACAAATGGTAGCTAGGCACTATCAATGACATACAGCTATTGGTACAAAACGATGGGCTCGTCGTTTTGTACCAATTGCTGTGTGTTATTGATAGCGGCCAGCCACAATTTGTGACGTCATGTTAATGAATGAGCAAGCCCGGCATATAGTGTTTCTCTGGTTTTATCCTGTATTACTTTTTGTGTAAGCGATACTTAAAAAAACTTTTTTCACAATTCCTTTTAAAATATTATTCTAATTTTTTGACTTGGAGTTGTGTAAGCCCCATAACATCATCGTATCCTTTCTTACATATTTTAATATGTAAATTATAGTGTAAGATATTTAAAATAACAATGGTGTTACCGTATAATTAAACTATATTTAAATTTGCTAAATAAAGCTAGGTTTTTGATCTTGAAAATTACCTTCCAACAAAAATAAATTCGAGAGATCGTAACTATTTCACCTTAAATTTTATTAAAACAACAATTTAAAAAAAAGCAAAATATTTTACCTAGAAGGAGGAGAGGTGGGGGTGGGTGGCAAAATCATTGCTTCATAAAAAATTAACCAATTTATGGTTCAACATTTAACCAACTTATGGTTCAACATTTCACCAATTTGCGGTTCAAGGTTTCACCAACTTATGTTTCATAATTTGAGTCAAATGTTGGAACAATATTTCGCCATCTTATTGTGGCAGCTACTACTGCACCAAAAATTTGTTCAACGTTGTACTAAATTTTTAACTGTGTAGGGTGACCAAATTTTATAACTGTTTTAGAAAGGGACATTAAAAAAATTGTATAATTTAACATTTATAATTTTTTACGCTTTATATATATATATATATATATATATATATACAGGGTGATTCATAAAAGATGGGCAGAACTTTAAGGGGTTATAGTACACTTAAAGACAAATAATATTAAATAGGAGACTAAGGGTCCCAGACGTATTCCCAAGGAGATAGGGGGCATTAAAGTTTAAGGTCCGAAATTTCAAATGATTATAAAACATGGAAAAATTGGTCGATTCGTTTGCGGTTTTTGCAAAAAATTTTCTTTATGCCAGTATTTTCTTGAAATAAAATTTTAAAGTTCAATTTCAAAAAATGCCGATAGGGGGCGCTTTAGACTTTGGAGTAACAAACAACTATTTTTTAACGTTATTTTTTGTATTTCTTTAAATGATTTCGAAAGCTTAGACTTAAACTTAAATTTTGATCTAAAAATCTGAGTCCTAACGAGTAGTTAAGTAGCATAAACTGAAATTTGAAATTTGAAACCCTTCTCCCCCCAGAACAAAAATCAGTTATTCCCGATCTTTGTGTCGTAGATTAGGCTCTAACTACTGCCGCGTTTTGCTAAAATTATTCTTTATGTCAGTATTTTCTTGAAAATAAATTTTAAAGAAAATTTTCAAAAAATTCCGATAGAGGGCGCTTTAGACTTTGGAGTAACGAACAACTATTTTATACCGTTATTTTTTGTGTCTCATTAAATGCTTTCTAAAGCTTAGACTTAAACTTAAATTTTCAGCTCAAAATCTGAATCGCCGAGCGTGGTTCAGTAGCGAGGGGAGGGGATTCAAATTTCAACTTCTGAACATAGTTCAGTTTGCACTACTTAACCATGCCCAACGATTCTGTGCTGTGATACGAGGCAAAAATACAACTTTCGTCAAGGACTGCATAGTCGGAATTCACTCATAAAGGCACTGGCACAGTTGGAAACGTCGCTCATGCAAACGTTAAAGCTCCATTCCTGACGCTAGTCACCGGGTGAAAAAGGAAACAGAAAGTATGCAAATGTCAAATGGGGAAGAAGAAGAACACGTATGCAAAATTTCGACACGATTCAGGCATAAAAACCACTGAACGGTGAGTCAAGTGTAAGTCGCTGTAGTAATGAATCGGAAGATGGTGCCCTTCACGAATAAGGAAAAGGCTGAGATGCATTTAATTTACGGAGCGGCAGATGGAAATGGTGCAGAGGCACAACGAATGTACGGAGAGCGATTTCCCAACAGGCGGTTGCCTAACCGCAAAACTTTCGAGCGCTTGCACAGACAGTTGTGTGAGACGGGATCATTTCTCGCTTCCCGGTCGAATGCAGGTCGTGCAAAAAAGGACGAATCAGTAGTTGTTGCAGAAGCCATTCTGGATGTAGTAGCGGCGCAGCCAAGTACAAGTACACGAACAGTGGCTAGGCAGGTAGATACCTCACAGTCCATGACTTGGAGGGTACTGAATGATGAACATTTGCTCCCGTTTCATGTGCAACGAGTCCAGAAACTGTCTCCAGGGGATTATCCAAATCGTATTGAATTCGCCCGCTGGTTTCTGCAGCAGAACGCGCTAAATCCACATTTTGGACGAACTGTGCTTTTCACCGATGAATGTACCTTCACACGTGAAGGTACATTTAACACACACAATGCACATGTATGGGCGGATGTCAATCCACATGCTACGTATCCACATGCTCATCAGAGACGCTTTTCCATCAATGTTTGGGCAGGAATCCTCGGAGACCACCTAATCGGACCGTACCTTCTTCCTGAACGCCTCAACGGTAAAACATACCTCACATTTCTGCAACATGTGCTGCCAGACCTGTTAAACGTTGTTCCTCCACGCATCCGGCGGGTCATGTGGTTCCAGCACGATGGAGCGCCAGCCCATTACGTACGAGACGTCCGCAACTATCTGGACATCACATTTCCGAACAGATGGATTGGTCGAGGTGGTCCTGTTGCTTGGCCTGCTCGCTCGCCAGATCTTTCACCCGTCGATTTCTTTTTTTGGGGACGATTGAAGGCTCTTATGTATGAGACACCCATTGAATCCCCCGAGGAACTGGTCGCCAGACTTTCCGCCGCTGTAGGGGAAGTGCTCGAAAAGCCTGATGTTTTCGCGAATGTTCGCCGTTCCATTCTTCGCCGTTGTTCTGCGTGCATAACCTCTGGTGGTCACAATTTTGAACATTTATTGTAATTACATGTTAATAAATATGCTTTGGTAACATAATCCTAATTTGTGTCTTTTTACCTCGTATCACAGCACACAATGTGTGGACATGGTAAACTGAACTGTGCTCAGGAGTAGAAATTTCAAACCCCTCTCCCCAGAAACTTAACCACGTCTAACGATTCAGATTTTGGGCTGAAAATTTAAGTCTAAGCTTTAGAAAGCATTTAATGAGACACAAAAAATAACGGTATAAAATAGTTGTTCGTTACTCCAAAGTCTAAAGCGCCCTCTATCGGAATTTTTTGAAAATTTTCTTTAAAATTTATTTTCAAGAAAATACTGACATAGAGAATAATTTTAGCAAAACGCGGCAGTAGTTAGAGCCTAATCTACGACACAAAGATCGGGAATAACTGATTTTTGTTCTGGGGGGAGAAGGGTTTCAAATTACAAATTTCAGTTTACGCTACTTAACTACTCGTTAGGACTCAGATTTTTAGATCAAAATTTAAGTTTAAGTCTAAGCTTTCGAAATCATTTAAAGAAATACAAAAAATAACGTTAAAAAAGAGTTGTTTGTTACTCCAAAGTCTAAAGAGCCCCCTATCGGCATTGTTTGAAATTGAACTTTAAAATTTTATTTCAAGAAAATACTGGCATAAAGAAAATTTTTTGCAAAAACCGCAAACGAATCGACCAATTTTTCCATGTTTTATAATCATTTGAAATTTCGGACCCTAAACTTTAATGCCCCCTATCTCCTTGGGAATACGTCTGGGACCCTTAGTCTCCTATTTAATATTATTTGTCTTTAAGTGTACTATAACCCCTCAAAGTTCTGCCCATCTTTTATGAATCACCCTGTATATATATATATATATGTATATTGTCCTACCAATTTATCAGCTTTTTAAAATGCACGAACTGCGTAGAATACAGTCCCCAAATTTAAAGACGTCATTAAATATTAAGGACGTTTCATGCGACTATTTGCTTCGGATTTAGTAGAGCTGATAACTTTTCCAGAACATAACATGTGAAAACTGTTAATGTAATTGAAAAATAAATTCAAATATGTGAATTTAAATGTAACAACCATAATCTTTTTATAAAGAAAGTTCACATTCTTGATTTTCTGTGTCAGTCGTATTTAACCACACAGAATTGAGACTGTATACAATATGAACATTTGTATACATTCCGAGCGAAAATTTACATGAGCTTTTGTGTTAATTTCAAGTGAAATATTTCTTATTCAAACGTGATTGTATTGTTTAAATTCTAATTATTTTTGTGAAACATAAAAATATGTATGATGAATATGAAAATGAATAATTTTATCCAGAAATTCGCGTCTCGTGAAATGCGCATACTAATTTCAAGTCAAAATCATTTTCCCGTAAAACTGAGAAGAATCACCTATTTTTGAAATTTAATTCAATTTGTTTTAGCTACATGCTTGAAAATTTAAATTTATATATATAAATAATAAAAAGAAGCTTTTAAAAGAAAAGTTCTTAAAGTATGAAACTTTTAATAAATGTTTTATTGAATCATCCGTAAAACCAGTACTGCAAGATACATTATTTGATTAATTTTTTATGGCATTATTAGAACGGATAAAAAAGTTTTACTATATAGTAAATGTGGACAATAATCTATTCGGGAACGTTTCTTAAATGTATTGCTTTTACATTGAAAAGTAATGTATATAAGAATTACTAATGTAAGGATACCAATCTAAAGGATACTAATCTAAGGATTACTAATTTACTTCTTCCAAGGTTGAGGTATGAAAATAATCTAATTTATTAACGCACAAATTACATAAAATTTTATCAGTTTTTACTTTTCAATGATAGATAGTCTCCATTTGGAGAATTTACACTTAACGAATGTTTCTAATTAAGCTTGAACATGGCATTATTTTGCATTATATTAATCTTCTATTTAACGAACCAAATTTCTATATAATGTACTTTTCTGTCTAGGATCGCTGTGAAAAATTATTTTACACTAAATTCTGAGAAAATGTTTATTCTCTTTTAGCCTGCAAATTGGCCAGTGCCAGAAAAGTTAAGAGTTGTCAACTGTTATCGTCTGTATAAACTATGTCAAGCTGAGTTTATTTGTGTTTATCAAATTTCTGTTTACTTAAATTATTTTATGAATATTGTCTTATTTGTAGGAATTTATTAAATATTAGTTAAACAAATACATCGTAACAAATGTTCGAAAGCATATGCTTGTAAACAAGTTTATAAAGAATTTTATTTATCGAATTTTTTATGTAGCGAATTTGTTTCAGGATCTTGAGATTTCGTTATGTGGAGAATCGACTGTATTAATAAATTCTATGTAAGTTATTCCACTGTTTTATTTTTCTTTTGCCGATTGTTTGATTCTCTTTCAAATTCCTTATTTCTTATTAATCTTACTAGCCTGTTTCTGCCACAAACAGATCGCCCCTTTACTCAAACTAAATTTTCTGCCCCTGTTCATTTACAAGCACTATCTTGCGTTTCTTTTATGTAAAATAACAAGAATTTTTTTACTATTCTGATTGCAGCCGTGCGTTTTACTATGTTCTCTCATAATAAAATACTGCTTATATAATTTTAGTATATAAATATAAGTTATTTAGTGTAATTAGTTTCGTAATTTTATGTACTTCAGAAACAACTTCAAAGTATTTTTTTTTATCACAATCATAATTAGTATCCTTTGTAATTATCCAGTATTTTGTTAAGTCTTTAAAGAGTGCCCTAGACCAGAATTAAATACTTAACAAGTAATTTTTAACAAAAATAAATAAATAAATAAATAATTCTTTTTATGGGATTGTCTGTTACTTTCGTGTTTTTGTGACAACATTTAATAGTTATTTACATTAGAGTACTGCAAGGGTAGCTTTATACTCGACCTAAACCCGAAAATTCATTTTAAAGTCAATACGAAACCCGATACGCATCAGACTCATTTCATTTCAAAACCCTAAAAAAAAAAATAATAATCCCTATTTTAAACTAATTAAGATCAGGAAAACTCTGTAATTATATCTCTAATATCAGTTTTAACTTTTATGTAGAAAAATGAACATATATATTTTTATTTATATACATAATCGGTTTCGGGTAAAATCGTGTAACCCAACTCATTGTTGCTAATAAAGTCATTGTGCCTAAATCCGATGCGATTTCTCCCACGCTTGTCACATTTAGGATATATTTCGCATTTTATCAAATATAAAATGCCAGATTTATGGAAAAAGGATTGATCATCATGCTCTTAAGTCAAAACTAATTGTTTTGAAGAAATTGAATTATCATTTGTAATCTACACAAAAATATATCATTGTCAGATTTACAGTACACTGTAAAAAAACCACTGTAAATTTGCCAGAACAAACTCGATCACAGTGAATGTGCTGTATCTTTCTTTGGTTTCCTGACTATATTAACATGGAAAATACAGTAGTTGTGTAAAATTAACAGCACAATGCGCTGGACGCATTTTGGATTTTTTTGCAAATTTGGAAATTTTGCAAATTTTTTTGCAAATTTTATTGCAAATTTGGACGCATTTTTTTACAGCACAAACTGCTGGCGTCCAAATTGGCAGCACATTGTACTGTTAATTTTACGCAACTACTGTATTTTCCATGTTAATATAGTCAGGAAACCAAAGAAAGATACAGCACATTCACTGTGATCCAGTTTGTGCGCGAGATGAACAGTACTTTGTACTGTAAAAATGTCGTTTTTTTTTACAGTGTAGTTAAAACCTAAATGATATGACCAAAGTAAAGAAATGTGAAAAAATAATTTTATGCATGTCAATTCATTTTAATATTATTAATTTAAATATTATCAGTTTCAAAAAATCTTAATACTACATTAAAATTAAACAATAGTTCATTTAACATTCAAATTTTAAACAATTTTAACTTTGATAATTAATAAAAAAGAAAACAAATGAAGGACCAATACTACATTAATTTTACAAAACGATATTTAATACTGGATTTTCTATAAAACTATTTCATAAACTAAATTTTTTATAGTTAGGAATTCCTGGAACGCTGTAGCTATTCCAAAATTTTGACAATTATTGTAAAATATGTAAGCTTCCAACCTTTTAAAAGTTTTCAAGTCAGATAAACATAATTTTAACCAAAAATACGTAAGGTTTCTTCTTTCTATGTGGTTACTTATTACCTTCTTTCAATTGATAAAATTCTTGTTTTAGTTGATTTGAAAGAAAAAAGAAATGCTGGCAGGTATATCTTTAATTTTATTTCAGTTCACAAAATGTTTTATCACACCGTTCTAAGTGTACTTCCAATTTTTTGGATCTCTCATTACGATTCTTTATTTATAGCAACCCTTTAATTGCGGACGAAATCTGACACGATCTCCGGTACCTTATTTGATAACAATTTAATTCTACAATTAAAAAAGGTCAGCGATAGGTTTTTTGAAATAACAGTAAGAAAATGCACATGTTATAAGAGTGCAAAACACGGCTCTGCTGGTGAAAATTGTCCCGCTTTCATCCAAATTCCCTATTTCTATAATGTATGCAGGTGTTCTCTGAGGTGTATATAAGGGTGAATATCACAAAAGGTGAGATTTTGAAAACAAAAATTTTGAAAATTTAAATAGTTTCAAAGCTTCTGATTCTTTTAAAATTTTGGTTGAACAGCTGAATAAAAGAATTTATATATAAAATTGTTAAAGTTTGACGAACATATGTTCATTTTTATGTAATTATAATTATGTGTCATTTTCTTGGCATATGTATGCCAGGATAATGACAATTTCATTCTAAAATATTTTTCACATTCTTGTTTTTTTTATTTTTAGATCTAACATTTTAATTGTGTTTAAAGGAACATGTTTCCTCTATAATACCTCAAATTTAGTGTAATGTTGAGTTTTATTTGTAATTTATAGAAGCCAGGAAAATGACAAAATCAAAGTCTACTCAATTTTAACAAAGCCTTTAAACACATTATTTTCAAAGAAATATCTAAAAGATCTTGTGGCAGCAATGATTTTACTACTACTGACTTGAACTGTGTCAAGAACAAGAATAATTACTCTGCAGCGCCATCTTTATACCCCATAAACAAGTAAAATGAGCAGGCCAGGACAACGACATTCATTTTCAGTGACAATCATATTTTAATTATGGAAAATTATTTGTAAAATACAGAACTTGTTAACTTCCACATATATGTGTTATATAAGGTATAATTAGAAAATAGAAATTAAAAAAACTAGAAAAAGATATTTCAAATGAAAATCAAATTTCAAAGCAATTGCTTAAAAGACGCAAAGGCCAACATAGTGAAAAAGATTCCAAGCCGGGACTCGAACCCGGGCCATCAGTATAGCGCACTGACGTTCTACCGACTAAACCACTTGGAACGATACCCAGCAAGGAAAATTTCTCACTATTATATGTTGGCAAGGCTACAAACGCAGCACAAGATGGAATATTTTACCGTGAGCCACCAACCTGGGGCAAACACGGAATATAATTAAATCCAGCATCGATAGAAACTATATTAATACATGGAAATTATTCCAGAGGGAAACATTCGCCTTGGATACAATATTTCAAATGGAAATCAAATTTCAAAGCAGTTGCTTATAAGACGCAAAGGCCAACATATTGAAAAAGATTCCAAGCCGGGACTCGAACCCGGGCCATCAGTATAGCGCACTGACGTTCAACCGACTAAACCACTTGGAACGATACCCAGCAGGGAAAATTTCTCACTATTATTTGATCATCACTATTATTATCACTATTATTATATCACTATCTCACTATTATTGATTTTCATTTGAAATATTGTATCCAAGGCGAATGTTTCCCTCTGGAATAATTTCCATGTATTAATATAGAAAAAGATATTTGTACATGTACATGATAGCAGAAAGGCTTTTACTTGGCACACATCACAGTGTGACATGCCAGGAAAATGACAATCTGAAATTTTAAGTCTTTTAATTGCTTTATTTTTGTGTTATTATGAATATAATATCTCTTGAAAATACTTCTAAGAATATTTTTTATTAGAATGTAAAAGAGAAAATTGCATTATATAACATTAAATCGAAATTTTATTGTGCGGACTGCAATTTCCGTATTTTGTGATATTGACCCATATACGCCCGTGGCAGTTAAGGGGTTAATAGTAACAATAGTATCTGGAAAAATTCCCCCTCATACTCAACATCGCCTCATCGCTGGTAAACTTAATATTATTTGCACTCTAAGCAACTTGATTTCCACCAAAAGTCCATCCTTTTACTTGACCATGTATTAATGAGCGAGGAATATTATATTTCTTATGGGCTTGCCGTGATATAAATCGCTAAGCTTTAACGTCCTGGGCAGCTCGTTTTACTTTTAGGAGTTTTTAGAAGCTCCTTAATCATTTTTTTAGGATAGAAATCATTTCGAGAAAGAAAAGTAAATTGTAAATAGTAACAGAACATTATAGCTTCTAGAAGATATAGTTTGGAAGCCTGCTATTCCAGCAATGCTTTAAAAAGGGCTAAAAAATTGAATCCCATAAATGTTGAACGATGCAGAATGACAAATGTCGACCGCAGCGACACCTTCTAGCTCTTCACTGACCGAAGCGCTTTCTCAATTGAATCCTTATACAATGTTTATATTGGAGCTACCAGATGTCGCTGCGATCGACATTTATCATTTAGCGTCTTTCAACAGTTATATGGGATACAATTTTTTTTTATCGTCTTTTGGTTGCCCGATTGCCACACCATATTTTCTAAACACTAGTTACATTGAATAGCCCATTTTTATTTAATAATAAAAATATCTTTTAAAAAATTAAATGAAACTAAACACACTAATGCACCATTTACATTTGAGTCCCATTTTTCCTAGTAAAATTGGGACAGGACATGTTTGCGTTCTTGTCCTTTAGATTTAAAACTTAATTCACTGATCATATTTCTTTATTGTTTTCTGAAATATACATTGATATTATTACAGCAATTTTTTTAATTCTTTTTTTACATAACCATGAATTTTCCTATTTTGGTCATTTAAATATGTAATTAAATACTCAGCCAAATAAAAACACTAATATATCACTATGTGAAAATTCCTAATTGTTATTAATTCAACAAACTTCCACTATTCAGAATTTCTGCTTTTAAAAGTCATTTTAATATATGAAAATGCCTCATGAACTTATTTTACTACATCTTCCAAAAGTCCCTCGGTATTTGAAGGATCGAATTCATCTCTAATAAGTCTATCAAAAATTCAGACACCAAAATGCGATGAAAATATTAGAACAACTCTAGTTCAAAACGTGTCATTTTTTTCTGCTTTCACTTCCAATAGATGAAACAGACCTTCAATGCCGTGACTTCTATGATGTTATTTGTCATTCAAAAAGAAAAAAACGAAATGACAATCTCGATTTCGCGATTATTCTCTGCATTCAGTAAGTGTTTTCGGAATTTGATAATTTTTGGGGAATACTGCAATGGGAAAATTTCCTAGAAAAACTGCTTTAACCCCTTAATTCTCGCTCCCGTGATATTTACGAACTGTGTCTTTTATTCAGATTGTTTGATTCCCACCAGTTTTATAGATTAGTGTAATTGGCTTTATTATGGTATCATTTTACCTGTCATTAAATAAGGTGAATATTTCTTTTTCAAAAAAGTGGTGCCAATAAGCAATTTGAATTTTTAAACCGTAATTTAATGCGACCGTTAAGAGGTTAAATGCACGGTTTGTTTTTTATTTCTGAAATAAGGATGCTTGATTATGTTACAGTTATATATGATTCCTGCGTTGGGATTAGTGTCCCCGTGGCCGAAAGAGTAAGGGCGTAGATTTGTCATGGTAACAGTGCCGGGTTCAACTCAAAATAACTCCATTGAACATACAGATAGTATGGCGTTCCCGGCTGTATTCGTGTCGTCCTGTGGTTTATCTGTAGCAAGTTGTCATCTTGTTTATGAATTTAGGAAAAATGAATAAGAAGATACTAGAGGATAAGGCTCCTGTGAAGACGTGTATGTATTTTAAGATTATGCAAATACGAGATAACATATATGGGACATTCTCACAATCTTTTGACTTTTGGAAAAAAAAATCTGACAAAATTAAACTTTAAAAATAGCAATTAAAGCCTTTGCGCAGAAATATTAAAAAGCAGTAAACCAACGTTTAAAATGCACAAATAATGCGTGAAATTCAGCAAACAGCTGTTTCGAATCTACAGCGAGATTCTTCTTCAGTGCAAGATAGGGAAAAAAGAACAGCGTGCTAGAAATGCAAGGCTGAGCAAAATGATAGACAGAAACGCGCTGCCTTATATACCCTATGCGGTTAGCGAAAGCGCCAGAAACAACCAATGAGAGAGAAGCAGTGGAAACGACTGGATGGACAAGTAGCGACAACACCTCAAACACAAATCTCAAACACCCCGTTGATCGCCTAGATAACTGGGGTATTTACCAAATCTCTTGCCAGTGTGGCCTTTCTTATATTGGCCAGACTAAACGTGCTCTTAGATTTCATTTAAAAGAGCATGAAGGTTATGTTAAAAATCAGGAGCTCAAACGTTCTTCTATTGCTCAACATTCTTGGTCTTCTCAACATAGGTTCGATTTTTCCTCAGCCACCATTATCCAAAAATGTTCTTCTAACCTTGATCTTGATTTTTGGGAAGCTTACCACATCATTAAAAATTCTCACTCTTTAGTCAATAACTTATCTTGTACTCCAGATTTTCCAAGTATTTGGAAAGCATTAATTTAATTTCCTCTTTTTTGGTTTCTTTTTCTCTCCTTCTCCGGTAGTCATCACTACTTGTCCATCCAGTCGTTTCCACTGCTTCTCTCTCATTGGTTGTTTCTGGCGCTTTCGCTACCCGCATAGGGTATATAAGGCAGCTCGTCTCTATCTATCATTTTGCTCAGCCTTGCTTTTTCTAGCACGCTGTTCTTTTTTCCCTATCTTGCACTGAAGAAGAATCTCGCTGTAGATTCGAAACAGCTGTTTGCTGCTTTTCACGCATTATTTGTGCATTTTAAACGTTGGTTTACTGCTTTTTAAAATTAAACTTGCTAAAATAACATTTTAATCTGATAGAAGAATGCCTTAATGATTCAAAATAAAGAAAAAATGGTCAGCAGCGAAATTTTTTTTATTTAACTGAGGTTTAAGTTAAACTTGCGAGTTTAATTTCCCTTACCATTTTACCACTATAACTTTCTATTTTCTTCTACATTTTTACTTATAATAAATTTGCATAGTACACACGGGACATTCAAATAAGAAATAATAAAAATGTAGTACTTTTAATACAGAATTTTTGTATAACGTATTCTTAAAGGGGTGTTAAAGAAGGGACGGTAACGTAAAAAAAGGGGATGGTATTGGAGAAAAGGGACGAAATGGTAAAAAAAGGGGCGGTAAGGATGGAACAGTAAGGAAAATTACCACCTATTTTTAGGAAAATCATGTTAAGACTAAGTGATTGAGACAATGTTCATTGATTTTTAGAAACAGTTGTTAACATTGGATTAAATTAATTTTTTTTTTTAATTTACCTCGAAAAGTGCAGGAATAAACCTTGGGGATGGTGAGACTACCAATAAAGCCACGATGCTTGAAATTGATATTTAAATGCTGATTTAAATTCTACAGTAAATTTCCTGCCAAAGAATTTTAGACATCATTTCTCTAGCATACTTCTGCATGAGAAAAAACTTGAAACAAATTCTGTGGCTGCATCTGAAATGATTTTCTGTATAATTTTAAAAGAGGGATGGTAAGAAATCTAAAACCCAGGGACAGAGTTAAAAAAATAATAACAACCCTAAAAATCTGTGCAGGTTCATTTTTAGCTACATATTTATATAAAACAATAGTTCCAGTTTCAGAAAAAAATTACATCAAATTGTTTTTATTGAAATAATTTTATCCAGACAGCTCCAAACCTAAAAATCAGCATCAGGGACACGGGACGGTATAAGAGTTTTCCAGGTGTTTGGACCCCCAACATCGTCCAAAACTTATTTATCTCGTTAATATTGTTGTACAATCATGCAATGGGATGTTCCCCAGTATATGGAATAAAAAAAAAACACAAAAAGTGTATTAAAATAAAAATTATTATTCAGGGACGTGAAAGTCAAAAGATTGTGAGAATGCCCCATATACACTCATGTTTGTTAAAATTGCAACACCATGAAGGAATCGTCAGAATTAAATGAAATTTAATACACAAACGACTGGTATTGGTACAAACAAATGATTACATTTTCAAAGCAAGAAATAAAAAGAACAAAAATTTAATAACTTATTCACTACAGAACCTCTCAACAAGAGAAGTAAAAATTATATGGTTTGTCTGCACTGACAGTGTTATGTACAGTCGTGGGAAAAAAAAAGTAAACACCCCCAACTAACTCCTCAACAAATTATCGTAGACAAAAGTTACTGGTACCGAACGATTGGAAATACAGTCTACTTTTAAATGATGTATATAAAATTTGCTTAGGAGGCTATCTAAATATTAAAACTAATCCAAACTTCATTTTTTTCAATGGCAATACCTAATTTTAACGAGATATTTCAAATTTTTGGTTCAAACTATGCCTAAACACCAAATTTGAAATCATTTGAATTATAAGTTTTTGAATTATAAACATTCGAAATTTAGTGCTTCTAATGTTAAATTACATTTTCATATTTTTATTTATACTTCCTGAAATTGTGCTCCTAATGTGCTAATTTTTTGTGTAGCAATAATACTAATATACCCAAACATAAATACGTTGAATTTGCAATTTTTATAATTTTATGATTTAAATTATGAATTATGAAATTAATATTCGAAAAAAATTATGAATTGTAACCTACAATTTTTTTGATGGATTTAGATCTATTAAGTCCTGCTTTATGGAAATCCAAAATTTCACATTTTTCTTCCAAGTAGTTTTCAGATTATGCTTAAAAAACGGAAAAATGATGGTTTAAGGGGCCGTCTATGATAGAAGTGACTAGATATTTTGAAATTTCTTAAGCTGTCCTGCAATCTAGCAGACTTCATCGACTGCTTGAGTGACGCTTAAGGTGCCTTGCTCTTAAGGTAAGCTCTCTTGGTTAAGGGGTCTCAGGACTCTTAAAGCTTTAAAATTTTCGAAATTTTAATTTTTTTAGATGTTAAACTGTTATCTTTTCTGAACATTTTGATATAATTGTTTCCTTGAAATTCCTATCAGAACTGAAGTTATGGCTTTTACATTTATACACGTTCAATAGCTGAAGCGTCGTTTCGGAAACTTTGAAGCCATTTTTCTCCAAATGACGTTTTTAGGCATAACGCGCACGATATCTCAAAAACTTATGAATATTTTTTCATGAAATTTTCAAAACACATGTTTCATGTTAGTCTGTATAAACTGAACCTAAAATTTCCTTTTTATTGTTCAAAATAAAAATTTTTTAGGTGATTATACTGTTAAAATTTTCTTAATTTTGCATTAGCTAAATACAACTTTGTATTAAAAATATAAAAAAGCTTTAAATACAAATTTATTTAGGTTCAGGGTAATTATTACAATCTGAAGTATAAGCAGGTACCAAAATTTTCATTCTAGTTGCAACACTTATTTTGTAATCGTGCGCGTAAGCTGTTATGCCGCTTTTTTGCTCGAAAAATGTCTAATAGTTTGGGGCCCCCTGTAAATGTTAATTCTACATCTTATAATTTTTTAAATACACGAAATGAAGGAACATACTTATATATTTTATTCCAATTAAAATTGTGTCTTAAAATCAAATACATTTTAAGATATTAAATATTGAAAATGGTCTTTTTTTTTCTTTTTTTTCCAATTTTAAGAGTCCTGAGACCCCTTAACAATCGAGTACCGAACTTCAATTTGGATACAGCTCTTAACCCTTTCATGCATGAATTATTTTTTACGCATTAAAAAAAAAAATCAAGCAATTGTTTTTTGTGATAAATGAGAACCCATTATCATGAAATAATATTATCAGACTTTTTGATACACTATTATTTAGTATATTGATACGTCCTCATTTGAGGACGTTATGCAACAAGGGGTACATTCACAGTGTCTTCATATGGGGACAATATTGTTAAATATTCACATATTGCCACACATCTGCGTAAGTTTTATCTGATTTGTATGGAATGAAATGATTCCATGCGCTCTGGACACACTAGTACAGTGCAGACTCCACAAATATATCGGGTTTTGTTTTTGCAAGCTTGAACCCTACAGCGATTGACAAACTTTGTTTCTGTTTTCTTTGGATAATGATTTTCCTTCATCTAAACGCAAAGTTCGGTGCACATTGTGTGTATTTCAACGTTTTATCAAAGGTTATCCTGCAGAGAGTCAACCTGTTTTATTTTTATTTAGTTCAGCTGTACCCTTGTATGTCAAATTGGATGCAACTGAACTTTTCAATTCTGCCAGGTCTAAGCTTTTGGTGTTTTGTAATTTCCATAAGATCCAGGTGTTAACAAAGTTGACCTTTAAACAGTGATAAAAAATTCATGTTTGCTTTTTTAACAACCTGCAAAAAAAGAAATCAAACTGGAAAACAAAAATGGAATTCCGTTTACTTTGGTGAAAACTGTCCACATATGAGGACATATATGTTTCATGCTATAAATAAAAACTCAGCAGAAATATTACAAAAATTTCTTTCTTTACATACTACATGATGATAGATTGTATATATATAAAAGGCCTTGATGGTAGTATGACTATTTCCTGGTCTATTTGTAGCAAATCCTGCCAAATATCACAATGCTTCAATATTTTGATTTTAGTTCAATATTGGCGTGAATTATGACTATCGGTATGATTCTGCCAACTATTGTGCTCTGTGCTAGCTATTACCTATCCACAAATGAGGTCTTCGTGAATGAATGATGAAAAAAATTTGTAAATCTAATATTTTATAGGGCAATACTTATCTGTCCTCATATGAGGCCCGTATGAATGAGAGGGTTAAAATACGCCCGTTTTAAAATAATTAATCTTTCGGAAACTTATAGTATGACTTGCATAAAAATTTGTTTTTAGGCTTATTAAATGATGTAGAATTCATTTATGTTGTCAGAATTTCGTACTGCTATTGAAAAGAACAAAGTTATGGTTCGTTTTAATATGTTGATGGCCCCCTAAGCAAATTTTATATACATCATGTAAAAGTAGACTTTATTTCCCAACGTTCGGTACCAGTAACTTTCTTCTACGGTAATTTGTTGAGGAGTTAGTAGGGGTGTTTACTTTTTTCCCCACGACTGTACAGTTAGAGATTAAAAAAAGCATGAAGTAATTTTTCGGCAGTCAGTGTTGGATTATTTGAGCAAATCGTTAATATTTGATAAAAATAATACCAGATATATTAAATATATTAAGTTTTAATAATTTGTAGAAATGTAAGAAAGAAATTTAATGTTAGTTTTTTTATTTTATAAGAAATCATTTCACTCATAAATTACCATTAAAGCTCATCGGCCACAAATCGTCGCTACCATGTCAGACTATCCAATGTGAAAAAATGCATTTTTCATATTTTGTGCCATTTTGTTGTATTGTGCATGATACGTACAAATCAAAATCGTCACGTCTCTAGCTTGCTTAGAAACTTAGATAACGACTGCTTCAAGGTATCCAATATTCACCTTTTTCTAAAATTTACAATGTCAAACTGTCCAATATGGCATATTCGATCCTTTGCCGCAAATGTCTGGATATTTTTATTTTTCTAAGCATCCGTACTACGTCAAACTATTCAATATGAAAATAGTCCTTTTATCAGAAAGATAAAAACTGTTTCAGTTATGGATTTAAATTTAGCGCAATTGATTGTATATGTTTTTAAGGTTTACTATAGCATATGTTTTCTATTGTTAATGGAATGTGAGAATTTTTAGTTCATTTACATGGACACTCAAAACAATCCCGTTACGTGACACTCTATATGGAAAAAGAGCGGTGTCTTTTAATGTTTTTAAGATATTTAAAATATAATGAAATTAATATGGATTTATCAAGTGTATTGAAACATGTTTTATGCAGATTATGGTGTGCAAGCCATTTATTATTATTTATAAGTTCATACAAAAGAATTTCGTTGTATAATGGTTTATAGTAAAAGAAAAAAAAGTTTGAAGCATATTTTAATAATGTTAAAATATTCCAAACCAAGTGAAATTGATTTGCATTACAATTTGCTTACTGTAGAATATGACATGTATGATAGTTATCGTTAATTTATAGGGACACATAAAAAAACACGGTTACACTGCTGTCTATTAGCGATAGTTGTTTGAAGTGCGTTTTAAATATTTGAATACTACGTGCTTCGTATAAATTCTATAGATCATATACAGGGTTATACAAAAGAATTTGTAAGCATTACTTTGTATGGGCGTGAATTTCTTAAAGGAGGTTTTTTAATTTTGTCATGCAATTTCAGTCTTTTACAGGGCTATACAAGAAGTTCCAGTATATTTCCGTTTGTTGGCGGAAATTTCTAAAGGTTGAAAAGGTAAATTGCATTACGCGTTTTCTAATTAAACTAAATTGTCGCATACCATCTAGATTATATACAAATCTATAGATCATTTACAGGGCTTCACAAACTGATTCGAGTATTTTTTTCTGTGTGTGGACGGTAATTTTTTTAGAGAATTATTTTGTGCAGCACTGTATACGAGGTATAGAATTTTTATACAACATGAAATAAAAAAGAAAAGTGCCCAGCTAAACTGATGGCACTGAGCTCACAGGCTATTCACTCTAATTGTATATTATACTCTTATTTTAAAGAATAATGCAACTCAAAAAATAAGTGAAGGGGAATTAGCCCCCGTTTCCCACTTTATACTTAACCAGCGAACCTCCAAATCTAATCAGGGAAGCTCCTTAACATAATAAACCGGTATACCAAATTTGGAGCAAATCGAATAATCCAGCAAAAAAACCTATTTATCTAAATTAAGGGGGTTGACTAGCCCCCCTTTATCCTTAACTAATGAATCCCCGAAACGAATCACGGAAGCTCCTTAACATAATAAACCGGTATACCAAATTTGGAGCAAATCGAATAATTCTGCACGAAAAACCCATTTATCTAAATTAAGGGGGGTGGACTAGCCCCCTTTCCTCCTTTATCCTTAACCAATGAATCCGCAAAACTAATCAGGGAAGTTCCCGAACATAATAAACCGGTTTACCAAATTCAGAGCAAATCGAATAATTCTGCATGTAAAACCCATTTATCTAAATTAAGAGGGGTGGGATAACACCCCTTTTCCCCCTTTATCCTTAACCAATGAACACCCAAAGCTAATCAGGGAAGTTCCTTAACATAATAAACCGGTATACCAAATTCAGAGCAAATCGAATAATTCTGCATGAAAAACCCATTTATCTAAATTAAGAGGGGTGCGCTAACCTCCTTTTCCCCCCCTTTATCCTTAACCAATGAACCCCCAAAATTAATCAGGGAAGTTCCTTAACATAATAAACCGGTATACCAAATTCGGAGCAAATCGAATAATTCTGCATGAAAAAACCATTTATCTAAATTAAGAGGGGTGGGCTAACCCCCCTTTTCCCCCTTTATACTTAACCAATGAACCCCCAAAACTAATCAGGGAAGTTCCTTGACATAATAAACCGGTATACCAAATTCGGAGCAAATAGAATCATTCTGCATGAAAAACCCATTTATCTAAATTAAGAGGGGTGGGCTAACCCTCTCCCCTTTATCCTTAACCAATGAACCCCCAAAACTAATCAGGGAAGTTCCTCAACATAATAAACCGGTATACCAAATTCGGATCAAATCGAATAATTCTGCATGTAAAACCCATTTATCTGAATTAAGGGGGGGGGGGACTAACCCCTTCCCCCCTTTATCCTTAACCAATGAACCCCCAAAATTAATCAGGGAAGCTCCTTAACATAATAAACCGGTATACCAAATTCAGAGCAAATCGAATAATTCTGCATGAAAAACCCATTTATCTAAATTAAGAGGGGTGGGCTAACCCCCTCTTTCCCTCTTTATCCTTAACCAATGAACCCCCAAGACTAATCAGGGAAGTTCCTTAACATAATAAACCGGTATACCAAATTGGAAGCAAATCGAATCATTCTGCATGAAAAACCCATTTATCTGAATTAAGGGAGGTGGACTAACCCCTCTTTTACCCCCTTTATCCTTAACCAATGAACTCCCAAAACTAATCAGGGAAGCACCTTATCGCAATGAACCTAGAAAAAATATTTGAAGCAAATCGGATGTTTCTATCAAGAGTTATCGCGTTACGTACATACGTACGTACATACATACATACATACATACATACAGAACGGGCGGACACATTACCTCTCAGGCTTTGATAGCCTGTGAGCTAAAAAGTTGTTAAATTTAAAAGCACATACCAAAATTTAAAAAAGCACTTCCAGCAATTATTGCTCAAAGAGTGTACTGTAACACATTTCTTTTGTGTGACCCTGTAAATGAACGACAAATGCTATGAAGGCATTCCTTAGTCTGCCATAATATTCTTGTAATGAAATTCAGTGATTTATACCAGTTTTAACACATTCGAAATAGCGTAGTCATTAAAATACTCTCCAAACGATTTTTCCCCATACACCATAATGTAATGGAAATATTTTGAGTGCCCCTGTAAATGAACTATTAATGTTACACACATCATATGCAATACCAAACATGCCATTCTAAGCACCATTAATATTTTTCAATTGCGTGAAAATACGAGTATATTTACGAACGTTAAAGCACGGTGAGACGACAGAAAAGTATCATTCCCCACGTTCGGGAGAACATTTGCAATTATTGTATTAAAATAGACTATTATGAATTTTTTCTAAATTTTCTTCAAAGTCAAAAGTCATTAGTTCCAACTTTTTTAATGGGGGATTAAATAAATCAAAAATTTCTTTTCGAAAATAGTGGTAGAAAGCGGCCCATGAGTTTCTTAGAATAAAACAGCGTGAAGATTACTATTTATAATTACGGGTATGAAGTGTCTGTTGTTGCCCGCCGCATTATTTGAGATATTTTTGTTTTCTTATATTTTATAGAATTAACAGAATGCTTAAAAATAAGCTTTTTTCTTTATTAATTTACTGTATATTCGTTATTAAAATGATTAAAGAAATTCTTAAGAGTTTTATATTGAATATGTAAATACCAAATGTTTTACAAATTAAACTAGTGAATACGACACATTTGCTACAATGAAACGTGAATCAGGAAAAGCACGAAATTTTTACAAGTGAAACTATTCAATGTGGCATATTCGCTACTATGGAATGGCGAACATGGGAAAAACACAAAAAGTCAAACTATCCAATGTGGCATATTGGATAGTTTGAAGCTGAAAAAGTTCAACGAAGCTAAAAACGTACAAATAAGCATACTATATCAAACTATCCAATCCGATTTTTTATCGAGTAAAATTATTCAAATGATTTATCTCAATAGCATGGTTAAATTGGATATAAAACAGCACCCGAAAAATATAATAATTGTTTACTGCTGCTTGGCGCTGATTTTGAATCCTCAATTAAAAGAGTTTTCTTGCTCTCCTGAAAAGTGGCTATTTTCACATTGGATAGTTTGACATGGTACCGACGAAATGTGGACGTTATTTATTTTGTGAATTTTTGTTGTTTTTCCTTTTTTTTTTGCTCATTGAATTCCTATTAATATAAAATGAATAAATCGTAAAAAAAAAGTCATTATTTTTTCACCATAAAAAAATCGTCCCTGAAGAAGTTAAACCCTTTAAGGGCGGCGGGATATTTTTTATACCACTTAATTTTAATCAAGGTTTGCGCCAGAATTTTTGGTGAAAAAAATCTGTAATGTTGCGTTTCCTTATTTTCAAATAAAATGTTTCGAAAATTTTGGTGTAAATTCAACATTTTAGACACGCTTACTTGTCCCTAGAAAGGTTAAGCTGTGGCGACTGCAGTATTAATTTTGTATCGCATGTTGATTGTGGATGTTGATTTTGAATTATTGATTTCCGTTATTGTTCTTTTGTTTAATTTTAGGTTTTCTGAGTTTTTTTTATGATACTTTAAGTAATTACATTACAACAATTCTTTCCTAAGCTGTATTTTTTAACTTTGGCATTGTTTCATTTTTGAGAAAGTATAAATTATTATTGAGTCGAAACTTCTTTTCATATTATACCGTATTTTCTGGTTCATAAGACAACATTTTTAATTGTATAAAGAAAAAAAATTCAGGAGTCGACTTATACACCGGATATAAAATGATATCCGGCAATCGTGGTTTGTATTTGTGGCAGTAATTATCATATCGTCGGTACCATGTCAAACTATCCAATGTGAAAATAGACACTTTTCAGGAGGTCAAAAAAAC
The DNA here is from genome assembly GCA_963932465.1 of Maratus speciosus. Lineage (NCBI taxonomy): Eukaryota > Metazoa > Arthropoda > Arachnida > Araneae > Salticidae > Maratus > Maratus speciosus. The sequence goes on along the minus strand of OZ010796.1, from coordinate 415,486,311 downwards.
TGTCTTAATTGTCGATTCAAAATCAGCGCCAAGCAGCAGTAAACAATTATTATATATTTCGGATGCTGTTTTATGTCCTATTTAAGCATGCTATTGAGATAAATCATTTGAATAAGTTTACTTGCCAAAAAATCACATTGGATAGTTGGATATGGTATGCTTATTTGTACGTTTTCAGCTTCGTTGAACTTTTTCAACTTCAAACTATCTAATGTGCCACATTGGATAGTTCGACTTGTAAAAATTTTGTGCTTTTCCCAGGTTCGCCATTCCACAGTAGCGAATATGCGATATTGGATAGTTTGACTTGAAAAAAATTTGTGCTTTTGCCAGATTCGCTGTTTCAGAGTTGCAAATGTGTCATATTCAATAGTCTAATTTGAAAAAATGTTGGTATTTACATATTCAATATCTCTTTAAAAAAAAAATTATAATTTTAATGACAATATACAGTAAATTAATAAAGAAAAGTTATTTTTAAACATTCTGTTAATTTTATAAAATATAAGAAAACAAAAATATCTCAAATAATGGGGTGGGCAACAACAGGCACTTTATACCCGTAATTATAAATAATAATCTACGCGCTATTTATTCTAAGAAATTCATGGAACGCTTTCTACCACTATTTTCGAATAGAAATCTTTGTATTATTGAATGTCCCATTAAAAAATGTTAGAACAAATGAGGCTGAAGAAAATTTGGAAGAAATTTATTATAGGCTCTTTTAATACAATAATTGCAAATGTTATCCGGAACGTAGGGAATAATAAAGGGCAATCACTTGTTTCAAAACTTTCTTGACCGTTAAAAAGTTTTTATGACTTTTGGTTTACCTTTCTGTCGTCTCACCGTGCTCTAAATCTCATAAATATAATCGGATTGTCATATAACTTATTTATGTTTTTGACGTTTACTATATTGGCGTTTACATTTATAGGTCCTTTACAGGGACACTCAAAAGAATCACGTTACATTACGCTTAATGGGGAAAGAAACGTTTGTGGTTAAGTTTAATTATTTTACGATATTTCCAACATGATGAAATTTATATACATTATCGAGGTGCAAAGCAACATGCATACGTTAGAATATGACGTGTACGGCAGTTATCGCTTATTTACAGGGATACACAACAGATTTCGGTTAAGTGCAGTCTATTAGCGGCAAATGCTGAAAATGCGTTTTATATTATGGTATGCGTTTTAAAACTTTGTGCATACTGCGTGGTAAGTATAAATTCTATAAATTGTATAATGTATACTTCCTTAAATTAACTCGTTAGCATTACTAAGTATGAATCTGAACTTCTTAAATGTAGTTTTGAATTCTGATATGATTTCAAAGTTGAACTATAGTTAGTATATAAAATGTTTGTGGAATATAAGTAAAATCATATACAGGGCCACTCAAAAACTAGAAACATGGACAATTATGGATGATAACTTCTGGAAGTATCATTTCAGTAATTTTAAGCGTCTTTTAGCTTGCATTAGATTTTTAGCTTATTATGTGGCATGTATAAAAATCTGTAGGTAATATACAGGGTTGTACAAAATAATTCAGTTATCCTCGTCTATTGATAGAAATTACTGAATGTGAATTTTCAACCTCTTTTTAACACTTTCCAACGAAGTTAAAAAGTGTTTATGAATTCGGTTTGTCTGTCTACGCTCTAACTCACGAAAATATACTCGTATTTAAATGCAATTTAAAAATATTAATTGTGCTTACAGTTGCATGTTCCTTCGGTATTGCATATGGAGTGTGTAACATGAATGGTTCATTTAAGGGGCACTCAAAAGATTTCTATTTCATTATGGTATATGGGAAAAATCGTTTGAAGAGTATTTTTACATTACGCTATTTCAAATATATTACAACTAATATAAATCACTGAATTTCATTACATGAAGATTACGATAAATAGGGCATGCATTCATAGCATTTGTTGTTCATTTACAGCGATACACAAAAGAGATGGGTTACGGTGCTGTCCTTGAGCAATAATTGCTGAAAGTGCATTTTTTAATTTCGGTATGCGCTTTTAAATTTAACTGTTTTTCTGCATGTTGTATAAAAAATCTGTACCTCGTATACAGGGTTGCACGAAAGAATTCACTAAAAAACAATTACCATGTATAGACAGAAAAAGTACTCGAATCAGTTTGTGAAGCCCTGTAAATGATCTATAAATTAGCATATAATCTAGATAGAATGCTACAATTTAGTTTAATTAGAAAACGCGTAACGCAATTTATACTTTCGAACTTATGCAATTTCCGCCCATAAACAGAAATATACTCGAACGTTTTGTATAGCCATGTATATTATCTACAGATTTTTATACATGTTATATAATATGGTAAATTGATTCAGGCAAAAGATTGTTATAAACACACTTCCAGAAATTAACAGTCATAGCCGTCAATGCTTTCAGTTCCTTGCATAGCCCTGCATATTAAAAATTTCTACTAACATATTTCAGTATCGTAAAAAGAAATAAAAGACCGAAATTATATAACTCAATTAAAACCCTCCTTTAAGAAATTATCGCCCATATAAAATAATCCTTACGAATTCTTTTGTATAACCCTGTATATGATCTGTAGACTTTATATCTACCACGTAATATTCAAATAGTTAAAAACTCATTCTAATATTGAAAACACACTTCAAACAACTATCGCTAATAGACAGCAGTGTAACCGATTTTTTTGTGTGTCCCTGTAAATTAACGATAACTGCTATACATGTCATATTCTGCAGTAAGCAACTTGTAATATAAATCAATTACAAATGTGAATTTCACTTTATATGGAATATTTTAACATTATTAAAATATGCTTCAAACATTGTTTTTTTACTATAAACCATTATACAACAAAATTCTTTTGTATGAACCTATAAATAATAATAAATGTCTTGCGCACCATATTCTTCATAAAACACGTTTTAATACACTTGATAACTCCATGTTAATTTCATTATGTTTTAAATACCATAATACCATTAAAGACACCGCTCTTTTTCCCTATTGAGTGTAGTGTAACGGGATTCTTTTGAGTGTACCTGTAAATGAATTAAAAATTCTCACCTTCCATTAGCAATAGAAAGCATATGCTATATAGTAAACGTTGTCTTAGTCAGATCGTCGCTACCATGTCAAACTATCCAATGTGAAAAAATGCATTTTTTAAATTTTGTGCCATTTTATTGTACTGTGAGTGATACGTACTAGGCAAAATCGGCAAGTCTCTAGCTTGCTTAGAAACTTAGATAATGACTGTTTCGAAGTATCCAATATGCACTTTTTTCTAAAATTTACAATATCAAACTGTCCAATATGGCATATTCGATCCTTTGCCGCAAATGTTTGTATATTTTTCTTTTTCTAAGCATCCGTACCATGTCAAACTATCCAATATGAAAATAGTCTTTTTATCAGGAAGACAAAAACTGTTTTATTTATGTATTGAAATTTCATGCAATTGACATATGTTTTTGATGTTTACTATAGCATATGTTTTCAATTGTTAATGGAATGTGAGAATTTTTAGTTCATTTATGGGGTCACTCAAAAGAATACCTTTACATTACACTTAATAGGGAAAAAGAGCGATGTCTTTTAATGGCGTTACGATATTTAAAATATAATGAAATTAATATGGATTTATCAAGTGTATTAAAACATGCTTTATGCAGAATATGGTGTGTTATTATTTACATTTATTATTATTTACAGGTTCATACTAAAGAATTTCGTTGTATAATGATTTATAGTTTTAAAAAAATGTTTGAAGCATATGTTAGTAATGTTAAAATATTCCAAACCAAGTGAAATTGACATCCGTAATTGATTTACATTAGAAGTTGCTTACTGTAGAATATGACATGTGCGATAGTTATCGTTAATTTACAGGGACACACAAAATTTCTGCTACACTGCTGTCTATTAGCGATAGTTGTTTGAAGTGCGTTTTCAATTATAGTATAAGTTTTTAACTATTTGAATATTACGTGGTGCGTATAAATTGTATAGATCATATACAGGGCTATACAAAATAATTTGTAAGCATTACTTTGTATGGACGTGAATTTCTTAAAGGAGATTTTTAATTGAGTTGTACAATTTTAGTCTTTTATTTCTTTTTACTATACTAAAATATGTTAGAAGAATTTCCTAATATGCAGGCTACGCAAAGAACTGAAAACATTGCCGGCTATGACTGGCAATTTCTGGAAGTGTGTTTATAACAATTTTTTGCCTGAATTAAATTTTACCATATTGCGTAACATGTATAAAAAACTGTAAATTATATACAGGGCCGTACAAGCAGGTCGGGTATATTTCCGTTTATTGGCGGAAATTTCTAAAGGTGGAAAGTGTAAATTGCGTTACGCGTTTCCTAATTAAACTAAATTGTCGCATACTATCTAGATTATATAAAAATCTATAGATCATTTACAGGGCTTCACAAACTGATTCGAGTACTTTTTCTGTCTAATGACGGTAATTGTTTTTTAGTGAATTCTTTTGTGCAGCCCTGTATATGAGATATAGAATTTTTATACAGCATGAAAAAAAATAGTTATATTTAAAAGCGCATACCAAAATTCAAAAACGCACTTTCAGCTATTATTGCTTAAAGACAGCACTTTAACCCATTTCTTTTGTGTGTCCCTGTAAATGAATGACAAATGCTACGAATGCATGCCCTATTCTGTCGTAATCTTCTTGTAATGAAATTCAGTGATATAGCGTAATGTCATTAAAATACTCCCCAAATGATTTTCCCCGAATATACCATAATGTAATGGAAATCTTTTGAGTGCCCCTGTAAATGAACTATTAATGTTACACATTTCATATGCAATACTGAACATGCCATCGTAAGCAACATTAACATTTTTTAATTGCATGAAAATCCTAATATATTTACGTGAGTTAGAGCGTGGACAGACAAACCGAATTCATAAACACTTTTCAACCTTGTTGGAAAGTGTTAAAAAGTATAATAGGTTGAAAATTCGCATTCAGTAATTTTTACCAATAGACGAGCATAACTGAATTGCTTTGTACAACCCTGTATATTACCTACAGATTTTTATACATGCCGCATAATGAGCTAAAAATTTAATGCAAGCTAAAAGACACTTAAAACCACTAAAATAATACTTCCAGAAATTATCATCCATAATTGTCCGTATTTCTAGTTTTTTGATCCTGTATATGATTTTGTCCTTATATATGATATAACTTATGTTCCACAAACATCTCATATACTAATAATAGTTTAGTTTTGAAATGTATAACACAATTAAAAACTACGTTTAAGCAGTTCAGAATCATACTAATTAACACTAACTAATTATTTTAGGTAGTCCTGTATACAATCTACAGAATTTATACATGCCACGTAGCATGCACATAGTTTTAAAACGCATAACATAAAGTAAAACGCATTTCCAGCAATTTTCGCTAATAGATTGCACTTTAACAGAAATCTTTTGTGTGTCGCTGTAAATGAACGATAACTGTTGTACACCTCAATTCTAACATAAGCATGTTTCTGTGCAACTCAATAATGTATATAAATTTAATTATGTTTGAAATAGTGTAATATAATTAAACTAAACCACAAACCGGAAAGGGTTAATGGGAAATTAAATAAATCAAAGATTTATATTCGAAAATAATGGTAGAAAGCGGCCCATGAGTTTCTTAGAATTAATAGCGCAAAGATTACTATTCATAATTACGGGTGTGAAGTGCCTGTTGTTGCCCACCCCATTATTTGAGATATTTTTGTTATCTTATGTTTTATAAAATTAACAGAATATTTGAAAATCAGCTTTTATCTTTATTAATTTACTGTATGTTCGTTATTAAAATTATTAAAGAAAAATCTTAAGAGAATGAAACTTAAGAATATTGAATATGTAAATGCCAAAATTTTTACAAATTAAACTATTGAATACGACACATTTGCTACTATGAAACGGCGAATCTGGGAAAAGCACAAAATTTTTACAATTCAAACTATCCAATATGGCATATTCGCTACTATGGAATGGCGAACCTGGGAAAAGCACATAATTTTTACAAGTCAAACTATCCAATGTGAAAATAGCCACTTTTCAGTAGGGCGAAAAAACTGTTTTAATTGTGGATTCAAAATCAGCGCCAAGCAGCAGTAAACAATTATTATATTTTTCGGGTGTTGTTTTATATCCTATTTGAGCGTGCTATTGAGATAAATCATTTGAATAATTTTACTCGCCAAAAAATCACATTGGATAGTTTGATATGGTATGATTATTTGTACTTTTTCAGCTTCGTTGAACTTTTTTATCTTCAAACTGTCCAATATGCCACATTGGGTAGTTTGACTTGTAAAAAATTTGTGCACTGAAAAAAATGAGTACTCAAAATTGAGTAAAAAGTACTCAATTTTAAATACATCACATACTCAAAATAGCTCCGATCCAAATGTACTCAAAATTGAGAAACACATGTACTCATTTTTGATTCCATGGTTGTGTTCAAATATGAATCGTTATGTACTGCCCCCAGAACCTTCAAATTAAAGTAAAAATGTACTGACATTTATTTCCCGTTCACAATTATTAAAGAGAAATGATTAATTGATTATTAATTAAGAAAAATAGCAAAATTATTAGTAAGATACCCAAATCGAATATTTTTATGACAAGAGCATTATTTGCAAGCACTTTTAAATTATTTTAGAATACTGTGCATAATTTAATATTCATATTAATAAATATCTTTTATGCCGCCATAAATGAAATAAACCATTACAGGGTACATAATTATTGTTTTTTTTTTTTTTTTTTTTTTTTTTTTTTTTTTTTTTTTTTAAGTTTGATAACATGTAATGGATCAAAATTGAGAAAAGAATAGGTTCATTTTTGATCCAAACATACTCAATTCGATATGAGTACATCGATTTACTCATTTTTGAGTACTTCACTTTTTTCAGTGTGCTTTTCCCAGGTTCGCCATTCCATAGTAGCGAATATGCCATATTGGATAGTTTGACTTGCAAAAATTTTGTGCTTTTCCCAGATTCGCCGTTTCATAGTAGCAAATGGGTCGTATTCAATAGTTTAATTTGTAAAAATTTTGGCATTTACATATTCAATATTCTTAAGATTCATTCTCTTAAGATTTTTCTTTAATAATTTTAATAACGAATATACAGTAAATTAATAAAGATAAAAGCTGATTTTTAAACATTCTGTTAATTTTATAAAATATAAGATAACAAAAATACCTCAAATAATGGGGTGGGCAACAACAGGCACTTCATACCCGTAATTATGAATAGTAATCTTTGCGCTATTAATTCTAAGAAACTCATGGGCCGCTTTCTACCGCTATTTTCGAATAGAAATATTTGATTTATTTAATCTCCCATTAACCCTTTCCGGTTTGTGGTTTAGTTTAATTATGTTACACTATTTCAAATATAATTAAATTTATATACATTACTGAGGTGCACAGTAACATGCCTATGTTATAATATGAGGTGTACAACAGTTATCGTTCATTTACAGCGACACACAAAAGATTTCGGTTAAAGTACAATCTATTAGCAATAATTGCTGGAAATGCGTTTTACATTATGGTATGCGTTTTAAAACTATCTGCATACTACGTGGTATATATAAATTCTGTAGCTTGTATACAGGACTACCTAAAATAATTAGTCAGCATTAATTAGTATGATTCTGAATTGCTTAAACGTAGTTTTTAATTGTGTTATGCATTTCAAAACTAAACTATTATTAGTATATGAGATGTTTGTGGAACGTAAGTTAAATCATATATACGGCCAAAATCATATACAGGATCAAAAAACTAGAAATATAGACAATTATGGATGATAATTTCTGGTAGTATTATTTTAGTGGTTTTAAGCGTTTTTTAGCTTGCATTAAATTTTTATCTTATTATGCGGCATGTATAAAAACCTTTAGGTAATATACAGGGTTGTACAAAGCAATTCAGTTATGCACGTCTATTGGTAGAAATTACTGAATGTGAATTTTCAACCTATTATACTTTTTAACACATTCCAACAAGGTTGAAAAGTTTTTATGAATTCGGTTTGTCTGGCCACGCTCTAACTCACGTAAATAGATTTTCATGCATAATGTTGCTTACAGTGGCATGTTCAGTATTGCATATGAAATATGTAACATTAATGGTTTATTTACAGAGGCACTCAAAAGATTTCCATTACATTATGGTATATTGGGGGAAAATCATTTGGGGAGTATATAAATGACATTACGATATATCGCTAAATTTCATTACAAGAAGATTATGACAGAATAGGGCATGCATTCGTAGCATTTGTCGTTCATTTACAGGGACACACAAAAGAAATGGGTTAAAGTCTTTGAGCAATAATTGCTGGAAGTGTGTTTTTGAATTTTGGTATGATAAATTTTACATATAACTATTTTAAATATAACTTTTAAATATAACTATTTTTTTGCATGTTGTATAAAAATTCTATATCTCGTATACAGGACTGCACAAAAGAATTCACTAAAAAAACAATTATCGTCATTAGACAGAAAATGTACTCGAATCAGTTTGTGAAGTCCTGTAAATGATCTATAGATTTTTATATAATCTAGATAGTATGCCACAATTTAGTTTAATTAGGAAACGCGTAACGCAATTTACAATTTCCACCTTTAGAACTTTCCGTCAATAGTTGGAAATATACCCGACCTTCCTGTATGTCCCTGTATATTATCTACAGATTTTTATACATGTTACGTAATATGGTAAATTTTAATTCAAGCAAAAAATTGTTATAAACCCACTTCCAGAAATTGCCAGTCATAGCCGGCAATGTTTTCAGTTCTTTGCGTAGCCCTGCATATTAGGAAATTCTTCTAACATATTTTAGTATAGTAAAAAGAAATAAAAGACTAAAATTGTACAACTCAATTAAAAATCTTCTTTAAGAAATCCACACCCATACAAAGTAATGCTTACAAATTCTTTTGTATAGCCCTGTATATGATCTATACAATTTATACGCACCGCGTAATATTCAAATAGTTAAAAACTTATACTATAATTGAAAACGCACTTCAAACAACTATCGCTATCAGACAGCAGTGTAGCAGAAATTTTGTGTATCCCTGTAAATTAACGATAACTATCGCACATGTCATATTCTACAGTAAGCAACTTTTAATGTAAATCAATTACGGATGTCAATTTCACTTGGTTTGGAATATTTTAACATTACTAACATATGCTTCAAACATTTTTTTAAACTATAAACCATTTTACAACAAAATTCTTTTGTATGAACCTGTAAATAATAATAAATAACTTACACACCATATTCTGCATAAATCGTGTTTTAATACACTTGATAAATCCATATTAATTTCATTATGTTTTAAATATGTAACACTAAAAGACATCGCTCTTTTTCCCTATTGAGTGTATTGTAATGGAATTCTTTTGAGTGACCGTATAAATGAAATAGTTAATTCTCACATTCCATTAACAATAGAAAACATATGCTATAGTAAACATCAAAAACATATGTCAATTGCGTGAAATTTCAATACATAAATAAAACAGTTTTTGTCTTCCTGATAAAAAGACTATTTTAATATTGGATAGTTTGACATGGTACGGATGCTTAGAAAAAGAAATATATTCAAACATTTGCGGCAAATGATCGAATATGCCATATTGGACAGTTTGACATTGTAAATTTTAGAAAAAAGTGCATATTGGATACTTTCAAACAGTCATTATCTAAGTTTCTAAGCAAGCTAGAGACGTGCCGATTTTGCTTAGTACGTATCACGCACAGTACAATAAAATGGCACAAAATTTGAAAAATGCATTTTTTCACATTGGATAGTTTGACATGGTAGCGACGATATAAGCGTCCCACCATCTCGTTGTTATTAATTCTCATAACATTTATCATTTTCGATATATTTTGCTCAATAATTAACAGTCACAGCTATTATTTACTATAATTATTGTTATAAAACATTAATTACTTTTTGAACAAGCATTGCTTTAAAAAAATCATTTTAATATTTGCTTTTCTTTTGATGATTTTTTACACTTTACTTTTCTTCCAATGCTTCATATCTTAAAAATATGTATCGCTTCTTTAGTGAGTGAATTAAGGGGTCGATTTATACACCAAACACATCAAAAATATAACAATTTCATGGTTAAAAATATTGGGTATACTTAAAGAGCGGATCGATTTATGCACCGGAAAATATGGTAATTTGACTTTCGTTTTATGTAAAACAAATTTTGCTTTGTTGTTTTCCTCTTAAATAAAATACTTTGGTAGATTGTTTTTTTTCTTATTGATTAATAAAAACTCCGCTACATCTGAATTTTGTCTTATTACTAATTATTTCTATTTTTTTTTTTTTAATTTTAGGTTACCCGAATTGAATAAGTGAATCAATTTTTTTTTTTTACTAATTTGAATACACATTTTTAATATAACGGATAGTTGTAATTTGGCAAGTTATACCATTTTCTACTTAACTTTGGCGTAAATGTTTTTTGAATTTAGATTAAAATTAGATTTTTCTTTACCCAAATCAAAAGATTTCATGCAATTCAAATGGCTGCTACTCAATTAGTACATAATTAGATTTCAAATATCCCAAGCGATAATATTTGAAACACAGTGGGCCATATATAAAAAAAAACAGAACAGTTTTTAAGGTATTTATTTAATTTTAAAGGAATGGATATAACGGATTAAATGTATATAATAACGGATTAAATGTTTGATAATAACTTTAGTTATATCAAAAAATGTGTGGGGCGAGGGGAGTTTTTGCAGTAGGTTTTCTATACTTTAGGCTATCAAATTAGGAAAATCGATTTACTCATACCAAAAGGCATTTACTATCATAATGAATCTCACTGAAAATTTTGCTTAGTACCTACTCCTAAATATTAAAACTATAAATCTTATTTTAAACTTCTTACTAAACTGTAAAAAATGAGTAAAAAATATCTAAAAATATTCATTTTTATGTATTTTCCTTTACGCATTATTTAATTTACTCATCTACTTATTTTTAAGTATTATAAGTCAGTGTATAATAGCTATGGGTATTTAACATGTTTATTGCGGTAATAATACCTGTACTATTCTAGGCACTCGACATGTGAGGGGTGTATAGTAGAGGTCTGCACGGGCCCGGGCTTGACCCGAGGCCCTTACCCAGCGGATTGAAGGTGAATTTTCAAACGCTCCGGGCCGGCAGAATTAGGACAGTTTTTTCAACGGGGTCCAGGCCGACAGACAAAATAAACGGACCGGGCCGATAAAGAAATTAATCAGGCCTATCGGCCCGATATAAGAATTCAAGCGAAGCAGATAAAATACGAGTCATTTTCAATTAATATGATTTTCTCGAGAAATATAAATGTTCGTCACGAGTCGATGCGAGTTTAACAACATCAATACAGAAATGTAACATGTTCATCGTAGAAATCGGCATCGTACAGTTACAAGATGTCTGATTTCGGGTTTAATTTTTTTCAGCAGACTCGTGCCGGGACAGAACTGGTCTTAATCGATCTCAGGATGTGTAGGACAGGTATTATGTTTTGTTAAAGTATTAATAGTGATAATGAACTTCTGTTAACAGTATCTTTGGAAATATACCTTAAGGTGGTTCTCATATTCACTGCTCAACAATGCGAAACTTTCAGACACATTTTCTGAATAATTTTTAACTATAAAGGCATAAAATTGACAGACCTGACTATTGAAGGCATTTGGAAACGAATAGCTTTCTCCATATTTGATAAATTACTTACAGAGATAACAGTGATTCTTGTCACGTGACTGTAAGTTTTTCTCCTTTCCTGTGCTATCGCTTCCGGAAATTCGATTCAAAACGCTAACTTTGGAAGTATTTTCAGAAAGATATATTGCTTTTATCTATGAATAAAAACGGCATTTACATAGTTTCTGAATAAGAATATCTGCCAATCTTACGCGTTTCCGAAAAGAAATGAACTCATAAATGTGTCGAAATGTAGCTCTTTTGGATTTGAGAAAAGCCTTAAAAATAAGAGAAATATTTTCCCAAATCTACTTTTTATTATACAGCTTCAAAAGTTATCATGTTCTTAATCCTTTATTCTGAACTACATTAATCTTTTAATGAATCCTTATTTGAAATTTAAAATGTTTGTAGAGACAATGACTAAAACACTGTAAGTAATCGCTAATGTTTACTATTGTGTGTTTTCTGTTTTGCGAACACATAGTAATCTAAAATGTTCCCATAAATATGTATGTGGTATTCATTAAAAGAATCTTAATTGTATGTCGAGAAAAAACGGATTTTTTTTTGTAGAAATTGAGTCGGACCGGGCCTGTTTTCACTGATTTTTGTACGGGCCGGGCCAAGAACTGTAAAAATGCAAACGGGCCGTGCCGGGCTCGGGCCGAACTTTCAATTTTTACACCGGGCTTAGAAATTCTGGCCCGTGCAGACCTCTAGTGTATAGTACCAGTTCTACACCGGACTTTTCCCCTTTTCGTCGCCTTTACTCGGCTCCTCCTACTACGTAATTATTCGCAGATTAGCTCGTTGGATTCAGTATTAAAGAAACTTTCGAACGTGACTTTGCGCCAACAGTTAGCTACCGGGTGTCCCAAAAAGGACTGACTGATTTTAAAATTCAATAACTTCCAAACGGTGACAGATATTAAAAAAATTCTTGCAGGAGGGTTATGCATAAAGTCAAAAGTTTTATTACAGTAATTTTCGATTTTAGTTCGAATTACAAACAATAGATGGCACTGCGATCAATAGAGGCTAAATTCAGGCTCGATTTTTGGTACTTCGTGGCCCGGATAATACATTTCCATCTCCTTTTTCTGCATGGAACAACAGAAAGGATCAAAAATCGAGCCTGTATTTAGCGACTATTGCTTACAGCGCCATCTATTGTTTGTAATTCGAACTAAAATCGAAAATCACTGTAATAAAACTTTTGACTTTATGCATAACCCTCCTGCAAGAATTTTTTTAATATCTTTCACCGTTTAGAAGTTATTGAATTTTAAAATCAGTCAGTCCTTTTTGGGACACCCTGTATTTTGTTCCTTTTAAATCACAGTTTGTTTGATTTTCTTCATTTTTTTGAAGTAAGACTTTAAATTTAATTATAATTTTTTAAAAGCTTTTTCTTTTCTTCAACAAAATAAAAATTAACTGAAAAAAAGAAAAGGAAAAAAAAAAAAAGACGAATTGCGCAGAGGGGAAAGAACTTGAATAATTGGTATGCGCAATGAAAGTGTTAAATCACAGTTTTGACAAACACGCGTATTTAAAAATTTATAGCAGAACTAACTTTTTGTGCTGCTGTATCTGCAACCATAAGATGGGGGAAATCTCCAAGTTTGAACCGTAGCTCCAAATGTTGGAATGAGGTTCCACCCTCTCATGGTTGCAGTTACTTCAGCACCAAAAATTGGTTTAACTCAAACCTAAATTTTTTAGTCGTTTTTTGAGTACATACCTCACTTTTATATAACTTCTCGTTTACAAAAGCACCCATGTTAAATCACTCCACCATAAGAAATGTAAATAAAATGAAACCCATATTGTCACAAAACTGTTCGATACATATGCCATAAGTAATACTTCGTTCAATTTCAAGTGCTTAAGCTTTATTCTAAAAAAATTTGACTAAATTACATATATATTTATTAAACAATTTCTCTTGAAATTTATAATATGTAAAATGGAGTAATACAAGGTTATATTTATAGACAAGGTTATTTTTAAGAACGTATGATTACTTATAATTGAGCATGCCGTGCGCTCGCTTACAATACAATTGTACTTAAAAAATAATAAAAAGATGGTTTAAGTTTTTAGTTTTGATAATAATTTTATAACAGTGCATTTGTCCCGAGTGATAATTCATGAGCGTAAATCACTGCAGGAATGTATGAGTGATGAAAATATTTATTATTACCTATTTCTTTATAGTGACATTAACCCATATAACCTGCATGTGTCGCAAATGGGGATGAAGTAGAGCGCATGCTCTTTTATTTGAATCAATTCAAGTTTTTCCTGGCCTTTATAAATTTCAAATTAAGATTTTGAAGCAGCAGCAACAGGTTACTTGTAGCAAGCATGATTAGGTTTCTTTAAATTTGTTGAAGAAAAGGTGAAGAATCTTCAACACTCATTTTTCATAACTTATTATTAAAAAAAAATTTTTTTGGAGTAATTTTATCATATTCCTTTGAAATCCACAAAATATTGGGCGTTTCATTTTTGAAATATAATTACTCTAGCATCTCCGTGTCACCTATTCTTAAAAATAATTATTCTCATTCAAAGAAAGAAAATTTTATTTCACATAACATTTATTGCCATACGTAAAAAGTAGGAGTAATGGCGCAAACTCTCTGCTTAACTGAATAATCGATAAAGTAAATCAGGGTAGCGGAAAAATATTTCTGTTCGCTTACGATAAATGTGACTACACAAATTACTCAAATTTTGCCTATGATCTGCTCTTAAATAATTAAAAATATATAACTCCTTTTATAGTTTATTCAAGATTTTTCCCAGGTTATTACTTATGAGCATAAATCACTGACAGAATGTGTAAGAGTTGAAATTATTCTTTATTGTGTATTTTCTGTAATGGCATTAAGGTGGCATTCTGGTATAGAAATGTGAAAGAATCAATTTTTTCTCACATTCTTGAAGTTTAGATCTTTAAGAATATATTCTCGAGAGAAAATTTTAGAATTCCAATAATTTACGGAGTTATAACTATTTTAGTGACGTAGCAACTAAGCCCGTCCCGCCGGAGCAAATCGAACAATAGACGGTGGACGATGCCCGACACCCGACCATTTTTGGTATTCTAACGACTTGACTCGTCTCCAATGGAACTATGTGGAAATCATTTAAATCAGCACTATGCTTGAAATCTGCACATGAAACATTTATTTTTCTCACGACTCTACATTAAGTACAATCACCACACATTAAATAAAACTTTACACATAATTAACTCTTTTTAAAATTTAAAATAAAAAATAAAAATCCGTCAAAGAAGGTCGCATCACTATTCAACAGGACAATAGTCGGCTTGAGCGCTCCGAGAAACGAGCTTCTGATGCTTCTAAGGAATCTAGAACTGCTCGTAAATCAGAACGAGCATCCGAAAATATATATTTTGAAGTTGAAGAAGACACACTTTATAAACCAGGAATAGCCGATTAACAAATGTAAGTATAACGTACCATTGTATGAATTAACCACTGCGGATTCCTGAAACCTTTCCTCGAAACTTTAAACGCGTTTTTCTCAAAAATACGTTTTTCAACATGGTTGACATGATATCTCTAGTTCTATTTAACCGATTTACTTCAAATTTTGTACAAACCTTCAATGTATAACTTTCTATCGACCTTACCATTTTTGTATCAAAATTATTTTTTTTTTATTATTTAAAGAAAATTAAAAATTGTGAAAAAAAAAAAGAGTTGAAAAATGCGTTTTTTTTTTTCAGACAGCCGCCATTTTGCGAATTTTTTTCCCTTTTTTCTCTTGGGTAGGGGCTATAATGACTTTCTTACTAATTAAGAATCTTTTTTAAAATTTAGTTTCAGATGACCAGAAGGATTGCAATCGAGCCAACCAGCACATCCTTTTTTTAACGCTCACACTTTACAAGCATGTTACAAAATGTTCAAGCCGGGAATCGAACCCGGACCCCTGCTTGGACATTTTTCACTCTGTCGGTTTACGCTTAGTTAGCAATGTGATAATCCATATCTTTAGTATTCAATAATTTCAAGCGTAATTTCGCTGCTGAAAAGTAGTTGATGAATTAATTAAAAATTGTATATTCACCGATGCTGGGTTCCTTTGCGTCTCATGTTACGCCGCAGGATTGTGTGCTCATGAAGACTTTCGATCTAATAGCTGCGGTAGCAGGCTTACCGGCTTATGTGTGAGAGAGATGCCAAGCTGGGCATCGTCCTCGTGGCTTAATGGTGGAGCACTGGAGCGTTATTCCAGGCGGTCCGGGTTCGATTCCCGGCTTGGACATTTTTCACTCTGTCGGTTTACGCTTAGTTAGCAATGTGATAATTCACATCTTTAGTATTCAATATTTTGTATATTTTCAAAATATCAATAAATATATTGTAAAAAAAATGAATGGTAAAATTTTTTTATCGAGCTCAACAAAACGCTCCAAATTTATGCCTCTAGACCAGAATGCTTCCTTAACATATATAACCAACGTGAGTCGCAAAAGTGGATATAATAAAGCACTTGGTCTTTCAAATGAATCTATTCAAAAGCCACCTAAGATTTATAATTTTCAGATAAGCACTTGAAGAAATAACAACAAGTGACATGTATCAAGAATGGTAACATTTAAATCTTACTGAAGTTTAAGAATATATGTCTATCAATTTTCATAACATGTTGTTGGAAAATACATTATTTTCTTTTAATAATTTATGAAACGCTCTTGAAATTGACAAAATATTTGGCGACTCAAAACTACACTGTAAAAAAAAATACGACCAGTTTTCCTGTAGGAATCGGAAAAATAGTTGCCCTAATCGTACCGGAAAAATTTCCGACCCAGCTTGGAATAAAATCCGTAAAATACCGTTTTATTGACAATTTCTCTTTTTTTACGGATTTTATTCCGAGCTTTGTCGGAAAATTTTCCGGTACGATAAGGTCAACAATTTTTCCGATTCCTACAGGAAAACTGGTCGGATTTTTTTTACAGTGTAGTTAACAGTGTAAAAAAAGCAAATGTTCCTTACTCTCGGTAAGTATAATAAAACCGCGAACGAAACTATACATTAACCTCTCCCAAGTTACCCACTATCCAGAAAAGCCTTTTTTATTTTTAAAAACCTCAGAAACCAATATATTTTGGAGATTTAAAGAATCATTTTTAACAATGGTTTCTTTTGCTGCTCTTCTTTTTTGCCCCCTTTTGCTGCTCTTCTTTTTTGCCCCTTTTTGTTGCTCTTCTTTTTTGCCCCCTTTTGCTGCTACTTCATTCATGTTTCCGAGTAGTTTTTATAGTGTATTAATCAGATTCTTAACCCGGAATGCAGGATTTTCGGATGCTGTTAATTCTCAATTAAACATTTTCATGCTCATCAAACACGCTTTACAGACAAACATGATAAATTAACAGCATTAACATCAGAGTTCGTTCATTTAAATCAACTTTATTTTAATCTTGATTTAAATCAATTGATTTTTTTTTAAAAATCATTGATTTAAATCAGATTTTTAAAAAATATTTTAAAATAGATTCAAGATGTAAACAAACATATTAATGTACTTTAATATAACTTTGTTTTATATAATACAGATTATAATCAATCAGTTTTTAGAAAGATAAAGCTTAATCTTTGCCTGTTACTTAGTATTTAGAAAAACTTCTGCAAGTTTAAGTAAAATAAAATTGTCTGACTTTGCTCATTACAAACAAGTATTGACCCCAACACATTTATTATCGTATCTTTTGAATCAACATTATGCAGGAGAGAAATTAACAAGCTCTGAAAAAATATCAGCATGACTGTTTGCTAAAGAGAAATACTCTCCTTTGGTGATACCTGTTATTAAAGTTTGAAGTAAAATTTGAATTATTCAATGAATTTTTGCCTCAATCTAATATAGCGAAAGAACTCTCTCTGTCCTTTAGAATGGTGGAAGATACATGTTACAGTTATCGAAAAAGATAATACTAAAAAACAAAGAATTCATAATCAACCAGCTTTTTATTGCAATAACTTCATCCGCTTCAGCAGAATGGTTGTTTTCTGCTTTCTGTTTGGTACATTCGAAAATTGCAAACTTATAAAACTACTAAAGTCATTTTTCTGTACCAGAGCTTTAACAACAACTACAACAACAAAACAGATATCTTAATTTGCTTCCAAAATTATTTAAAATTTTTCTGTGCTGCAGTTATTTTAACTAAAATACGTAAGGTAGAATTGATTTTTGACATCTGATTTGTTGTTTTTCATGCATTTTGTATAACAAAATAGTTTGATAGCCTAAAATGTTACAATTTTAATCATTTATGTAAATTGTGCAATATTATTAATATATATTGGTAAAACTTATATAGCATGCATGCGTGCATATAACTTAAATTTTATAAATTAAAAGCCGTATAAAATTATAATGTGTGAGGTTTATTAAAAAAAAAAAAATAAAAATGAATCTGATTTAAATAAAAAAAAATCCGATTTAAATAAAAAAAAATCCGATTAATTTGATTTAAAAATAAATCACGAACCCTGATTAAAATTAATATTAAAATGAATATCATTTTGTTTATGTTGCATGTAAAAGTCAATTACACAGTTGAAAATGTTTAATTGAGGATTGATAGTATTCTAAAAACCAATATTTAAGAAAACTGATTAATACGCTATAAAATCTTGTCGGAAACGTTTGCGAAAATCAGTGGCAGCAAAAGAAACTTTGTTTTCATAAAATCCTCCTTAACCCTTTATGCCCCGATGGTACTTTAAAGTACCATTAAAATAACTCGTTATAAAATACATTTAATACATCGATTAGTAATAATACAGTTTAGAATGAGTTAGATATTTTACTTTATCGTGTTACAAAAGCATTAATGGTTGCGCAAAATAAAAATATTTTTAAAAGGATGATTTCTTTTTCTTTTGCTTCTTTTCAGCTTTCTTGGCGTTGAAAGGCTGGGGGGGGGGGGGGGGGGAGTTTCAACTCGGAAATATTTCTATATTTCTATTGTAAAAGTATTATATTTGTACATTTCATAATTCTAAAAAACACTAAAAAGATGATTTAAATAAAAGATTTGAGTGGAGTTATGAATATTGCACAAAATCCCTATAAATTCAAATTTAATTAATTAATTTTAATTGGCAAAATCGTTCTAAAATGTATTAAATGATTGTGCAAATCTTCTAATGGAGTTTCAAAAATTCACAAAAAATGCTTTAGAAGATGAAATTTTCATGAATTCATAATTTGGGACTTAAAGGGTTAAATCTCAAAAATATATTGGTTTTTGCGGTTTCTAAAGATAAAGAATACTTTTCGAAATAGGGAGTAATTTACAAAAGGTTGTATATTTTCGTTCATGATTATATTATGTTTTCAATAATTAAAAAGTCCTTCCGGCCAGTGCCGGGAGGCAGAGGTAGCTTTCATATTCCTTATTTTAAAAAAGCCAACTTATATTATTCAAACACACGAAGCTCAATTAAGTGGAAACCGAATGTAGGAGATTCAATACTAATTTTTATCAATACTAAATCATTATGAATGAGAATTTCGCGAAATTAGTCAGCTTTATCCAAGCTGCTTTTATTTAAAGTAACTTATATTTGGCTGCCAAATTCGGCGATTTCTTAAAGTGCCTGCCATTTTAAGACAACATGGTGGATGAGGCTAACCAGTGAATTTGGTCGAGACCTTAGTAATTGCTGTGCACATGCTCACCCACATCGGAATCGGTTGATATATACGAGTGCTGTCGCAGGCAAAAAATCAGATTTTTCAAAATGTCACCCACGTTAGAAATTGAAACTGCTATATCTGAGCCATTTTTTAAGATAAAGACAAATAAAAAATGCTCCTGAATCCTTATCTCAAGGTCAAATACTTAAGAAAGAAACCTTTTTCAATTTCTAATTTTTTTGCACCTCACTTTAAATATATATATTTTTAATTTAATGGCCGTCATTTTGAAACAAGATGGCTGATGAAGCTGGCCAGCGAACTTGGTCGAGATATTGATGTATACTATCCAAATGCCTTCTTCCATCGAAATAGGCGAATATGTGTGGTATCGCGAGACAAATACTAGATCGTTTCAAAGTGTTAGCCATGATAGAAATTCAAAGTGCTATAATTCAACCACTTTTTAAGATATAAACAAAACAAAAAATTTTCAGAAACAAAAACTGCTCCAGAATCTTTGTATCAAGGCCAAACACATAAAAAAAATCTTTTTCATTTTCCAATTTTTTAATACCTCATTTTAAATTTTAAATTACATTTTTTTTTAAAAAATGGCAACCCTTTTGAAACAAGATGGCGAATGAAGCTGGCCAACGAACTAGGTTGAGTTATTTGTATGTACTATGTACACACCAAGGTACATCCAAATCGGTTCATAAATACGTCTGTTATCATGTGGCAAAAATCAGGGCGTTTCAAAATGTCAGCCACACTAGAAATTCAAAATGCTATAACTCAGCCATTTTTTAAGATATAGACGAAACAAAAACTGCTCCCGAATCTTTTTATCGAGGTCAAACACATAAGAAAAAAATATTTTTTCAATTTTCAATTTTTTGGTACCACATTTCAAATTTAAATTTTTCTTAAAATTTTAAATGGCCGCCATTTTTAAACAAAATGGCGGATGAAGCTGGCCAACGAACTCGGTCGAGACATTGGTCTGTACTATGTATAAACGAAGTTACATCCAAATCGGTTCATAAATACGCCTTTTATCGCGTGACAAAATTCAGGACGTTTCAAAATGTCTGCTTCGTTAGAAATTCAAAATGCTATAACTCAGCCATTTTTTAAGATATAGACAAAACAAAAACTGCTACGGAGTCTTTGAATAAAGGTCAAATACATAAGAAAAAAGTATTTTTCCATTTTCAATTTTTTGGTACCACATTTCAAATTTTAAATTTTTTTAAAAATTTTAAATTGCCGCCATTTTGAAACAAAATGGCGGATGAAGCTGGCCAACGAACTCGGTCGAGACATTGGTATGTACTATCTACACACCGAATTACATCCAAATCGGTTCATAAATACGAGAGTTACAGTGTGACATAGGTCAGATATATATATATATATATATATATATGATATATATATATATATATATATATATATATATCAATTCTGAACGGAGGGTGGTTTCGGGGTCTGGGGGTCATGATCGATGAAAATATACCAAAATTTTTTGAAATCGCTTTCCTCCGAACGGCTGCAATAGGTAGCTTTTTCTAAAGAAAGCTACCTAAAAAAACATTTGTCTTTTTTACACTGTAGTTCCTTTGTGTCATGTATTCTCTGATAATAATTATTCTCATTTAAAGAAATAAATTTTGCTTCACTTCATGTTCACTGCAATATTTAAAAATTAGGAGTAATGACGCAAACTCTCTGCTTAACTGAATAATCAATAAAGTAAATCAGGGTAGTGGAAAAGTCTTTCTATTCGTTTAGGATAACTGTGACTAAAATATAAATTTCTTAGAATATTATTTTTCTGCCAAAATATTCCAGAACAACTACCGTATAACCCGCAGTATAAGGCGCGGCTCAAACAAACATATTCACAGAAATATTATTTAATAAAATGTAACTTGACGAATCGTTGTAACTATTTTACTTCATTCATTAAAAAATATTTTCAGGTTGGAAATATGCTTATTTGAACTGCGCGTTATACGACTGAATATCCGGTATATCAATTGTTCTATGTAAATTTTGCATAAGTATGTAAGAATCCAAGTAAATGTTACATAATTTTACTTTTTAATTGCTTTTAAACACATATTTGTAATTTAGCTCTGTAATTACACTGTAAAAAAAATACGACCAGTTTTCCTGTAGGAATCGGAAAAATAGTTGCCCTTATCGTACCGGAAAAATTTCCGACGCAGCTCGGAATAAAATCCGTAAAATCGGAATAAAATCCGCAAAATACCGTTTTATTGACTATTTCCTTTTTTTTTACGGATTTTATTCCGAGCTGGGTCGGAAAATTTTCCAGTACGATAAGGGCAACTATTTTTCCGATTCCTACAAGAAAACTGGTCGGATTTTTTTTACAATGTAGTTAAAATAAAAAACAAACATGTAGGTAAAGTATAACAGCGGTGTTTTGAAAATGTATTTGTCTCATGACAGCTAATTTTATTTCAATAGTTTAAGTGTTGGTGAACACACGCGAGAATTTTATCGTAAGACAAATAGTTTCCTAATTTCGAAAAGCATAGGGAAAAAAAGGCTATCTACAAGACTTTTGAGATTTAAAAAAATAAATAAATTAAGCACTTAACTTCTTATTACAGTATTCGTACCTCGAAGTAAAATACATTTTTTGTTATTTAAGGTATCCCACTACATCTGATACCCATTTTTTTAAACAAAGAAAAAAAATTGTATAATACCACACTGTTAAAAAAAAATACGACCAGTTTTCCTTTAGGAATCGGAAAAACAGTTGCCCTCATCGTACCGGAAAAATTTCCGACCCAGCTCGGAATAAAATCCGTAAAATACCGTTTTATTGGCTATTTCCTTTTTTTTACGGATTTTATTCCGAGCTGGGACGGAAAAATTTCCGGTAGGATAAGGGCAACTATTTTTCTGATTCCTACAGGAAAACTGGTCGGGTTTTTTTTTACAGTGCAGCTGTTTCAAATAAATAAATACATATATAGAAAAACAATTTCATTTATTAAATAAAGTATTGTGAAGCATTTTTTTTTTAATTTTTAGAATCTTAAGGGAAAATAATGCAATATCTGATGCAACATAGCCCTACGACAAAAAATAATGACAGTTTACTAATTTATTTTACCATAAATAATGTTCAAGTAATATAGTAATGTAATAATTTGAGTTGCTAAGAATGTAATGAACTACAATACGGAGTATCTAAAAAAAAGTAAGAAAAAAATAGACATTACAATTATGTCAATGAAATAGTCCTACCATTAATTTTCAAAAAGTTACATTTAAAAAATTTTATACAATCCCTGAATCCCATACGTTATACTTAAAAATTTTTCATTTTCTGATAAGTACTCTGTGTTAAGAAAAGTACATCAGTAAAAATTGCATTCTTTTATAACAAAAACTCACCGATTTATGACACTTTAAGTTTTATGAAATTTCGGAGCGTTCCAGCATTAGAAAATCGTCTGTCCATTTTTATGCAGCAACCTTTTACAATTTTGAAAATTTCCCTTCCTTTTTTTGAAAAAAAGAAATCATTTGTACCTATGAAGTATACTTTTATATTACATAATAAAGATGCCAAAATCTGCACTGTAAAAAAAATACCACCAGTTTTAATGTAGGAATCGCAAAAATAGTTGCCCTTATCATACCGGAAAAATTTCCGACCCAGCTCAGAACAAAATCCGTAAAATCGGAATAAAATCCGTAAAATACCGTTTTATTGACTATTTCCTTCTTTTTACGGATTTTATTCCAAGCTGGGTCATAAAATTTTCCGGCACGATAAGGGCAACTATTTTTCCGATTCCTACAGGAAAACTGGTCGGATTTTTTTTACAGTGTGTTCGTCGGGATACAACTGTATTTAATATTAATATTTTCTTTACTTAATCGCAGAAATTCTGCAATTAAATAAGGCAGAGATTATTATTAAAAATAGTGGTATTGCGAGAGCCACAATCTGACTTGTTTGATTTAAAGGATAAATTAATGAACGCTTATAAAAACATTACTTTAATATACAAAGAATTTGTTCGAACAAAATGTCGTAGTTAGAAATCAATCAAAAATATATTAGCAAAATAAATACATAGGTAGCACAAAACATAAACAACAACAACAACAAAATTGTATTCTTGCTCATTTAAAGGCGAATACTTTTTATATTCATAAATCACAAACAAAAATAATATGTAACAAGCTTTCTTAAATTTTACTTAAAATATTGCTATCACAAGTAAAAAAAAAAGTAAAATTTGAATGAAAGTGCTGTTAAAAGCATTTTTTGAACTCAGTAATTAGAAGTAGTTGCAACAAGTAGCTAAACTATTGTAATAACTATATTTTTGTAGCAGTTTGTAGTGTAGGACCCTACATTTTGAACAATATAATGTAGAGAGAAGCGCCATACAAAAAATCAGTAGTTTGTAGTGAGCATTGACGCTACTTGAGGAAAGAAGTGCCATTCTACAAATCACGTGATCGCAACTTGCTTCTTTTGCACAATAAATGTTATAAATGTAAATAAGTGCGATTAATAAGTCAAAATTACGTCCACCACTAACCATATCACAATATTAAAATATTCATTTGCTTAAAAGACGTTATAAAAACACACTAAAAGTAAATTAAATATCTATATTTACATGTTTCAACTCCTTTACTGAGTCGTCATCAGAATGTATAACAGAAAATTACAGGCGTTACATGATTACTTGTTTATATTCGATGAAATTTTCCATTTTTCATATGCATTTGTAATTTTCTGTTATACATTCTGACGACGACTCAGTAAAGGAGTTGAAACATGTAAATATAGATTTTTAATTTACTTTTAATGTGTTTTTATAACGTCTTTTAAGCAAATAAATATTTTAATATTGTGATACAATAAATGTTATGCCTAACAATTTGCTAATCTTAGCAGCAAGTCTCAGTTGAAGTGTTTAGCCACGCATTGCACGGAGTCAAGGATTTTTCCACCAATACTTGCAAGTTAAACCTAGGGTCTAGGTAATACCAAGTGCTGACCTACCAAAGAAATTAATTTTATTGCTGGTAACACTTGTCTACTTACTAGTTCTTTGGTCTTCATGTTTTTATGCCACGTTTCTTCATTAGAATTGCTTTAATTACAGATTATTACCCGACTGAAAAGAAGGGTTATATGTTTCACGTGTATCTGTGTATGTGGATTTCTTTATACCCTCGAAACATCCCAACGGCTAAATGGATTTTAATGAATGAAATCTCTATCAATTTGTCTTAACGGTCCAATGGTTATAGGCTAGGTTTTGTTTTTATGAGTTCAAAAGGGCGGCCGTAAAATACAAAATGGTGGTAGAAACGAAAAAAAAAAAAAAAAAAAACAATTTACGCACCCTATTGAGTGGCATATCATTGGATAGGTCTTTCAAAATGAAGACGATTTTTCATTGACTATTTTACTGTCAGAAGCTTCGTTAAAATATTATACAACCTGGAAGTTGTGTAGGTAGGATCTCTAGCTTTACTGCAACTCTAACCTTCATAGACATCTATATACCTCATCAAAACAGTGTTTATAGATAGGAACTAACAATTAAACACAACTTAAAAGTCATCAATACTAGTAAAAAAAAAAAAAAAAAAAAAAAAAAAAAGGTAAGTAATATAAACAAGTAATATAAAAAAATATTTTAAGTCAATTCCTACTTAGGTCGATAAGATAATTTTTTTTCTCCCATTCTTCTTTCCTTTTGAGTGGCGCTTAAAATGCCTTGATCAAGAAGAGGGCTCTCTCGGTCTTAAAATACCTTGATCAAGAAAAGGGCTCTCTCGATTATTGAAAATTAATTAATTTAATTTAATTAAATAATTAATATTTGAAAAAAACTGGATTAACATCAAGTGTCATCCACTGCAAGTTAAAAAAAAAAATGTTTGAGCTTAATTGGATGAATAATAAGTATTTTATTAACGATTGAAAATTTGAACAAGATATATATATATAGCGAGAGTGTGAGCTAATAGTAGGAATTGGAAAAAAAATAGTTTCACACTGATGACAAGTAATTAATTAGTTCGCTTTTTACGCAGTCGGGTTTTTTCATTTTTTAAATTTAATTGTTTATTCCATATTTTCATTTAGAGTGTTTTTTTTTTGTTTTTTTTTTGTAATTTTATAGATTATAAAGTTAGACAACTTAATAAAATTTTAACTCTTAACAAAATACAATACAATTAATACATTATAAATGTATTGGGCACTTAAGTAAACAAATCTATTGGTAAATGTATGTGTCAAAGGTAAATTTATATCGCAATGCTGTAAGAGTAGTTTTACTGTAAGAATAGTAAATACAATTTATGCGGTGTATGGTTGTGTATAAATGTGTTATATGCAATAGCAGCGCCTGTTTATATTGCTGGTTCAGATATATAGCTCTGTTTTTGTGCCTTTCTATATAAAAAAAAATCTGCTGTAGCTTAATAGCATTTATTATGCAGCTTCTTTAGATTTTGATTGTATTACGCATACATATCTCTCTTAATTTCAATTAAAAAAATTGCAATATGCATATAAATTATTTTTTTTATGTACACACGAAACATTTTCTTATATGTTTTCTTTCTTCATTTTTAATGCCTTTTGTTATATTGCACTAATTTTAATATATCCGAACCACTGTATTAATTAATCCGTGTCCTCATATTGAATTCTTTGGCAAAATTTGAAATTAGGGAAGTAGTGACTACTTTTGAGAAGTAGTTTGTAGTCATTACTTTTAAAAACAAGTAGTTGTCCTTCTAATTAACTACATTTTCAATAAAGTAGTTAAGTATGGTTATATTTCGCTACAGTTAAAAAGTAGTTTTTTTTTATCACTGGTCAAAATTCTATAAAACTACAAATGTTTACCTTAATCCTTTATGCACGGAATTATGAATCCAGAAATTGATATACCTCAATAATTATCTTCCTTAGTGTCTAGACATATAGAGTAACTCTAGGATAGATGGCCTTAGAGGAGAGATGACCAGTCTAAATATTTCCAAAACTTGATCATAGATTGAAACATAAACTTTGTTCGTATGAAATAGTTCAACGAGTTTATTTATTACGACGTGGAGCTGTGTTTTTCGATTATAAAAGTTAGTATAATTTTAATGTTTATTTAATTTAGTAGTTGAATTTTTTTTTTTTTTTGACTTAGCTATCAGAATGTTTTGCAGTACGTACATTATATATATTTTTTACTATATGGACTTTTAAGGCGCGTATAAGAATTAGTCTTTATTTTTAAGCCTAAAACAAAGACGTACAATGGCTATTGATGCTTTAAATTGGGCGACCATGAGTCCTTCAATTTCAGGAGAGATGGCCACCTTTAATCAATATTTCAAAATTATACGGTGTGATGATTTTAACTAAATATAATTAAATTTAAAATAAATATATAACTTTTATGTTAATAAATATATTAATTGACATAATTGTTTACATTTTAACTAATATTTTAATAATAATAATAATAATAATATAATAAGACCTAACGATTTATTTGTTTCAGAAAATACTGAAAAACATCTGAAACTTTCATAACAGAAACTGATAAAGTTTATAAATAAACTAAATTAATGTAATAAACCTAAAATTAACGCGAGAAAAAAAACAAACACTTCCAGTAGCGAAGAAAACTAAATACATTTAAAATTATCAGATTCTACAGATTAAGAGTAAATAGAATTGGATTATGATCACTGTATTGGTTGTGCAAAACAATATAATATCACATCCAAAAAAATCCCTGCCGGCCCGGCCTACAGGCAGAGGTAGATTTCGAAGTCAAATATACTAATTTCACAAACAAAAACTAAATCATGATTATAGATAAATCCACTTTAACAGTTTTATCTGGCCGCTCTTGACGAGTTTTTATTTCATTTTCATATAATAGATAGTTTTATCAGAATCATGTTAGGGCGGTATTAAAAAAAATACTTTTCCATGCTCAACAACTCGAAATTTTCTGGCATAATTCCAGATTCATTTTTAATTTAAAAAAAATATGAAACTTGCTGACGTGATTTTTGAAGAGATTTATAAGCGACCTGTGTTTTTATTTTTTGTTCAATTAATTAAAACTTGATATATAAACAATTATTTTCTCAGAAGGACAATATTTTTCGTTTCTAACACAATCGCTTCGGGAAATTCCGTTCAAAATGCCCACTTTGACATCATTTTTTGAAATATATTCTGCCTCTATCTAAAAATCGATTATTACGGTACATTATATAGTTTCTGAATAAGCGAATCTACCAATTAAATGCGTTTGAGAGCAAAAATGAATTTAAAAACCAGTCAGAAAATAAGCAGTTTGGATTTAAGCGCATCCTTAATACAATGATTTTTCCAACACAATCCGCTTCGGTAAATTCGGTTCAAAATGCCCTTTTTAACAGCATTTAAAAAAATATATTCTGCCCCTATCAGAAAATCGACCATTACGGTACATTATATAGTTTCTGAGTAAGAAAACGTACCAATTGGAAGCCTTTGAGAGCAAAAATGAATTGTAAAATGAGTCAGAAAATAAGCAGTTTGGATTTGAATACACCCTTACTAAGATCATTTTTTACTTCAACCGGATTGTATTTTTAATTTGTTTTTGCTCTAAGAATTGGTCCTATCCAAAACTTGTCTATATAGATGTTGTAGACAATATTAAGAAGATATATGATAAATTCATGGGGATTTTATATCTTTTGAATTGACGGAGTTATGGATTTTTTTCTTCTTCAAACCCCCTTTTTGTTTTCGTTTTTAATTTTTTTTGCGGTACGAATTGGTCCTATCAAAAACTTGTGAATATAAAAGTTGTAGATAATGTTAAGGAAATTCATAATAAAATTAATTGGATTTGATATCTTGAGAATTGACGAAGTTATGGATTTTTTTCTTCTTCAAACGCCCTTTTTGTTTTCGTTTTTAATTTTTTTTTGCGGTACGAATTGTTCCTATCAAAAACTTGTGAATATAAAAGTTTTAGATAATGTTAAGGAAAGTTATAATAAAATTAATTGAATTTGATATCTTGAGAATTGACGAAGTTATGAATTTTTTTCTCCCAAAAACCCTATTTTTTGCGCCCCTTGAGCCCATTTTTAACTTTATCAAAAATCTGTGATACATAAATTTTTGGCCCTATTTTTAGAAGTAATAAAAACTTTAAACTGATTTGATATGTACAAAAATTAAGAAGTTATGGGGGGTTTTCTGTTTTCACAAAACCCCTCTCTATTTCTCTCCCCTTGGTCCGATTTTGCCCATTAACGTACTTGACTGAGATTTTATGCCCATTGATTTTATGTATCAGTTTGGAAGAGATTGGTGCAGAATTACGAAAGTTATCGTGTCCAGAAGAAAGTGATATATATAGATAGATAGATAGATAGATAGATAGATAGATAGATAGATAGAGAGATAGATAGATAGATATATATATATATAAAGTTTTTTACTGAGGGTGGTTTTGGGTTCTAGGGGTCATGATCGGTGTAGATCTGCAAAAATTTTTCAGAAATTCCAACATAGGAACGATCCCAATAGGTAGTATTTCATACGAAATCTACCTAAAAAGGATGTCTGGATACAATGCATAAGGTACCTGAAGTGGTTCCATGAAACGTGTACAGATTATCAAGACCTTTGCCAAACATGTGGTAAGATTTTACGAAAAGTGAAGTACTGAAATTATACTTCAAATTTTGTTCATTCGAGTTTTATTCATTTATTTTCCATCATATAATTGCATCTTTTCATATTGCTATATGTTTTTCATGATTAACTATATGAAATCTGTTATTTTTTTGCTATTTAACTTCACTTTTTCTTTCTTGTATTGGAAGGCCATCTCTCCTCGGCTTTAAGGAGGCTCATCTGCCATTTTAATATCAATTTTGTTTAACGCTTTTTGTTTTCAATATTTAATTATTTTTTGTATAAAATATTATGAGTATATGTATAAGAATTTTAAATGTGCATAAATATTTCTTGAATTTGCATTCTAAGAATTTTTATTTCAATGTTTAAAAACTATGGACATCTATCCTAGAGTTACCCTACAATGCGTTAAGACATTATAAGACCACTTTGATTTTGAAAATTATGAAGTAAATAAAGGTTCTAATTATAGTTTAAATACATGAGATATCAAATTACAACATATTTTTTAAAATTAGTTTGCAATAATTTTGAATAATGCAATAAATAAGTATTTAACAAAAATATAAGCAATGATTGAAAAATACACTGATAAGAAGCTATAAAATCACTTGTCTAAAAACAAAAATAATACGTAAATTAATACGATATTGGTCCTCCATTTTTCCTTATAACCTCAATCACTCTGTTTTTCACAGACGTGACCAGGTGATAAAGTACAGATTCAGTAATATTGTGCCATTCTTTTAGAATTGCTGCTTCTAATTCTTTGGCAGATAAAAACTGTTCATTATTAGCAAAAACTTTGAGACTTAATACGCCCAAAGATTTTCCATAGGGTTCAAGTCTGGACTTCAACTTGACCATGACAAAACATGATTTTTTTCTTTTGTAAACCACTGCTGGGTGGATTTAGGTACATGGCAAGAAGCATTGTCCTGCTGAAACATCCAGTTAGCACCACCTAAAAAAGGTTCAAACGGTATCAAATGATCATATAATATAGACTGATACTGCGTAGAGTTCATACCTCCCGAAATTCGGGTTAAATCGCATAGTCCATCATGACTAAAAACCATTCCCCAAACCATTACTAATCCTCCTCCCATTTGTCGACTGAAGCATTGTTTCGGTTCCTTGTTCAAATAATGCCAATAGTGTTTATAACCATCCAGACCATCTAGATTAAATTTTTTTCATCTGAAAATATCACTTGTTTCCATTTCTTGTCCCGTGACATGACATTTTTTGGCCATTTTAGTCTTTTTTCTTTATGATGTTTCATTAACCTCGGTTTTTTCAATAGTTTCGTACATTTTCCATTACTATTTGATTTCTGACTCTTACAAACTGTTACGTGTGAGGTTCTTTTTCTGAAACGGTTCGAAATTTCCCCGAGATGAAAGACCTTTTTGAGTTGATAATCGAAATATTTGTCGATTGTCCTGTGCTGTCAAAATCCTTTTTCTTCCAGATCGTTTAATTTTATTTGAATCCTTTTTTCTAATTATTTCATTGTGAAGAGCAGTTTTAGAACGCTTCATTAACCGAGCTATTTCTCGTTCAGATTTACCGGCACCCTTATAAAACGAAATTTTTCTTACTTCGATCGCAGACAACTCCTTACCCTGTGACATCTTCAAATATATTGTAAATAACACTATCTAAACATGCACCTTTGCTTCTCGGGAATACTTTCACGATATACAAACGCGTACGTTTTATAATGATTCTGATATGACATATAATATGCTAATTTCCTCAGGTGGTCTTATAATTTGTTAACAGTCACCTTATTTACGTTGCAAAAAAATTAGAAGATTTTAATAAAGTATAACTTAAATTTTAATGTAGCAATTATAACAGAAAACGTTCTACGATCAATTTTAAATACACACGCTAAAAATTTGCATATTGTGTCTTCTTCTTCGGAAGTGCACAATTCGTTAGTGGCCTTATAATTTCTTAACGTACTGTATATGAAAACTTATATTATAATAGTATGAAATTTAGATGAGATTTTTCGTTATAACTGTCATTCAATTTAATAAATCAATAGTTATAGCTCTTTTTCTAAAATAGTTACAAGTATAATTGGATTAATTAACAAAAAATGTTGTTAAGAAAATCTTACAATTCTTTATAAAAACAATGTAAAACAATGTATTGTGATCCTATCTATAAATGGAAAAGTTTTTGTAGTCAAAACTTGTTTATATAACATATTTTTAATAAGAGAAAAGTTAAACCTTTGTAAATGTTTGAGAAAACTACCACTTTATGAAATAATTAGCTTTGACTGTTTCGCTATGCTTTCTTAATGTGACCAATCAAAGTATTTTGTATGAAAAGTCAAATTTAGTAATAGATGGATTAAATAAATTTTATATTAAATTTTCTTTAATGGTACTTGAAAGTACCGCCAGTAGATAAAGAGTTAAATAAAACGATTGGGATGAACGGTTATTCTATCCAAGAAAATCTAGAAATCTCGTTTTGGATTCAACAACAGAATATTTCCTGTTAAAATGGAGAGAAATTGGATGAAATATGTTTTGGCATAGTCTTATTAAATTGCTATAATTGAAATAATCATTCTTGTATTATGGAGGTAATCTTAAATTTTCTGTATCAATCTTTAGAGTGTTATGAATCTAGAGGAATTCCAGCTACAATCAAAGATGAGCGGCATTAATCGCAATTGCCTTATTATAACCGGATGAGACGTTTAATTTGCATCCTTGTATTATTTTTTCAAGAAAAACGCACACAGGGATAATCTGAGCACACACACAGATAATCTGAAATACTATCTAACCTGAAAATTTCATCGTGCATCTATTATTTTTTTCTGTAAGAATACACATGTGCTAAGTAGGTAGACGTGGGACAATGATAAAAGTTTTACCAAGTTCTTAAATAAGCAAATAATTGAATCACATAAAAAAACATATAGGAAAGACAAGTTAGTAAACTGAATTTTTATCTCTATTTCTGTAATTTGTTTGACTTTTATGATTTTTTTAGGATAATCCGCACTAGCCTATAATTCGTTATTTATAAATTTTGACATTTTAAACATTACACGTTGTTTATGGGTTGACAATTACGGTAGGGTCAGGAGGGATAATTATGACAATGGGGTAATTGTAACCGCCGCCATATTGGAGAAAACTGTCTGGTAAAATTTTGTTTCAAGCTTAGATATTAACTTCATAATGTATATTTCATTTTAGATATTCTTTATCACTAGTCTGAAGCCTTTCTGAGTTCCGAATAGCAATTTGAAACTAGGTCTATCAAAATTTTTTATAAACTGATTTGCCACTTTAGAGCTCAATGTGTTCTCAATTACCCCAAACAAATGTGTATAGGGAAGTAAAGAAAAAATATAGTGGTCATAATTTCCCCACTAGTCGTCTTAATTACCCCAAACTTTTGTGATTGTGAGTTTTTGATGGAGTAATTATAGCCATCCTTTTAACTTAAAAAAAAGTCCTTCCGGCCAGTGCGGGAGGAAGAGGTAGCTTTCATATTCCTTATTTTAAAAAAGACAACTTATATTATTCAAACACACGAAGCTCAATTAGTGGAAACCGAATATAGGAGATTCAATACTAATTTTTATCAATACTAAATCATTATGAATGAGAATTTCGCGAAATTAGTCAGCTTTATCCAAGCTCGTTTTATTTAAAGTAACTTATATTTGGCTGCCAAATTCGGCGATTTCTTAAAGTTCCTGCCATTTTAAGACAACATGGTGGATGAGGCTAACCAGTGAACTTGGTCGAGACCTTAGTAATTGCTGTGCACATGCTCGCTCACATCGGAATCGGTTGATATATACGAGTGCTGTCGCAGGCAAAAAATCAGATTTTTCAAAATGTCACCCATATTAGAAATTGAAACTGCTATATCTGAGCCATTTTTTAAGATAAAGACAAACAAAAAATGCTTTGAATCCTTATCTCAAGGTCAAATACTTAAGAAAGAAACCTTTTTCAATTTCTAATTTTTTTGCACCTCAATTTAAATATAATTTTTTTTTAATTTAATGGCCGCCATTTTGAAACAAGATGGCTGATGAAGCTGGCCAGCGAACTTGGTCGAGATATTGATGTATACTATCCACATGCCTTCTTACATCGAAATAGGCGAATACGTTTGTTATCGCGTGACAAATACAAGATCGTTTCAAAATGTTAACCATGATAGAAATTCAAAGTGCTATAATTCAAACATTTTTTAAGATATAAACAAAAGAACAAATTTTCAGAAACAAAAACTGTTCTGAAATCTTTGTATCTAGGCCAAACACATAAAAAAAAACTTTTTCATTTTCCAATTTTTTAATACCTCATTTTAAATTTAAAATTTAAATTTTTTTAAATGGCACCCCTTTTGAAACAAGATGGCGAATGAAGCTGGCCAACGAACTCGGTCGAGACATTGGTATGTACTATGTACAGACCAAATTACATCCAAATCGGTTCATAAAAACGCCTGTTATCGCGTGACAAAAATCAGGTCGTTTTAAAATGTCAGCCACAATAGAAATTCAAAATGCTATAACTCAGCCATTTTTTTTAGATATAGACGAAACAAAAACTGTTCCGGAATATTTGTATTAAGGTCAAATACATACAAAAAGAAATCTTTTTCATTTTTTAAATTTTTGGTATCTCAATTTAAATTTTAATGTTTTTAAATTATTTAATGGCCGCCATTTTGAAACAAGATGGCGGATGAAGCTGGCCAACGAACTCGGTCGAGATATTTGTATGTACTATGCACAAACAAAGGTACATGCAAATCGGTTCATAAATACGTCTGTTATCACGTGACAAAAATCAGGACGTTTCAAAATGTCAGCCACGCTAGAAATTCAAAATGCTATAACTCAGCCATTTTTTAAGATATAGACGAAACAAAAACTGCTCCTGAATCTTTGTATCAAGGTCAAACGCATAAGAAAAAAATATTTTTTCAATTTTTAATTTTTTGGTAGCACATTTTAAATTAATTTTTTTTTTAAATTTAAATGGCCGCCATTTTTAAACAAGAAGGAGGATGAAGCTGACCAACGAACTCGCTCTAGCATTGGTATCTACTATGTATAAACGAAGTTACATCCAAATCGGTTCATAAATACGCCTTTTATCGCCTGACAAAATTCAGGACGTTTCAAAATCTCAGCCACTCTAGAAATTCAAAAGTCCTTCCGGCCAGTGCCGGGAGGAAGAGGTAGCTTTCATATTCCTTATTTTAAAAAAGCCAACTTATATCATTCAAACACACGAAGCTCAATTTGGTGGAAACCGAATATAGAAGATTCAATTCTAATTTTTATCAATATAATGAATGAGAATTTCGCGAAATTAGTCAGCTTTATCCAAGCTGCTTTTCTTTAAAGTAACTTATATTTGGCTGCCAAATTCGGTGATTTCTTAAAGTGCCTGCCATTTTAAGACAACATAGTGGATGAGGCTAACCAGTGAACTTGGTCGAGACCTTAGTAATTGCTGTGCACATGCTCACACACATCGGAATCGGTTGATAAATATGAGTGCTGTCGCATGCTAAAAATCAGATTTTTCAAAATGTCACCCACAATAGAAATTGAAACTGCTATATCTGAGACATTTTTTAAGGTAAAAACAAACAAAAAATGCTCCTATACCTCATATCAAGGTCAAATACTTAAGAAAGAAACCTTTTTCAATTTCTAATTTTTTTGCACCTCACTTTAAATAAATATATATTTTTTTAATTTAATGGCCGCCATTTTGAAACAAGATGGCTGATGAATCTGGCCAACGAACTTGGTCGAGGTATTGATGTATACTATACACATGCCTTCTTACATCGAAATAGGCGAATACGTGTGTTATCGCGTGACAAATACAAGATCGTTTCAAAATGTTAGCCATGCTAGAAATTCAAAGTGCTATAATTCAACCATTTTTTAAGATATAAACAAAAGAACAAATTTTCAGAAACAAAAACTGCTCCGGAATCTTTGTATCAAGGCCAAACACATAAAAAAAATCTTTTTCATTTTCCAATTTTTTAATACCTCATTTTAAATTTAAAATTTAATTTTTTTTAAATGGCAACCCTTTTGAAACAAGATGGCGAATGAAGCTGGCCAACGAACTCGGTCGAGACATTGGTATGTACTATGTACAGACTAAGTTACATCCAAATCGGTTCATAAATACGCCTGTTATCGCGTGACAAATATCAGGTCGTTTTAAAATGTCAGCCCCAATAGAAATTCAAAATGCTATTACTCAGCCATTTTTTTAGATATAGACGAAACAAAAAATGTTCCAGAATCTTTGTATTAAGGTCAAACACATACGAAAAAAATCTTTTTCATTTTCCATTTCTTTGGTATCTCATTTTAATTTTTTTATTTTATAAATATTTTTAAATGGCCGCAATTTTGAAACAAGATGGCGGATGAAGCTGGCCAACGAAATCGGTCGAGATATTTATATGTACTATGTACACACCAAGGTACATCCAAATCGGTTCATAAATACGCCTGTTATTACGTGACAAAAATCAGGACGTTTCAAAATGTCAGCCACGCTAGAAATTCAAAATGCTATAATTCAGCCATTTCTTAAGATATAGACGAAACAAAAACTGCTCCCGAATCGCTTTATCAAGGTAAAACACATAAGAAGAAAATATGTTTTCAATTTTCAATTTTTTCGTACCACATTTCAAATTTAAATTTTTCTTAAAAATTTAAATGGCCGCCATTTTTAAACAAGATGGCGGATGAAGCTAGCCAACGAACCCGGTCGAGACACTGGTATGTACTATGTATAAACGAAGTTACATCCAAATCGGTCCATAAATACGCCTTTTATCGCGTGACAAAATTCAGGACTTTTCAAAATGTCAGCCACGTTAGAAATTCAAAAGTCCTTCCGGCCATTGCCGGGAGGAAGAGGTAGCTTTCATATTCCTTATTTTAAAAAAGCCAACTTATATTATTCAAACACACGAAGCTCAATTAAGTGGAAACCGAATGTAAGAGATTCAATACTAATTTTTATCAATACTAAATCATTATGAATGAGAATTACGCGAAATTAGTCAGCTTTATCCAAGCTGCTTTTGTTTAAAGTCACTTATATTTGGCTGCCAAATTCGGCGATTTCTTAAAGTGCCTGCCATTTTAAGACAACATGGTAGATGAGGCTAACCAGTGAACTTGGTCGAGACCTTAGTAATTGCTGTGCACATGCTCACTCATATCGGAATCGGTTGATATATACGATTGCTGTCGCAGGCAAAAAATCAGATTTTTCAAAATGTCACCCACTTTAGAAATTGAAACTGCTATATCTGAGCCATTTTTTAAGATAAAGACAAACAAAAAATGCTCCTGAATCCTTATACCAAGGTCAAATACTTAAGGAAGAAACCTTTTTCAATTTCTAATTTTTTTGCACCGCACTTTAGATATATATTTTTTTTTAATTTAATGGCCGCCATTTTGAAACAAGATGGCTGATGAAGCTGGCCAGCGAACTTGGTCGAGATACTGATGTATATTGATGTATACTGATGACAAATACAAGATTGTTTCAAAGTGTTAGCCATGATAGAAATTCAAAGTCCTATAATTCAACCACTTTTTAAGATATAAACAAAAGAACAAATTTTCAGAAACAAAAAATTGCTCCAGATTCTTTGTATCAAGGCCAAACACATAAAAAAAATCTTTTTCATTTTCCAATTTTTTTAATACCTCATTTTAAATTTTAAATTACATTTTTTAAAAAAAATAGCAACCCTTTTGAAACAAGATGGCGAATGAAGCTGGCCAATGAACTCGGTCGAGACATTGGTATGTACTATGTACAGACCAAGTTACATTCAAATCGGTTCATAAATACGCCTGTTATTGCGTGACAAAAATCAGGTCGTTTTAAAATGTCAGCCACAATTGAAATTCAAAATGTTATAACTCAGCCATTTTTTTAGATGTAGACGAAACAAAACCTGTTCCGGAATCTTTGTATTAAGGTCAAACACATACAAAAAAAATCTTTTTCATTTTCCAATTTTTTGGTCTCATTTAAAATTTATTTTTTTTTAATTTTTTTAAATGGCCACCATTTTGAAACAAGATGGCGAATGAAGCTGGTCAACGAACTCGGTTGAGTTATTTGTATGTACTATGTACACACCAAGGTACATCCAAATCAGTTCATAAATACGTCTGTTATCACGTGGCAAAATTCAGGACGTTTCAAAATGTCAGCCACGCTAGAAATTCAAAATGCTATAACTCAGCCATTTTTTAAGATATAGACGAAACAAAAACTGCTCCCGAATCTTTTTATCAAGGTCAAACACATAAGAAAAAAATATTTTTTCAATTTACAATTTTTTGCTACCACATTTCAAATTTAAATTTTTCTTAAAATTTTAAATGACCGCCATTTTTAAACAAGATGGCGGATGAAGCTGGCCAACGAACTCGTTCGAGACATTGGTCTGTACTATGTATAAACGAAGTTACATCCAAATCGGTTCATAAATACGCTTTTTATCACGTGACAAAATTCAGGACGTTTCAAAATGTCAGCTTCGCTAGAAATTGAAAATGCTATAACTCAGCCTTTTTTAAGATATAGACGAAACAAAAACTGCTACGGAGTCTTTGTATAAAGGTCAAATACATAAGAAAAAAATATTTTTCCATTTTCAATTTTTTGGTACCACATTTCAAATTTTAAATTTTTTAAAAAATTTTAAATGGCCGCCATTTTGAAACAAAATGGCGGATGAAGCTGGCCAACGAACTCGGTCGAGACATTGGTATGTACTATGTACGCACCGAATTACATCCAAATCGGCTCATAAATACGAGAGTTACAGTGTGACATATGTCAGATATATATATATATAACCATTAATATATATATATATGGTTATATATATATATATAATTTTTAACGGAGGGTGGTTTCGGGGTCTGGGGGTCATGATCGATGAAAATATATCAAAATTTTTTGAAATCGCTTTCCTCCGAATGGCTGCAATAGGTAGCTTTTTGTAAAGAAAGCTACCTAAAATGCTGCAACTCAGCCATTTTTTAAGATATAGACGAAACAAAAACTGCTCCGAAATCTTTGTATAAAGGTCAAATACATAAAAAAAAAATATTTTTCCATTTTCAATTTTTTGGTACCACATTTCAAATTTTAAAATTTTAAAAATTTTTTAAATGTCCACCATTTTGAAACAAAATAGCGGATGAAGCTGGCCAACGAACTCGGTCGAGACATTGGTATGTACTATGTACACACGGGGTTACATCGAAATCAGTTCATAATTACGAGAGTTACAGTGTGACATGGGTCAGATATATATATATATATAACCATTAATATATATATATATGGATATATATATATATAAATTTTGAACGGAGGGTGGTTTCGGGGTCTGGGGGTCATGTTCGATGAAAATATACCAAAATTTTTTGAGATCGCTTTCCTCCGAACGGCTGCAATAGGTAGCTTTTTGTAATGAAAACTACCTAAAATGCTGCAACTCAGACATTTTTTAAGATATAGACGAAACAAAAACTGCTCCGAAATCTTTGTATAAAGGTCAAATACATAAGAAAAGAATATTTTTCCATTCTCAATTTTTTGGTACCACATTTCAAATTTAATTTTTTTAAAAAAATTTTAAATGGCCGCCATTTTGAAAAAAAAATGGCGGATGAATCTGGCCAACGAACTCGGTCGAGACATTGGTATGTACTATGTACGCACCGAATTACATCGAAATCGGTTCATAAATACGCCTTTTATTGCGTGACAAATCTCAGGACGTTTCAAAATGCCAGCCACGCCAGAAATTCAAAATGCTATAACTCAGCCATTTTTTAAGATATAGACGGCACAAAAACTGCTCCGGAATCTTTGTATAAAGGTCAAATACATAAGAAAAAAATATTTTTCCATTTTTAATTTTTTGGTACCACATTTCAAATTTTAATTTTTTAAAAATTTTTAAATAGCCGCCATTTTGAAACAAAACGACGGATGAAGCTGGCCAACGAACTCGGTCGAGACATTGTTATGTACTATGTACACACCGAATTACATCGAAATCGGTTCATAATTACGAGATTTAGAGTGTGACATAGGTCAGATATATATATATATATATATCATTCCTATCATTGCAAAGATTTATTTAATGTTATTTAATTTTCTAGTTATGACTTACAGCTTTAATTCATAATATTACGGTTTTTGATGGTGGTAGGTTATGTTTAATTAATGGTTATATATTAGCATTCAAATTACTACACTGTAAAAAAAAATCTGTAGTTCTACAGATGTAAAGTTACATGCTTACTAAACTTCCATCTGTAACTGTACAAAAAAATCTGCAAATGTACATAACTAGTTTTTGTAAAGCTGCAGAAATCTGTAACTTTACAAATGAATCTGCTAAAATTACAGTAATCTTACTAAAATTCTATCTGTAACACTGGCTGCAGTTACATGAAAAGTTCTAGGCATCCCAGTTTCCTAAAAATTTCTTAGTAACCTTACAGATTGTTTGATTTTCGGCGCGAAAGTGTGTCTGTTACATGAATTTTTGTTGTTGCCGTTACATAAAAAGCTCTAGGAATCCCAGTTTCCTAAAAAAACTTTAGTAACTTTACAGATTTTTTTTTACAGTGTATGATGCATTTGCGCAATTAATTATGAATGTATGCTTTTTACGATGTTTTTAAATATATCTTTTCATTTTGAATGTCAACAATTCATTTTGAAGTATTTTTTCCTTTTGGTATCTTATATATATTTATATATATTCCCAGGTCGCTAAATGATTTAGCAATCTTTTAAATATTATACGCTTAGATCATTGCTGCAATAGCGCACTATCTATGTGTATTATCAATATGATTTCTACCATGTAGTTATCTGATACCTATTTTAGGATTCCATTAATTTTTTCATTCCTATCATTGCAAAGATTTATTTAATGTTATTTAATTTTCTAGTTATGACTTACAGCTTTAATTCATAATATTACGGTTTTTGATGGTGGTAGGTTATGTTTAATTAATGGTTATATATATATATATATATCAATTTTGAACGGAGGGTGGTTTCGGGGTCTGGGGGTCATGATTGATGAAAATATACCAAAATTTTTTGAAATCGCTTTCCTCCGCACGGCTGCAATTGGTAGCTTTTTGTAATGAATGCTACCTAAAGCAGCTATGACAATTAAAATTTTTATAAGGTGTTCTTAAAGGGTCAAAGTTACTTCCTATGTACTAAAAACACTAGTTTTCCAAATAGAAAAAAGCAAAAAAAAAAAAAATAATAATAATAATAAATAAATAAATAACAATCTTGAAAATATACAAAGTGGTCAAAACCCCCTCCTGACCAAATACAATTTGTATACTGATCTGATATTGATGAAAATACATTGCAATTTTCTGAAGGATAGGTAAGGGTGGAAGCCTGAGAGGATGATAAATGAATACTCTTCATAACCAATCTTCTGACAATATAAAGCTTTATTGACGAACATTTTTGAAGATTT
Organism: Maratus speciosus; assembly: GCA_963932465.1. Taxonomy (NCBI): domain Eukaryota; kingdom Metazoa; phylum Arthropoda; class Arachnida; order Araneae; family Salticidae; genus Maratus; species Maratus speciosus. Next base: position 415,445,387 of record OZ010796.1, on the reverse strand, counting down.
GTGAACCCAACTTATATACCTATTAGGTAGCTTTCATTACAAAAAGCTACTTAATGCAGCCGTTCCGAGGAAAGCGATTTCAAAAAATTTTCGTATATTTTCATCGATCATGACACCTTGACCCCGAAACCACCCTCCGTTCAAATGTTGATACATATATATATCCATATATATATATATCCATATATATATATATATATCTGATCTTTGTCACACTGTAACTCTCGTATTTATGAACCGATTTGGATGAAACTTCGTGTATACATAGTACATACCGAAGACTCGACGGAGTTCGTTGGCCAGCTTCATCCGCCATCTTGTTTCAAAATGGCGGCTATTTAAATTTTTTAAAAAAATTTTAAATTTGAAATATGGTACCAAAAAATTCAAAATTAAAAAATATTTTTTTCTTATGTGTTTGACCTTGATACAAAGATTTCGGAACAGTTTTTGTTTCGTCTATATCTAAAGAAATGGCTGAGTTATAGCATTTTGAATTTCTATTGTGGCTGACATTTTGAAACACCTAAATTTTGTCACGCAATAACAGGCGTATTTATGAACCGATTTGGATGTAACTTGGTGTATACATAGTACATACTATTGTCTAGACCGAGTTCATTGGCCAGCTTCATTCGCCATCTTGTTTCAAAAGGGCTGCCATTTAAAAAAAATAAATTTAAAATATAAAATGAGGTATCAAAAAATTGGAAAATGAAAAAGATTTTTTTATGTGTTTGACCTTGATACAAAGATTGCGGAGCAGTTTTTTTTTCGTCTATATCTAAAGAAATGGCTGAGTTATAGCATTTTGAATTTCTATTGTGGCTGACATTTTGAAACACCTAAATTTTGTCACGCAATAACAGGCGTATTTATGAACCGATTTGGATGTAACTTGGTGTATACATAGTACATACTATTGTCTAGACCGAGTTCATTGGCCACCTTCATTCGCCATCTTGTTTCAAAAGGGCTGCCATTAAAAAAAAAATAAATTTAAAATATAAAATGAGGTATCAAAAAATTGGAAAATGAAAAAGATTTTTTTATGTGTTTGACCTTGATACAAAGATTGCGGAGCAGTTTTTGTTTCGTCTATATCTAAAGAAATGGCTGAGTTATAGCATTTTGAATTTCTATTGTGGCTTACATTTTGAAACACCTAAATTTTGTCACGCAATAACAGGCGTATTTATGAACCGATTTGGATGTAACTTGGTGTATACATAGTACATACTATTGTCTAGACCGAGTTCATTGGCCACCTTCATTCGCCATCTTGTTTCAAAAGGGCTGCCATTAAAAAAAAAAATAAATTTAAAATATAAAATGAGGTATCAAAAAATTGGAAAATGAAAAAGATTTTTTTATGTGTTTGACCTTGATACAAAGATTCCGGAGCAGTTTTTGTTTTATCTATATCTTAAAAAATGGTTGAATTATATCACTTTGAATTTCTAGCAGTGCTGATATTTTGAAACGATCTGATATTTGTCACGCGATAACATGTGTGCTTATTAACCTATTTCGATGTAAGAAGGCATGTGGATAGTATATAGCAATGTCTTGCCCAAGTTTGCTGGCCAGCTTTATCAGCCATTTTGTTTCAAAATGGCGGCCAGTAAATAAATAAAAAATATATTTAAAGTAAGGTGCAAAAAAATTAGAAATTGACAAAGGTTTCCTTTTTAAGTATTTGACCTTGATACAAGGATTCCGGAACATTTTTTGTTTTGTCTTTATCTTAAAAAAGGGCTCAGATGTAGCAGTTTGAATTTCTAACGTGGGTGACATTTTGAAAAATCTGATTTTTTGCCTGCGACAGCACTTGTACATATCAACCGATTCCGATGTGAGTGAGAATGTGCACAGGAATTACTAAGGTCTCGACCAAGTTCACTGATTAGCCTCATCCACCATTTTGTCTTAAAATGGCAGGCACTTCAAGATGTCGCCGAATTTGGCAACCAAATATAAGTTACAGTAAACCCTGCCTAAGGCGGAGTCGATCGGGACCGAGGAAATTTTCCGTAGTAGACAATATTCCGCCTTAGACAAACTTTACTCTACGTCTATGGATTCGCAGGGACTTGAAAATCTTTCCGAGTTAGACAGATTTCCGTCTTACACAGAGTCCGCCTTACAGGGAGTTTACTGTACTTTAAATAAAAGCAGCTTGGATAAAGCTGACTTATTTCGTGAAATTCTCATTCAAAATGATTTAGTATTAATAAAAATTAATACAGTAATACCTCGACTTACGTCAGCAACACGTTCCAAGACCAGCGGCGTAAGTCGAAAATGACGTAAGTCGAGGTACATTAAGATGAGCAAAAAAGGATAAGTAAGAAAATTCCCCCAAAATCTAATGAACATATTCTATCTTATTTGGGGATTATGTTACATATATTTAACATTAATAAAAAAATGCGTTTGCAATACAAGAGTTTGGAATAAATCAATAAGTTGTTAACTTACAATTTACAGTTCTTCTAGCTGCTCCGTTCGAGTCTTTGAGCATGTGATAAAATCTTGCAATGAAGTTTGAATCGGCAATTTTTTCTTTTTTCTCTTAGAAGCTCTTTGTAAAAGCAGAGTGAGTTTCTAAGCTTTTCCTAGTCGTTGCTACAGTTTGTTCCTCTCAATATTTTCAAGAACCGTCGTTTCATCTTCAATAAAGTTTAGTCCTTCGGTTAATTTTTCAACAGTCATAATATTCCCCCTTCCCCCTAGGCTCAAAATATTTATCTATTTTTTCAACAGTACTTATTTCTTTAATTCGATAAATTTGTCGATGGTTAATTCCAGATCAGGTGAATTTATGAGTTCAACAACATCTTCAGCATCCAAGTTGAGTTCTTTTCCATTTTCGACGATTTCATTAATTAAGAGGGATACAGAATCACAATTTTCAGATGTTTTCTTAGTCTCTGCGAAGGAAAAGGGGCACAGTCTTTTGATTTCTCATTGTTTTTTGCTAAACCTCCCCCCATGACTCTCCTATGACTGTGACTGCATCTGAGATGTTAAATGTCTTTCAAAAATCTTCAAAAAGTTCTAAGTACGTCTTAATCAAGGAATTTTTTTTCCAGTCTTGACGACGTAAATACGGGATGATGTAAGTCGAGGAGACGTAAGTAGGGGTATTACTGTATTGAATCTCCTATAATCGGTTTTCATTAAATTGAGCTTTGTGTGTTTGAATAATATAAGCTAGCTTTTTAAAAATAAGGAATATGAAAGCTACCTCTTCCTCCCGGCACTGGCCGGAAGGACTTTTTTTTAGTTATTTGAGCTATAAAACCCTTCAGTTTACTTAATCACTGAAAGTGTTGATATTTAAACCAGAAGAAATCCTCTATAAACACTGATAGATAAAAGTGACTCATCCAACACTAAACGTTTGCAAAAAAAGTATCAGGAGTTTAGCAATAGATACAAAGGACGTTTATATTAAAAATACTAATTGCTAGTCTTAAACATGAAAGATAAATTGCAAACATATTTTTTTTATAAGGAAATTGAGTAAACAATTAAAAAGACATCTTAAATCACATAAAACCAAAATAACACAGACTTCGAAATGAAAAGTATCTACACTGCTCAAAACAATTAAAGGATATTGCAGTTTTAGGTGGATTTTGTATCTGGTAAACTGTTTAGCTGATTGATACATGGTCGACAGACATAGTAGGTTATATGAGAATAAATTACACATGTTTGGCAGAAAAAAATGCATTTTATTGCGCATTTGTGTACTAAAGGAAAAAAACACAATTTGTGCATATGAGAAAAAAAGAATAAGAAAAGGTGTTTTCTTCAAAGAAAATCATTTTCAGTAGGGGGTATGGTTTCCACGGGCGGCCAGCAACGTTGTACACCTTTGAGGCATGGACTCAATGAGGCTATTAATGACGAGTTGGGGTATTCTGCCCCACTCTTCCAGAAGAGCTCTTTCCAGTTCTTGGAGAGTTTGTGGGGGTTGTTGGCAGCCAGAAACTCGTCTTCCTAGAGCGTCCCAAACGTGCTCGATTGGATTCATGTCTGGAGAACACGCTGACCATTCCATTCGAACGATTCCTTCCTCGAAAAGGAAATCCTCCACCAGGTTTCCACGATGTGGCCTGCAATTATCGTCCATTAAAATGAAGTTATCCCCGATTGCTGCAGCGTAAGGGACTACAATAGGTCTTAGGATCTCATCCCTATATCGGCGACCAGTCAGAGCTCCATCTCGAATGATGTAGAGGTCAGTGTGCCCGTCAATGGAGATGCCACCATACACCAACACTCCTCCACCGCCAAATCTGACACTTTCGTGCACGAACGCAGGATTATTCCTACTTCCACGGTCCCTCCAGATGAAAATACGCCTATTATCCGGATGCACAGAAAAACGGGACTCGTCAGAAAACAGAATATTGCTCCATTCATTTCTACTCCAGTTGACATGCTCGGTTGCCCACTCCCTGCGGTCGCGACGATGCCTTGATGTTAATCTAACACATACCATCGGTCGGCGAGCATACAGACCTACAGCATGGAGACGGTTTCGGACAGTCTGAGTTGAAATCGTGGCGCCTGTAGCCGAGCGAAGGTGTTGTTGGAGAAGAGTAGCGTTCATGGTTCGGTGTCTCCGAGCTGTTAACGCTAAATACCGATCTTCATTGGGCGTTGTTGCCCGTCTACGACCTTGCCCCGGTCTTCGGCCTGCACATCCACTCTCCAAAAAACGGTTCCAGATCCTGGAAATGACACTTTGTGACACTCCAATGGCTTGCGCTACTTCGGCTTGAGTTTGGCCCCCTTCTAACCTACCAACAATTCTCAAAGCTTCTGAATCTGTCAAATGACTTCGCTGAGACATCGTACTCATCGAAACTAAGCAATCACTGAATGCCGATCATCCTTGTCTTCATTCTCTTTTATCCAGTTGAAAGTCAAATTTCATTCGCTGCCACTGAAGCGACGTTTTTGACGTCGAACTCAAAATTTGCATACTCCACAGTTTGAAAACCAGAAAAATTTGCATTTGTGATTCTCTTCTTCTATTTTCGGCAAAAAAAATTTCGTTTATATCTTTATTTTATATAAAACTTCAAATATCCTTTAATTGTTTTGAGCAGTGTATATAAGTCTGAAAATTAATACACAGACGATTAACTTGTACTTGGATAGGAATTTGTACCTACGTGGTATCACTGCTCTAAGTTTACTGAATTTAATTAACAATAAAAAAAAAACATTTCTGAGCTATACAATTCAATATTTTCTCATTTCTTAATACTTAATTTAAAAAAAAGATGTAGCAATATCACAATTTTTATAGGTCATTATGAAAAAAATAGACATATATTTATTTCGTAAACTATAATCACATAAAAGTGAAATAACAAAAACAGACCTCGAACTGAAAAATAGCACTAGAAGTCTAAACATACAATGGATAATTTTCATCTCTATAGAAGTGCGCAAATGTGAAATAATCAAAATAATACTTCATTTATTGGACATAGAGATTGTTTCATGTCACTGCTTCGAGTATACTGCGGTCTAATAAACAGTCCAAAAAATATTTCGAAAACAACACAGTTCCAAAGTTTTCTTTTTTCTTAAATGAAGAGCTAATTTGGAATTTTTTTTTCAGTCTATTTAAGGTAATCTGGGGTAACTGGCCCCACGAGGTAACTGGGCCATAGGCTATTTTGTAAAAAAACGTTGATGTTTTTTAAGTTTTAGCTTCTGTCAACATTGCATTCCCATCTCTACTTCTCAAAACAGCGTGTGTCAACTCAATCATAACTCTGTCTTTGCTGTGGTAGGCTGCCAAAAATTTAGGTTTCTTTTTTTAAAAACAACGTCTTTTTGGTTGAACTTCCTCGGCTTTTTATTAAAATACGGTAAGTACTTTTATTAAACAATCTTTTTATTTAAAAATTAGAGACAAAATTACATTAATATTATTAGGTATCGATACGTATTTACTTCATGTTTCAAATGTAAAGCCGGTGTTTCAGTTACCCCATAAATTTTTCAAGAATGGGGTAACTGGGACATGTATCAGGGGTAACTGGACCATATGGGATCCAGTTACTCCAACAGTTATAAATATCTTTTTGAGTTTCTCTTACTACGGGAAATTAATTTCTCCATTATTTTTTTGCTTGCAATAAAAAAAGTTACATAATACCTTATTAAAATTATATAATAAAATTTAAAAAAAGCATGTTGGGGGTATCAAACTAGAGATGGGAAATATAGTTACTTTTGGTTAACAGGTTACATCGTTGCACACTTGTACAGGTAACAGGTTCCAACAACCTGTTATTTTTATAACATACAACTAACCACTGTGTATGCGGTCAGCGGATGATTTAATTAGAAGGCCTTTTAAACAAAATGTTTGGAATAATTTTTTGACATAATTATAAATGCTGTTTTCTATTGTGATGAATCGAAATTAGTTTGTGATTAAAAACGTAATTTTTACAAGACAAAAACTTACATACTTTGAATTTCATGCATTTTTAGCGTTTTCTGACACTAAAAACGTGTTTTTCCATTTATGGTGATTAAAACAATGAAAATTCATAAAATTCTAAGTATCATAACTCAGTAAGTTTTGACCATAAAAGATTAAATTTTTGCTGTTTTACTTCTTAGAACATGGAAAAACATTTTCTAAATCAAACTTATAGGACAGAGGCATTGTATAAAATTTGTAATTTCTTATCTATTTAAAATTAATCATTGTAATGTAAATCGAGTTTTATGTGATGCAGAACAAAATTTGAAACATTTTTGCAATTGGAACTATACCTTTAAAACTAACGGTTTAGAAATTAGTTATTGGTAAACGATAAGAGATACCCCGTATAATAATTAACACAGTTTTAACAACACGATTTCTAATCCCCCCCCCCCAAAAAAAAGAAAGAGAATCATGCATACAGCATAGATTATGAAGCACTTTCCAACACATTCAGAATACCATAACAAAACATCACAATTGAAAAAGGTGGAAGATGACGACTTTAATGAACTATTCGGAAAACGCATAATGGATTTGAAAACACGATTTTTGCCATTACCATGAATAGTCGTTAAATTATACAATTTTTTTTGCAGCCCTGTATATGATCTACAGATACGTATGCACACTACATAGTATGCAAAAAGTTAGTTCAGTTAAACGCATAATACATTTTAAAATTTCCGTTCAGCAATTTCAACCAATAAACGTAAGTTGTTGAGAACTGTTGTTCGACCTTGTATATGATCTGGAATTGATACACACCAAGTAATATTTTAAAAATAGTTAAATTTAAAAAACGCATACCACAATTGAAAACGCTCTTTCAGCAATTATTGTTTCGTGGCTTCAAAAATTCAATTATTGCTCATTTTCTTCTATACCAAAATACTTTTGTGTGTTCCTGTAAATAAACGATAAGTTCTATGCACACCCTAGTCTATAGTAATAACCTTGTAGTACACCTCAGTGATTTATATCAATTTCAATGTGTTTTAAATACTGTAATATCATTAAAATACAAAGCAAGCGATTTTCCCCATATACCGTAATATAACGGAATTCTTTTGAGTGGCTCTATAAATGAACCAAATATGCTATACACACTTCCTTTACAATACCGAACATGCCATACTAAACCCAAATAAGATATATCCATTTCATGGCAATCGGAATAATATTTACGCGAGTTAAAGCAAGGACAGACAGACGGACAGACAATCTGAATTCATAAACACTTTTCAACTACGTTGGAAAGTATTAAAAAAGAGAAATTTGATCCTGGACTTCATAACAGCCGTATCTATCAACGCATATTCAAAGCTAATTTCACAAGAACACAAAAATATAATTTATATACTTTTAATCAAATGCAATTCATCCAAACAAATTTCGTTCGTAGAAATATGGTTTTCAAATTAATTACAACTGTACTAAAATTAAGTTTTCTCACAAATTATAGGAGGCTATTTTCTTTCTTTTTTTTCAGCAAACTAAAACAATGACAAAACAAAATAAATAAAAAAAATTGCCAAAAAACAAAATTTATAGTGCAGGAATCCCCCATCCCCTAAAAAAAAAAAAAAAACCTCCATGAGTACGTAGTAAAAACCCTTTAAATATTCAAATAAACCGCCAACGCAAAACGCTCCATTCCTTACAAAAACAGGAAGAGTAAATAAATCATTCTTAATCAAATGTCATTTCACTCGGATAAAATTGTCCATTCAGATAAATTTATCCTTCAGCGTATTTTTTAATTTAAAAGACTGTTGTACCAAATGTTTCGAAATAAGCAAATGTTATATTGGCCGCAGAAAATTTTAACAGGTATATAATTGCAAAGATGTTCTATTATTTCTCTTTATTCATAAGCTTACCAAGCGATAAAAAGATAATTTTATATGTTAAGAGCTACATTTACTGATGGCGTGATTCAGAATGAATTAAGGAATTATCTGTGGTTGGTTTCCAACACGTTTCAGCTGCTTTCAGTTGAAATTAATTGAAGTTTTAATGTACCCATTTTAAATGCGCTAATCAATTAAAAAATTATACAGTCATGGATTTTATTTGAATGTAGCTAAACAATGTTTTGTTATTTTTGGAAATAGATTTACTATTCAAAATCGAGAATTAAAATTTTTAAGAGATAAAATTATAAGTAAATGTATTTTACTTAAATGTTGCAAAAAGGTACTTTTTATAAATTTAATGAATCTGAACTCCTGTTTCGCCGCATTTTTTTAAAGGGGAGGGGGGGTGGGAATCAATGCTTTTTTCATTTACATAACATAAATGAAATAAATATATTGCAAAATTCAACAAAAATCACTCGTTGAAAATTAGAAGCAAAGCAAAAAAAAAAAAAAAAATGCACGAAAATATATTTTTAGTTGAAAAGAAATTGTTTACATCAAAAATTAGACAAAACTTTGCTGGGATTTATAAGTCAAATTTGATTTTTTGGTATGGAAATGCTAAATGAAGACAATATATAAGATTCATGAGTACAAAAGCATGAGCTTTTTTCTTAGAAATTTTCAAGTGTTTTCCTGATTTACTATTTGTCCAAGTGTTTGGTTTATGCTCTACTTTGCGCAATCAGAATCGGTGAAAGTATGTGATGATGCTGATGACCCAGCACCAGGCACCAAGCCGAAAATTAGTGCTGCAAGTAATTACTATTCATGCATTAGAGATTGATGAAATGCACAATAAATTTTTAGCACCACACACCTAACATAGTTGCCCATAACTAGAGGGTGAAGATGGGCCAAACTAGGGGCGCACGTCTGAAAAGAAACGATGGAGGACGATTTTTGTGAATATTGTTCTATTTTAAAGGCACGAAATTGATTTCTTGATTAAGACAAATGAATAAAGACGCTGCCATTTAAAACCATGTGTTATTTAATTAACAGGGACTTTTCGGTAACATATTAATTCAATATTAGGTTCCAGCATAGTAACAGGTTTTTTTTATCCTAATACGTTAAATAATGCCCATCCCTATATCAAACCAAATTTCTTAAGTGTGATAGCTGTAGCTCGAATTTTTACGATACAGATGAACAGGCGTAACATAAGACAAAGTAACATTATTAGAAAATTATCGAAACCAATAAAAAATAGTTCTGTTCGATATTAAAACACGGTTACATTCCCCGCAGATTTATTGGACTTATCGAACTTTCATTGAGGTAAATAAAAAAGAGAATGAGATACTTAACTACTTGCGTGTCCGTTTGTTCATGGATTATCTTGTTTCTTTTTTCCCTAAAATACCCATGTAACTTTTATACTTATTACCTATACTAAAGTACATAAGTACATACTTAATTTTTATGTTTTTTATATAAATAAATCTAATATTTTCACTTTTAGTGCTTTTTTTAGACACAGTGACAATAAAGGTTTCCCTTACAACGCCCTTTAGTTGATATACAATGTACATGATCTACCTGGTTTAAATTATTTTTAGTTGTTTACACTTTTTCAAACAGGGCCTGATACCCAATATTAAAAAAGTCCTTCCGACCAGTGCCGGGAGGAAGAGGTAGCTTTCAAATTCCTTATTTTAAAAAAGCCAACTTATATTATTCAAACACACGAAGCTCAATTTAGTGGAAACCGAATATAGGAGATTCAATACTAATTTTTATCAATACTAAATCATTATGAATGAGAATTTCGCGAAATTAGTCAGCTTTATCCAAGCTGCTTTTATTTAAAGTAACTTATATTTGGCTGCCGAATTCGGCGATTTCTTAAAGTGCCTGCCATTTTAAGACAACATGGTGGATGAGGCTAACCAGTGAACTTGGTCGAGACCTTAGTAATTGCTGTGCACATGCTCACTCACATCGGAATCGATTGATATATTCGAGTGCTGTCGCAGGCAAAAAGTCAGATTTTTCAAAATGTCACCCACATTAGATATTGAAATTGCTATATCTGAGCCATTTTTTAAGATAAAGACAAACAAAAAATGCTCCTGAATCCTTATATCAAGGTCAAATACTTAAGAAAGAAACCTTTTTTCAAGTTCTAATTATTTGCACTTCACTTTAAATATATATATTTTTAATTTAATGGCCGCCATTTTGAAACAAGATGGTTGATGAAGCTGGCCAGCGAACTTGGTCGAGATATTGATGTATACTATCCACATGCCTTCTTACATCGAAATAGGCGAATACGTGTATTATCGCGTGACAAATACAAGATCGTTTCAAAATGTTAGCCATGCTAGAATTTCAAAGTGCTATAATTCAACGATTTTTTAAGATATAAACAAAAGAACAAATTTTCAGAAACAAAAACTGCTCCGGAATCTTTGTATCAAGGCCAAACACATAAAAAAAATCTTTTTCATTTTCCATTTTTTTAATGCCTCATTTTAAATATTAATTTTTTTAAAAATGGCAACCCTTTAGAAACAAGATGGCGAATGAAGCTGGCCAACAAACTCGGTCGAGACATTGGTATGTACTATGTACAGACCAAGTTACATCCGAATCGGTACATAAATACGCCTGTTATCGCGTGACAAAAATCAGGTCGTTTAAAAATGGCAGCCACAATAGAAATTCAAAATGCTATAACTCAGCCATTTTTTTAGATATAGACGAAACAAAAACTGTTCCGGAATCTTTGTATTAAGGTCAAACACATAAGGAAAAAATCTTTTTCATTTTCCAATTTTTTGGTATCTCATTTTAAATTTGAAATTTTTTGAAATTTTTTAAATGGCCGCCATTTTGAAACAAGATGGCGGATGAAGCTGGACAACGAACTCGATCGAGATATTTGTATGTACTATGTACACACTAAGGTACATCCAAATCGGTTCTTAAATACGCCCGTTATCACGTGACAAAAATCAGGACGTTTCAAAATGTCAGCCACGCTAGAAATTCAAAATGTTATAACTCAGCCATTTTTTAAGATATAGACGAAACAAAAACTGCTCCGGAATCTTTGTATAAAGATCAAATACATAAGAAAAAAATATTTTTCCATTTTCAATTTTTTGGTACCATATTTCAAATTTAAATTTTTCTTAAAATTTTAAATGGCCGCCATTTTTAAACAAGATGGCGGATGAAGCTGGCCAACGAACTCGATCGAGACATTGGTATGTACTATGTATAAACGAAATTACATCCAAATCCGTTCATAAATACGCCTTTAATCGCATGACAAAATTCAGGACGTTTCAAAGTGTCAGCCATGCTAGAAATTCAAAATGCTATAACTCAGCCATTTTTTAAGATATAGATGAAACAAAAACTGCTCCGGAAGCTTTGTATAAAGGTCAAATACATAAGAAAAAATATTTTTCCATTTTCAATTTTTTGGTACCACATTTCAAATTTTAAATTTTTCAAAAATTTTTAAATGGCCGCCATTTTTAAACAAAATGGCGGATGAAGCTGGCCAACGAACTCGGTCGAGACATTGGTATGTACTATGTACACACTGAATTACATCCAAATCGGTTCATAAATACGAGAGTTACAGTGTGACGAATGTCAGATATATATATAACCATTAATTAAACATTACCGACCATCATCAAAAACCGCAATATTGTGAATGATTGACAACAAAATGCGCCACAAACCAACAATATAGAACTGTATGTATAAAATAAAGTACCTTATACCTAATTACAAGAATTAACATGGAAGAAAACAAAGAAGAATATGGATTCCGAAAAAAATTGAAAAACTTATATATTGAATTACGTTTTCAAGAGTACAGAATTCAATGATATAAGCAAATCGGTTGTTTTCTGTGAGAAAAAAGCTACAAGCTGAAAATTTTTTTCTCATATATATATATATATATATATATGTGTCAATTTTGAACGGAGGGTGGTTTAGGGGTCTGGGGGTCATGATCGATGAAAATATACCAAAATTTTTTGAAATCGCTTTCCTCCGAACAGCTGCAATAGGTAGCTTTTTGTAATGAAAGCTACCTAAAAAACAAACGCATCGCGACGAGTCGGACCATACAAGGCAAGTTTATGACTTTTAAAACGCACACGGACTGGATCATCTTTACACGACGAATGGCACAAAATGATTGGTTCGCCGATTTGTACCAATCACTGAGTAAGGATGATCCACTCCGTGTGACGTTATAAAACGTCATGAACTGACCTTATATGTCGTTGGTCACAGATACGTCTGTTCTTTGCGAAACTTATAGAATAACAGAATAGCTCTCAAACACGCACAAATATTAGTATTTCAGGACGATCGTACGCAAAATATCAGTAACTCACTCATCTACTAGAGTACCCTTATAAAAGAGTAGCTATGTACTGCCACAAGCATTAACTAATCGTAAAATAAACTTCAAAACTTTTCTCACTAAAATTCATGATGCAGTTCACATCAGTCGTTTTGCTCTTTCACTCTTCCACACATGCATACACACAGAGAGAGAAAGCGTATAGGGATGTTTGTAAAAATATTTGCACAGAAATTTTATATATAATTTCATCACAGATAACCGTTGAAGCCAAATATATACCTAGGATTTTTTTTAAAGGAGCGAAATATTCCTTTTCTGATGCTAGATGCGCGAATTTAGCTTTATAATGAGAACAAAAACAAAGACAGACAGGACGAAGTACCTAGTACCAAAAAAAGCTGAACATTTACGTATGAAGGGAGGAGCGAATATATACGGTTCTAATTATAGCTCCTTAACATATTCAGTCCTAAAATGTGTATATTGAGCTCAAATTATGTAAGAATCAACAGGGCCTCATTAACAACGGGGCAAACTTCCACCAGTAAAAAAATAATAGAATTTTTTTCCATATTCATTACAGTAGTTTTGCATGATTAGGGCGTTACTATGCCTAATGTAATAATGCTATGTTATAAGTGGAAAATTTCCATTAAAATTTACTGGTGGAAGTTTGCCTCATTGGTAGCCAGGCCATGAGAAGATATGGATAGTTTTAATGATATTATTACTTTCAATATAAGTTTTTATAGTGTAAAATCTGAACTTCATAATATGCACAAAAATATTATTTTTGTAAGAAAAAAGAATCCCCTTTAATGCCTTTCTTTACGTAAGATATTAAAACGTGGTTTAAGTAATGAAATATAATAAATTTTATTTAAAATATAAAAAGTGTAATATGGTATTATTAAACTTTTAAGGTATATTTTTGATATTTGATACGTGAAATATGTTTGTAGAAGCCTTAAAAATACCTATGGTTGAAAATATTGTCATATACACTATTTTAAAAATATACTTGCGAAACTCCCTGACACATTAAAAATAGAAAGGAATTAGCTTTAATCTTTGTACATTTGGCGTGAAGAAAAAAAATCTATTTATGACAAAACATTTTTTACCACCAAAATTATTTCTTGCTTATGATATGGCTAATGCTTGATATTTAAGAGTGGTTCTCGAATTTTGTTTGAATATTAACAAAATTGTGATGTCTCCGGAGACTTAAAGGAGATAGTCTACTTATTGACTTTAATGCCAACGCTGAAGAAAAAAAATTGACCTTCATACCCTTATCAGACTATAAATGAAGATTAATGAATTCTGAAGGAGAAGGAAAAAGACGGAGATTTCTTGCCGTTTTTTAGAAAGAAATTTGAAGATTTATGAATGCAAGCGCTTTTTCTTAAAAATAGCTATTTCTAATAACTGATTTCACAGAAACTAAAAAAAGTTTTGTTTTGCTGATATTTATTTCGATAATTAAAGCATTCACATTGTAACGAAGGCGTTCGTAGAATGCGGACGTTTTGTACGGTTGAGATGAGTTGTTCCCAGAAGCTGATTCCATGTTCGTCGAAGAAACTCCACCTTAGAAAAGTCTTCTAACATTCCTATGTCGATTGGGGCAATGAGAAGGGATCATTAGGAAAAAAGAAAACAATGTGTGCAAGCCCAGTTCATTACATGGTTGCTTCAATCAGCATTCAAAATTCATGATTTATGGAATGTTTTTTGATCGGCACCTCCCAAGTCTTGGTGTGATGATTTCTATCTGATCTGGAGGATGATATGAAAGTATAATCTTTCCATGATGACTTAGTCTGACCTTTTCACAATGGTACGGACAAAGAAAGTTTCTAATAGTCACAGATGTTGCAGAAAATTTTTTTTTAATAAAAAAAACTAAATTAAAATATATTGATAGAAAAAATAGTTATCAGTTGTGATTGTCATCTTAATAAATAAATTCTTCTAAATTTGTGCTAGTCATCGTTCAATTTAAGAGCCTACTTCACTCAATTGGAAAACCGAAATCCTATTTTACAGTTTAAGCGTTGCCACATGGGAGGCGTATCCCAATCACAAAGATTGGCACCTTAAAAGACCAATGATATTTTCTAAGCATGTAATTGGCAAACAAAATGGTCACCCCAGAGCATAAAAATAGGCTCTCTTTGCCTCCCGGCAAACAGCGGGGGTATTTTAGACAACCTGACTGGGAAAAAGTCCTTCCGGCCAGTGCCGGGAGGAAGAGGTAGCTTTCATATTCCTTATTTTAAAAAAGCCAACTTATATTATTCAAACACACGAAGCTCAATTAAGTGGAAACCGAATGTAAGAGATTCAATACTAATTTTTATCAATACTAAATCATTATGAATGAGAATTTCGCGAAATTAGTCAGCTTTATCCAAGCTCGTTTTATTTAAAGTAACTTATATTTGGCTGCCAAATTCGGCGATTTCTTAAAGTTCCTGCCATTTTAAGACAACATAGTGGATGAGGCTAACCAGTGAACTTGGTCGAGACCTTAGTAATTGCTGTGCACATGCTCACTCACATCGGAATCGATTGATATATACGAGTGCTGTCGCAGGCAAAAAATCAGATTTTTCAAAATGTCACCCACTTTAGAAATTGAAACTGCTATATCGGAGCCATTTTTTAAGATAAAGACAAACAAAAAATGCTCCTGAATCCTTATACCAAGGTCAAATACTTAAGGAAGAAACCTTTTTCAATTTCTAATTTTTTTGCACCTCACTTTAAATATAATTTTTTTTAATTTAATGGCCGCCATTTTGAAACAACATGGCTGATGAAGCTGGCCAGCGAACTTGGTCGAGATATTGATGTATACTATCCACATGCCTTCTTCCATCGAAATAGGCGAATAAGTGTGGTATCGCGTGACAAATACAAGATCGTTTCAAAGTGTTAGCCATGATAGAAATTCAAAGTGCTATAATTCAACCACTTTTTAAGATATAAACAAAAGAACAAATTTTCAGAAACAAAAACTGCTCCAGAATCTTTGTATCAAGGCCAAACTCATTTTAAATTTTAAATTACATTTTTTTTAAAAAATAGCAACCCTTTTGAAACAAGATGGCGAATGAAGCTGGCCAACGAACTTGGTCGAGACATTTGTATGTACTATGTACACACCAAGTTACATTCAAATCGGTTCATAAATACGCCTGTTATCGCGTGACAAAAATCAGGTCGTTTTAAAATGTCAGCCACAATTGAAATTCAAAATGTTATAACTCAGCTATTTTTTTAGATGTAGACGAAACAAAACCTGTTCCGGAATCTTTGTATTAAGGTCAAACACATACAAAAAAAATCTTTTTCATTTTCCAATTTTTTGGTCTCATTTTAAATTTATTTTTAAATTTTTTTTTTAAATGGCCACCATTTTGAAACAAGATGGCGAATGAAGCTGGTCAACGAACTCGGTTGAGTTATTTGTATGTACTATGTACACACCAAGGTACATCCAAATCAGTTCATAAATACGTCTGTTATCACGTGGCAAAATTCAGGACGTTTCAAAATGTCAGCCACGCTAGAAATTCAAAATGCTATAACTCAGCCATTTTTTAAGATATAGACGAAACAAAAACTGCTCTCGAATCTTTTTATCAAGGTCAAACACATAAGAAAAAAATATTTTTTCAATTTTCAATTTTTTGCTACCACATTTCAAATTTAAATTGTTCTTAAAATTTTAAATGACCGCCATTTTTAAACAAGATGGCGGATGAAGCTGGCCAACGAACTCGTTCGAGACATTGGTCTGTACTATGTATAAACGAAGTTACATCCAAATCGGTTCATAAATACGCCTTTTATCGCGTGACAAAATTCAGGACGTTTCAAAATGTCAATCATCCTAGAAATTCAAAATGCTATAACTCAGCCATTTTTTAAGATATAGACGAAACAAAAACTGCTCCCGAATCTTTTTATCAAGGTCAAACACATCAGAAAAAAATATTTTTTCAATTTTCAATTTTTTGCTACCACATTTCAAATTTAAATTGTTCTTAAAATTTTAAATGACCGCCATTTTTAAACAAGATGGCGGATGAAGCTGGCCAACGAACTCGTTCGAGACATTGGTCTGTACTATGTATAAACGAAGTTACATCCAAATCGGTTCATAAATACGCCTTTTATCGCGTGACAAAATTCAGGACGTTTCAAAATGTCAGCTTCGCTAGAAATTCAAAATGCTATAACTCAGCCTTTTTTAAGATATAGACGAAACAAAAACTGCTACGGGTCTTTGTATAAAGGTCAAATACATAAGAAAAAAATATTTTTCCATTTTCAATTTTTTGGTACCACATTTCAAATTTTAAATTAAAAAAAAAAAATTTAAATAGCCGCCATTTTGAAACAAAATGGCGGATGAAGCTGGCCAACGAACTCGGTCGAGACATTGGTATGTACTATGTACGCACCGAATTACATCCAAATCGGCTCATAAATACGAGAGTTACAGTGTGACATAGGTCAGATATATATATATATATATATATATATATATATATCAATTTTGAACGGAGGGTGGTTTCGGGGTCTGGGGGTGATGATCGATGAAAATATACCAAAATTTTTTGAAATCGCTTTCCTCCGAACGGCTGCAATATGTAGCTTTTTGTAAAGAAAGCTACCTAAAAGTGATTAGCAGACAGGAATGAATACAGGCTTCCAATTACACATTCTGAGAAAGCAGATCTCGAGGCAGGTTTTCATTATTGAGACCCATTTTGTGAAAAGTAAAAGTTACTTTTGGTAATTTCACTATATTTTTGTGAAAAATAACACTTTGTAACGAAAGTTAAAATCCAGTTGCTCAAATTTGTACCAAAAACTTCTTTAAATCCTCTTTCTAAAGTTTTTGTTTTTCGCGATCTAGTTTCATTTACAAATTACACATTTTAAAACAATGTTTATGAAAAAGAATTTTACAAAGGGGTCTATTTTATTAAAAGGAATTTTATGCAGGGGCACGTTTTATTAAGTTCATTTTTGTGAAGGGTCCCATTTTATTAAATTTATTTTTGTGAGGAGGCCAGTTTTATTAAATTCATTTTTGTGAAGGGTCCCATTTTATTAAATTTATTTTTGTGAGGAGGCCAGTTTTATTAAATTTATTTTTGTGAAGGGGCCTATTTTATTGAATAGATTTTTGTGAAAGGGCCCTGAATAGGCCCCATTTTCTATCTGGATCGACCCCTGGAAAGTTGTTCTGAAGTCTAAATAGGTTATTCACCAGCACATTTTCAAAATCATATGCATATTTTTAAGTGCACGAAATTTACCGATATTCTTATTCAGATATTAAAAAATCAAATACTTTTTCTCTTTTTCTCATGGAGGCAAAAGTCTTCTGAAAACAATGTCAAAGTTGGTATTTTGAGTTGGTTTTAAACACAGAAATCAGGAAACATTTATCATTGGGTAGCAATTCTATTATAATTCCAAATATATTTAATATATATATAAAACGATATTCGAGTGAACATTAAACGTCAGCAAATTTAAAGTTTTTATGTTAGTATGTATCGGAGAGATTCACGTTGTTGAGGCCCTATTATTTATTTTTTATCTAATTTTTTAACAGCTTTAAAAAATGTAATGAAACAATAAATTTAGAAATTTCCTTTTTCATTGAGGGTGTTATTGACATTTAGTGATGATCTCTATTGAAATTGAAACATGCGAAATTTGAAATATGCAGTTACATTACGGTCAATGAGAAAGAATCAAGTACATTTTAATAATGTTGCACCATTTCAAACATAAGAAAATTGATACGTATTTATGAGGTGCAAAGCATTTATTACTCATTTACAGCACCTCACAAACGAATTCCATTACATAATACATAGCCTACTTAGAAAAACTGTTTACAAAATATTTTAATGATGTTACACTGCTTCAAGTATAATGAAAATGATATACATTACTGTGGTTTCACGCCATAACCACATACTTACTGTAGAATGTGATGTGTGTATCATTTACCGTTCATTTACAGGAACACACAAAATTTATCGGATACAACACAGAAGTACTGTCTATTAGCTGGAAAGTACAGTTTTCGTTATGATACACATTAAGTTACAAAGTTTTATACACTATTGGGTAAGTGTGAAAGCGGGGGGTGGGTGGATACGGTGTGTCATATACAGGGCTGTACAAATGAAATAAAAATTTTTTAGCCTATTGATGAAAATTAATCCAGCCGAATTTTTGCCGAAAACGAATTTTCGGCGAAACTCAGATTTTGGGCCGAAAAAGTAAAAAATGGCCTTTGTGCAGATCGATCTCACCTATCCAATGCAAAAAAAAATAAAATAAAAAAAATAAATAAATAAAATAAAATAAAATAAAATAAAATAAAAAGAAAATAAAAAAAAATAATAAAAAAATAAAAATAATAAAAAATTTAAAAATATTTAAATGCAAACGAGATATCTTTATAAATTTCTTCTATAAGATTAGCATTAGCGAGCGGTCTTTTCGCTTGACTAAAGTAGCCTCTTCTAGGTTGCATTTCAATATTTTTAAATGATTTTTTTTTTTTTTTTTGCATTGGATAGCTGAGATCAATCTGTACAAAAGCCTTTTTTTCTTTTTCGATTTTGTTCAGAAACATTTTTAATGAGGACACTTTCAATTTCGGAAACATTTTCGAAAGTGAAAACATCCCCACAAAAATTTTGGCTGTCAAAGTGGGAAAAGTAAAAAGCGGCCTTTGTGCAGATCAATCTCAGCTATCCAATGAAAAAAAAAGAATGTAAAAGTATTGAAATGCTACCGAGATATCTTTACAAATTTCTTCCTTAGAATTAGCATTAGCGAACGGGTCTTTTCGCTTGACTAAAGTAGCCTCTTCTCGGTTGCATTTCAATAGTTTTAAATGATTTTTTTTGAATTGGATACCCGAGATCAATCTGTACCAAGGTCGTTTTTTGCTTTTTCGATTTTGTTTACAGGTATTTTTATTATTTTAATTAATTTATTATTAATTAATAGTAAGGAATTTTTAATTATTATTTTAATTAATTTATTAATAATTAATAATAAGGAATTATTTTATTAATTGAATTCCTGGTTATTCCAGCCAATCTTTCTAAAAAATGAAGATATATTGGTGTTTACCCACATCAAATATGCTGCTCTGTTGTACAAAAATATTTATAACTATCATAATTATAGTAAAATCCCTGTTAGCTTGGGCTACAGGCACAGGTAGATTTCAAAGTTAATTCACCAACAATTTTACGGATTAAGGGAAATATGATTTTTTTCTTATACACACACACACATACATTTTTTTTTCTTTTTGCCGTAATAGTTGATCTTATCAAAAACTTGTCAATATAAAAGTTTTAGATAATAGTAAGAAGATGTATAATAAATTTAAACGGATTTGATATATTGTGAATTGACGAAGTTATGAATTTTTTTCTTCTTCAACCCACTTTTTTTTTTTTTTTTTTTTTTGTAATAGTTGGTCCTATCGAAAACATAACCAAATTTTATGTTTGTCTTCATTATAATGATGAAAATTATGTCGAGTTAATCAATTAATTCTATTTATATCTATAAATTGATTTTTTTTTTATTTTAGTCCTTTCTTTCTCTAATTAATAATTTTACATTTTTATAATTTTATGGCTTCATTAGGGAATATTGTATGGTAGATATTCTTTAGGCTATATTGCATAGCTGCCAACTTTTACGCTTTTTTACTACCACTAAAATTTAATAGAGATTTTCGTCTTGTTCAGTCGTGAGATTTTGTCTGTTAGATAAGACAACATTTACTATTCAATTTTACTGGTAGGCAGGAAGCGTAAAAGTTGGCAGATATGATATTGTGTTTTCGTTCGTACGAAACAAAAATTAAGATTCGGTAAAATTTTGAACATTTCTTAAACTTCTGCACTATCAGAACATTAAAAAGTGACGTGGGCTGATTAACCCCGTAATCGGGGCAGGTTGGCCCAGGTTGGCCCAGTTTGAGCTTCTAAATTAATATTTATAATTAATATTTTCAAGTTGTACCATTGTGACTTCTTCCTTAAAATACACTGATAGTGGTAACATAAAAAGAAATTTAAAATGTTGAATTTTATTAAAAAAAAATAATAAATAAACATTAGAAGAAAAAGCGGACCAAGAAAGAAGACTGGCAGAGCATTAACAATTATTTATTTTACATTTTTTTAACTTATTAAAAACATTAATTTTCTGTCTCATATGTGATTTTAACATACTCTTATAAATGAGGCGATACATCTTTACTTTTCTGCCAAAAGCTGATTTGTTGTGTCTTTCCAACTTACCTGAATATTTAACAAAAGTGTTACAGAGTCGGCATTCTTATCTTCGCAAAATGCTTCTAGAGACTACTCTTACATTTAGCATTAAGATGCATAAAATTGACACATTTTATAATTCTTAGTAACTTATTAAAAGTGGGTCAAATTTTTCAAATAAAATATCTCGGTTGCATTTCAATATTTTAAAATTATTATTATTATTATTATTTTGCATTAGATAGCTATAGCTGCGATCGATCTGCACGAAGGTCGTTTTTTACTTTTTCGACTTTGTTTATTGCAGATATTTTTACCGAGGACACTTTTATTTTCGAAACCGGTTTCGAAAGTGAATGCATACCGAAAAAAAAAATCTGCAGTCAAAATCGAAAAAGTAAAAAACGGCCTTTGTACAGATCGACCTCAGGTATCCAATGCAAAATAAACTTATAAAAAATATTGAAATGCAACTGAAATATCCTTATAAATTTCTTCCATAGGATTAGCATTCGCGAACGGGTGTTTTCGCTCTGAAGTAGCCATATCTCGGTTGCATTTCAAAATTTTTAAATGATTTTTTTGCTTTCTTTTATCTTTACAAGAAAAAAGTATTGGATTCGTGATTTTCGACTTCCGGTTTTCGACGGATTTACACGTTTTAGGGGTCAAAAAATTCAAAAAACATGTTTTTACAAAATGTTTGTCTGTCTGTCTGTATGAGACACAAATTTTGTGGGCGCTCTATCTCATGAAGTAATGCACGAATTTAATACAAATTTATATTCAGGTAGTCCCTGATATAAATTGGTGCTGATTAGTTTTTGGTGTAAATCGCCCAATCACGATTTCAGCAACGGCTCTATCTCAAGAACTTATGCAAGGATTTTCATAAAACTTCAGATTGAGTTAGTCCTTGAAAATAATTGGTGCTGTTTACGTTTTGTTGTAATTCGCCCAACAGGTTGCGCTGCTATGCTGCATTTTGCAGCATTTACGCGATTTCCGCAATAGCTCTATTTCAAGAACTAATGCACACATATTCATCAAACCTCAGATTCAGTTAGTCCTTGATATGATATGATGCTGATTATGTGTTGGTGTGAATCACCCAGTAGGTGGCGCTGTTGTGCTGCATTTGTCATCATTTCTGCAATAGCTCTATCTCAAGAACTAATGACCGTTTTTTGCTTTTCCGATTTTGTTTACAGATATTTTCAGTGAGGGGACTTTTGATTTTCGGAACCGGTTTCGAAAGTGAAAGAATCCTCATAGAGAAAGTCTGCATTCAAAACCGAAAAAGTGAAAAACGGCCTTTGTACAGATCGATCTCAACTATCCAATGCAAAAAAAATCATTTAAAAACATTGAAATGCAACCGAGATATCTTTATAAATTTCTTTCAAAAGGATTAGCATTAGCGAAGGGGTCTTTTCGTTTGACTAAAGTAGCCTCTTCTCGGTTGCATATGTATATTTTTAAATGATTTTTGCAATGGATAGCGGAGATCGATCTGTACAAAGGCCGTTTTTTCGATTTTGTTTACAGATATTTTTAGTGAGGACACTTTCATTTTCGGAACAGGTGCGAAAGTGAAAGCACCCCCATAAAAAACTCTGCAATTAAGATCGAAAAAATAAAAAACGGCCTTTGCACAGATCGATCTCAGCTATCCAATGGAAAAAAATTATTCAAAAAGTCCCCAATCTGACAACACTGGCGAGCGGGTCTTTTCGCGTGATTGACGTAGCCTGTCCTCGGTTGCATTTCAGTATTTTGAAATGATTTTTTTTTCGCATTGGATAGCTGAGATTGATCTATAGAAAGGCTGTTTTTTGCTTTTTTGATTTTGTTTACACATATTTTTAGTGAGGACACTTTCATTTTCCGAACAAGTTTCGAAAGTGAAAACACCCCCATAAAAAATCTGCAATCAAGATCGAAAATGTAAAAACGGCCTTTGTACAGATTTATCTCAGCTATCCAATACAAAAAAAATCATTTAAAATATTGAAATGCAACCGAGATATTTTTATAAGTTTCTTATATGGAGTTAGCATTAACGAACGGGTCTTTCCGGTAGAATAAAGTAGCCTCTTCTCAGTTGCATTTCAATATTTTTAAACGATTTTTTTGCATTGGATACCTGAGATAGATCTGTACAAAGGCCGTTATTTGTTTTTTCGATTTTGTTTACAGATATTTTCAGTGAGGGGACTTTTGATTTTCGGAACCGGTTTCGAAAGGGAAAGCATCCTCATAAAAAAATTCTGCATTCAAAATCGAAAAAGTAAAAAGCGGCCTTTGTACAGATTGATCTCAGCTATCCAATGAAAAAAATTATTTAAAAATATTGAAATGGAACCGATATATCTTTATAAATTTCTTCTACAGGTGATTTACTATTAGCGAACGGGTCTTTTCGGTAGACTAAAGTAACCTCTTCTCTGTTGCATTTTAATATTTTTAAATGATTTTTGTTGCATTTGATAGCTAAGATTGATCTGTACAAAGGACGTTTTTTATTTTTTCGATTTTGTTTACGGATATTTATAGTGAGGACACTTTCATTTTCGAAACAGGTGCGAAATTGTAAGCACACCATAAAAAATTCTGCAATCAAGATCAAAAATGTAAAAAAACGGCCTTTGTACAAACCGAGCTCAGCAATTCAATGCAATAAAAATCATTTAAAAATATTGAAATACTACAGAGATATCTTTATAAATTTCTTCTATAGGATTAGCATTAGCGAACGGGTCTTTTCGCTTGACAAAAGTAGTCTTCCCATAAAAAATTCTGCAATCAAGATCAAAAATGTAAAAAACCGCCTTTATACAGATCGATCGCAGCTATCCAATGCAATAAAAATCATTTAAAAATATTGAAATGCCCCCGAGATATCTTTATAAATTTCTTCCATGGGACTAGCTTTAGCGAGCGGGTCTTTTCGCGTGACTGACGTAGCCTGTTCCCGGTTGCATTTTAATATTTTTAAATTATTTTTTTGCTTTGGATAGCTGAGATTGATCTGCACAAAAGCCGTTTCTTGCTTTTTTGATTTTTTTACAGATATTTTTAGTGAGGACACTTTAATTTTCGGAACCGGTTTGGAAAGTGAAAGCAACCCCAGAATAAATTCTGCACTCAAGATCGAAAAAGTAAAAAATGGCCTTTGAACAGATTGATCTCAGCTATCCAATGCAAAAAATAATTTAAAAATACTGAAATGCAACCGAGATATCTTTATAAATTTCTTCTACAGGCGTTTTACTATTAGCGAACGGGTCTTTTCGGTAGACTAAAGTAGCATCTTCTCTGTTGCATTTTAATATTTTTAAATGATTTTTGTTGCATTTGATAGCTAAGATTGATCTGTACAAAGGACGTTTTTTATTTTTTCGATTTTGTTTACAGATATTTTTAGTGAGGACACTTTCATTTTCGAAACAGGTGCGAAAGTGAAAGCACCCCCATAAAAAACTCTGCAATCAAGATCCAAAATGTAAAAAAACGGCCTTTGTACAGACCGATCTCAGCTATTCAATGCAGTAAAAATCACTTAAAAATATTGAAATACTACAGAGATATCTTTATAAATTTCTTCTATAGGATTAGCATTAGCAAACGGGTCTTTTCGCTTGACTAAAGTAGCCTCCCTATAAAAAATTCTGCAATTAAGATCAAAAATGTAAAAAACGGTCTTTGTACAGATGCATCTCAGCTATCCAATGCAAAAAAAAATCATTTAAAAATATTGAAATGCAGCCGAGATATCTTTATAAGTTTCTTGTATAGGATTAGCATTAGCGAAAGGGTCATTTCTCTTGGCTAAAGTACCCTCCCCATAAAAAATTCTGCAATCAAGATCGAAAAAGTAAAAGACGACCTTTGTACAGATAGATCTCAGCTATCCAATGCAAAAAAAAAATAAATAAATAAAAATAAAATATAGAAATGCAACCGAGATATTTCTTATAAATTTCTTCTATAGAATAAACATTAGCGAACGGGCCTTTTCGCTTGACTAAAGTAGCCTCCCTATAAAAAATTCTGAAATTAAGATCAAAAATGTAAAAAACGGTCTTTATACAGATTCATCTCAGCTATCCAATGCAAAAAAAATCATTTAAAAATATTGAAATACAACCGAGATATATTTATATGTTTCTTGTATAGGATTAGCAATAGCGAACGGGTCATTTCTCTTGACTAAAGTAGCCTCCCCATAAAAAATTCTGCAATCAAGATCGAAAAAGTAAAAGACGGCCTTTGTACAGATAGATCTCAGCTATCCAATGCAAAAAAAAAAAAATAAAAATAAAAATAAAAATAAAAAATAAATAAAATATAGAAATGCAACCGAGATATTTTTTATAAATTTCTTCTATAGAATAAACATTAGCGAACGGGCCTTTTCGCTTGACTAAAGTAGCCACCCTATAAAAAAGTATGCAATTAAGATCAAAAATGTAAAAAACGGTCTTTGTACAGATTCATCTCATCTATCCAATGCAAAAGAAATCCTTTAAAAATATTGAAATGCAACCGAGATATCTTTATAAATTTCAACCATAGGATTAGCATTAGCGAGCGGGTGTATTCGCGCGACTGAAATAGCCTCTTAGCATCACTCACTGCTGATTTGAATTGCAACAAAATATGCTTATTATTAAATCAAAATGTTTAGAATAACTTTAAAAATTATTCGATTGCTTTCCAGAAGGGAAAAAAGAAAAAAATATATACACTAAGCACAAATATTTCATCTGTGTATGCGGATTTCGCCGCAAGGGAATGTATTTGCTAATTGATTGAAAATTAGCCGAAATTTTCGGTAAAACAGTGAAAAGAAATCTTTCTTTAAAGTTTGAGAAACACATTTCTAAGTTTTAAATTTGTGTAATCCAATTTAATAATGAATTGTACAATAGTTATCTTTTATACAAATGTATTTATTCTCCGCATATATCTATTAACTTTTAACGACATTAGTAACCATTGTTATTTTCTTTCTCTCCCCCCCCCCCCTCCCCTTCATCGCAGCTATCCAAGGCAAAAAAATCATTTAAAAATAGTGAAATGCAAACGAGATATCTTTATAAGTTTCTTCTATAGGATTAGCATTAGCGAACGGGTCATTTCGCTTGACTAAAGTAGCCTCCCCCCAAAAAATTCTGCAATCAGGATCGTAAAAGTAAAAAATGGCCTTTGTACAGATCGATCTCAACTAGCCAATGCAAAAAAAAAAAAAAGCAAGAGATATTTTTTATAAATTTCTTCTATAGAATAAACATTAGCGAACGGGTCTTTTCGCTTGACTAAAGTAGTCTCCCTATAAAAAATTCTGCAATTAAGATAAAAAATGTAAAAGACGGTCTTTGTACAGATTCATCTCAGCTATCCAATGCAAAAAAAATCATTTAAAAATATTGAAATGCAACCGAGATATCGTTATAAGTTTCTTGTATAGGATTAGCATTATAGCGAACGGGTCATTTCGTTTGACTAAAGTAGCCTCCCCATAAAAAATTCTGCAATCAAGATCGAAAAAGTAAAAATTGGCCCTTGTACAGATCGATCTGAGCTATCCAATGCAAAAAAAAAAAAAAAAAAAAAAAAAAAAAAGAAAAAAAAATTAAAAATATAGAAATATAGAAATATAGAAATGCAACAGAGATATTTTTTATAAATTTCTTCTATAGAATAAACATTAGCGAACGGGTCTTTTCGCTTGACTAAAGTAGCCTCCCTATAAAAAAATTCTGCAATTAAGATAAAAAATGTAAAAAAAAACGGTCTTTGTACAGATTCATCTCAGCTATCCAATGCAAAAAAAAAATCATTTAAAAACATTGAAATGCAGCCGAGATATCTTTATAAGTTTCTTGTATAGGATTAGCATTGGCGAACGGGTCATTTCGCTTGATTAAAGTAGTCTCCCCATAAAAAATTCTGCAATAAAGGTCGAAAAAGTAAAAAATGGCCCTTGTACAGATCGATTCAGCTATCCAATGCAAAAAAAAAAAAAAAAAAAAAAAAGAAAAATAAATAAAAATATAGAAATATAGAAATATCGAAATGCAACAGAGATATTTTTTATAAATTTCTTCTATAGAATAAACATTAGCGAACGGGTCTTTTCGCTTGACTAAAGTAGCCTCCCTATAAAAAATTCTCCAATTAAGATTAAAAATGTAAAAAACGGTCTTTGTACAGATTCATCTCAGCTATCGAATGCAAAAAAAATCATTTAAAAATATTGAAATGCAACCGAGATATCTTTATAAGTTTCTTGTATAGGATTAGCATTAGCGAACGGGTCATTTCGCTTGACTGAAGTAGCCTCCCCATAAAAAATTCTGCAATCAAGATCGAAAAAGTAAAAAATGGCCTTTGTACAGATCGATCTCAGCTATTCTATGCAAAAAAAAAAAAAATCATTTAAAAATATTGAAATGCAACCGAGATATCTTTATAAATTTCAATCATAGGATTAGCATTAGCGAGCGGGTGTATTCCGCGACTGAAATAGCCTCTTAGCATCATTCACTGCTGATTTGAATTGCAACAAAATATGCTTATTATTAAACCAAAATGTTTAGAATAACGTTAAAAATTATTCGATTGCTTTTCAGAAGGGAAAAAAGAAAAAAATTATATACACTAAGCGCAAATAGTTCATCTGTGTATGCGGATTTCGCCGCAAGGGAATGTATTTGCTAAACGATTGAAAATTAGCCGAAATTTTCGGTAAAACAGTGAAAAGAAATCTTTCTTTAAAGTTTGAGAAACACATTTCTAAGTTTTAAATTTGTGTAATCCAATTTAATAATGAATTGTACAATAGTTATCTTTTATACAAATGTATTTATTCTCCGCATATATCTATTAATTTTTAAGGACATTAGTAACCATTGTTATTTTCTTTCTCTCCCCCCCCCCCTTCCCCCTCTGTCGAGTGTGGATGACAAAATGATAATTCTAGTATGTTTTGAGAATAAGCGACTTCTTCATTTTGATGTTGTACGCAATTAAAAAATCTTTCGAAAATTAAACTTCAAAAGTTAGAAAGAAAAATAATAACAATGATAAATTTGTTTTAATTCCAAATCAATAATGCTTTTTAAAAATCCTTATCTTTATGATTAGAACAGCCTAGTAAAACAAATTGTCTGAAATCAGCATCTGTTTTATTTATTTTTCTTCTCTGCCATTGCTTCGGAAAAGAAATTTGTAGTTTTCTATCCTAGAAGTTGCTTACAGCAAATAGCCAGATATGAAATCCCACAACTTTCCTGTTTTATAGACTCACCGTCGGGGTAATCTGTGTCGTTTGTCGCTCGCAACCCCCCCCCCCCCTTCAGAAGGCGTATCTTGGCTAAGGCGGAGATCTTAGTCTTCCTGACTGTTGTAAATGAAAGTGTCTCAACTTTTTATAAATGCAGCATAGATTTAAATTTTTTTTAAATCAAAATGAAAAGCATTTTCAGAAAGCTAAATCATTAAACTATGCATGCCGTTTTACCAAATTTTAAAATGTTCAACAGATTTTTCGCGATAAGGTACTAAAGACAATTTTTGCACAACCTAAAATAACGCATCTAGAACGCCTTAAAATAAAAAAAAGTCCTTCCGGCCAGTGCCGGGAGGAAGAGGTAGCTTTCATATTCCT
Source organism: Maratus speciosus (assembly GCA_963932465.1). Lineage (NCBI taxonomy): Eukaryota > Metazoa > Arthropoda > Arachnida > Araneae > Salticidae > Maratus > Maratus speciosus. The sequence goes on along the minus strand of OZ010796.1, from coordinate 415,416,556 downwards.
TATTTAAAAAAAAAAAACAACTTATATTATTCAAACACACGAAGCTCAATTAAGTGGAAACCGAATGTAGGAGATTCAATACTAATTTTTATCAATACTAAATCATTATGAATGAGAATTTCGCGATATTAGTCAGCTTTATCCAAGCTGCTTTTATTTAAAGTAACTTATATTTGGCTGCCGAATTCGGCGATTTCTTAAAGTGACTGCCATTTTAAGACAACATGGTGGATGAGGCTAACCAGTGAACTTGGTCGAGACCTTAGTAATTGCTGTGCACATGCTCACCCACATCGGAATCGGTTGATATATACGAGTGCTGTCGCAGGCAAAAAATCAGATTTTTCAAAATGTCACCCACTTTACAAATTGAAACTGCTATATCTGAGCCATTTTTTAAGATAAAGACAAACAAAAAATGCTCCTGAATCCTTATATCAAGGTCAAATACTTAAGAAAGAAAACTTTTTCAATTTCTAATTTTTTTGCACCTCACTTTAAATATATATATTTTTTAATTTAATGGCCGCCATTTTGAAACAAGATGGCTGATGAAGCTGGCCAGCGAACTTGGTCGAGATATTGATGTATACTATCCACATGCCTTCTTCCATCGAAATAGCCGAATACGTGTGGTATCGCGAGACAAATACAAGATCGTTTCAAAGTGTTAGCCATGATAGAAATTCAAAGTGCTATAATTCAACCACTTTTTAAGATATAAACAAAAGAACAAATTTTCAGAAACAAAAACTGCTCCAGAATCTTTGTATCAAGGCCAAACACATAAGAAAAATCTTTTTCATTTTCCAATTTTTTAATACCTCATTTTAAATTTTAAATTACATTTTTTTTAAAATGGCAACCCTTTTGAAACAAGATGGCGAATGAAGCTGGCCAACGAACTCGGTCGAGACATTGGTATGTACTATGTACAGACCAAGTTACATTCAAATCGGTTCATAAATACGCCTGTTATCACGTGACAAAAGTCAGGTCGTTTTAAAATGTCAGCCACAATAGAAATTCAAAATGTTATAACTCAGCCATTTTTTTAGATATAGACGAAACAAAACCTGTTCCGGAATCTTTGTATTAAGGTCAAATACATACGAAAAAACTCTTTTCCATTTTCTAATTTTTTGGTATCTCATTTTTAAATTTAATTGTTTAAAAAAAATTTTAAATGGCCGCCATTTTGAAACAAGATGGCGGATGAAGCTGGCCAACGAACTCGGTTGAGTTATTTGTATGTACTATGTACACACCAAGGTACATCCAAATCGGTTCATAAATACGTCTGTTATAACGTGGCAAAAATCAGGGCGTTTCAAAATGTCAGCCACACTAGAAATTCAAAATGCTATAACTCAGCCATTTTTTAAGATATAGACGAAACAAAAACTGCTCCCGAATCTTTTTATCGAGATCAAACACATAAGAAAAAAATATTTTTTCAATTTTCAATTTTTTGGTACCACATTTCAAATTTAAATTTTTCTTAAAATTTTAAATGGCCGCCATTTTTATACAAAATGGCGGATGAAGCTGGCCAACGAACTCGGTCGAGACATTGGTTTGTACTATGTATAAAAGAAGTTACATCCAAATTGGTTCATAAATACGCCTTTTATCGCGTGACAAAATTCAGGACGTTTCAAAATGTCAGCTTCGATAGAAATTCAAAATGCTATAACTCAGCCATTTTTTAAGATATAGACAAAACAAAAACTGCTACGGAGTCTTTGTATAAAGGTCAAATACATAAGAAAAAAATATTTTTCCATTTTCAATTTTTTGGTACCACATATCAAATTTTAATTTTTTTTTAAATTTTTAAATTGCCGCCATTTTGAAACAAAATGGCGGATGAAGCTGGCCAACGAACTCGGTCGAGACATTGGTATGTACTATGTACACACCGAATTACATCCAAATCGGTTCATAAATACGAGAGTTACAGTGTGACATAGGTCAGATATATATATATATATATATATATATATATATATATATCAATTTTGAACGGAGGGTGGTTTCGGGGTCTGGGGGTCATGATCGATGAAAATATACCAAAATTTTTTGAAATCGCTTTCCTCCGAACGGCTGCAATAGGTAGCTTTTTGTAAAGAAAGCTACCTAAAATAATATTAAAATTTTAAAGTGGCGTGCATAGTTTGAGAGTACAGCTTTTGAAAGCTGCAAAAAATATCAAATTCGAGCAAAATGCAAAAAAATAACAGTTATAAATTTCTCCCATTGAAATAACATTAGCCGCTCTATCTCGGAGAGTTACTGAAGTAGGGCCTTAACGTGGGAGAACAATTGTGGAAAAAGTCATTTTGGGTTCATGGAGATCGTTTTTAGTGAAATAAAGATTTATGTTGTTGTGAAAATTATATTTTAGTAGAAATAGCTTGAGTTGAGCTAAGATCTAGATTTGGCTAACGTTAATAATAAATACGAGCAATTTATAGACTATTTAATTAGCTTTGTCGCCTCATTCTCATAATCCTGAATAAACTGATTGTGCTTTTATCGTAATCTTCCGTTTGATTTTTAACTAAATTATATGAGTCGCACTGACGAGTCTACCACAGCCTTAGCTTCAAGTATAGGCGTCGACTTTACGGTGACGAAATAAGCAATCAGGCATACTTTTACCACTAACTTAAAAAAGTTTTTTTTTAATCGTATTTCATGTTATTAAGGAAAAAAGAAATTCGAAAGTGGTGGAAGTTTGCCTTATTTGTCCCCATCGTCCACGTTAAGCTTGCCACGTATGGCTTCAAGTAATTAGAATGCAATAACAAATCTAGTCGGATGTACCAATGTCAAACTTTCTTTTTGCTAATGCATGTTAATATTTCAAAAAATTGTTACACATGTTAATCCTTCAGTGTTTATTGCTTCGATACTACACCAACTTTGATACTCATCTGAAGTTTCTGTTTCATTTTACTAATCGGTGTAAGAATGAATTAATCTCGATCACAATCTTCTACATATATATTTCTCTTACGTAGTGCTTAAATAAGGCTGAATTTGTTGCTTGACTTTTGGCAACAACCGCAGTAATAAAATTAATTTGCTATATTACATTCCACCAATCAAAAGCGTGATTTCACCACTGACACTCGCATCATATTTTTAAAAATGTCAATGGTTTTCATAAACCGTAAACATATTAAAACGATTCCGTTTATTTATGCACTAATCGCGTAAGAGTAGAACACAGATTATTTACTGAGAAATAATATTAAGTAATCTGTGTAAATAAAATGACAGTGAACCTTTCATAGTAAGCAATATGTAAAACGAAATGTTTCCGATGAAGATAATGACGTCATTCTGAAAACACAAGATGCATTTTCATCCACGAATTAAAATATTTTACTATAACTGTGTGAGTGATGATTTCATATTCCTGTTGCTTATTCCTGCAGAAAAATAGACAGGACACTTGCTATTTATTTAAACACTAGCTGTTTAACCCGTTCTACGCATGGGAATTTATGAATTTAATTCTTAAACCGAAGTTAAAAATAACTATTCGATTTAGAAAAATAATTTTCTACTACTGTGAATTTTTTGTTTATGAAATTTAATTTCATGTTGCTATGGCAGCAGACGATAAAACGATATCTTTATTGGGGAATAAGGGAATAAATAGAATAAAAAGTTTTGTTGATGTTTATGATAAAATGTTTTTCTTTATTTTTTTAAAGTAATAATTAAGCGCAATTAAATAATCTTTAACTATTTGCATGTGAGGTAAAAAAAAAATATCTTAATACCCTCTAAAGTTTCTTAGCATTACCGCGTGGCGTACGTAATGCGTATATCTCTAATTGTTTGCATGAGACGTAAAAGAATTACCGTAATATTCGCTTTAGTATTGAAACGTGGTATACGTAATATGTATATCTCACCTTGCAGTGAACATTTATTATTGGTTAGAACTCGCGCCATTACGGGTTGAACATAAAAAAGGCAAAAATTCGTCAAAAACATAAAATAAAAAATATCTATTTAAAATTTCAAATTTTTTGTCCCAATCGTTCATGGCCTCCCTACCAGCAACCCGTGTGCCGAATTTCGTAGTCTTGCGCCCTGTGGTTTCCGAGTTTTTGAGGTTACTAAGATATGCGCACGAAATTTAATAGGGTAGATCCTTGGTATACACAAAATAAAATATTTCTGAAAATTACATAATTTCCAATTAATTAAAATTAATATTTAATGAAACTCAGGAATTTTAAAAGAATTGCTTAAATGACGCTCTAATCTCGGAAGGGGTGAATGGTTCTGATGGTGAAAATGATGTTATATTTGAAAGAAAGGATTCGTTTTCATATGGACTCCAAAAGTGTTATGAGCAGGGTAGAATTCTTTCAAAGAAACAACCGATTTCTGTGAAAGTTTTCCATAGTGTGAAGGAGTTACCTCCCGGAATATAGCTCAGCAAAAGCCAGTAAATGCACAGAAACAGTTTGTTAGGAACTTCCAATGCAGTCATAAGCTTTAGAGTTTATATAAAACTGAAATATTTTAGTACGATTTTTGTCAATATGACCTCATATTCACTGGCTTTACATCTAATTCAGCAAATTAAATTTCAGAGCAGGAGCTGTTTTTAAACACAGTACGATCTCGATCTTTTGGCAGATCTAAGAATAGCAATGGCCATTGGTTCGTTTTACGATCACGTGATGCATTCAGAAAATCAGCTTTTTAATCAAAAGTTTCTTTTAAACACATCAGAAAACGTGTTGTTTACGTTGTGTTAACTTGCGAAGAGTCTGAGAAATATTGTATTTTTCACGTCGAATGAACTTTAATAGCGTTTGTTGATTTATATTGAACTTTCTTTGTATCAGATAGTGTTTTTCCAAAAGTTTTTCGGAATAAATTTAAGCCGTGCTGTACAATATTATGCGCAATGAGTTTTTAATTAATTGTGCTCCAAGGTATTTTTTTAAGTTAATTATTTTACATTTCAAAAATTAGTAAACTTCATAATGTTAAAATGATTTATGCCTATTGGTAGCACCAACTAAATGCATTTTTAATTGTGATTTCAATAAAGTTTTCAATTACTGTTTTTTTAACCTTAATTTTTTTTTAATTCTCATAAGTTAAAAGGATTTTTGATGGTACTCATTATGGCTAGAGTTGCTGCAAAAAGTGGCGAGCAAGCGGAACGAGCTGGGGACGCGTATCGGTCCCAATGTGAATTGTGTCTCAATTCACGGGGGTTGGCGAGCGTTAGTGAGCAGGGGGCAGAGCCCTCTAGTATTATATAAAATAAATATTTTTCGTTATTCTGCTGAACATCAGCTGCTTGAAAATCGTCGGGTTTGCCGGATGCGAATTGCCCGTCGCTGCATGAACAGCCGATGTACAACAGAACTATGAAATAATCGTTATTACAGAGCCTCCTTCCGGCTTACTGTTCCAAATTCACGTGGGAACTGCTGGTCATAGCCAAAAACATACACATGAAATTTGGTTCAATTCTATGCATAACTTTATACAACTTTCGATGATACAATATTGAAAAGGGCACAAAAATCACTATTAAAACGCCCCCTTCATGTGGAATATTTTGAAATTCAAGGAGGACCTGCTTGCCATAGCCAAAAACATATATATGAAATTTGGTTTATTTCTATGCATAACTTCATACACTTTTCAATGGTACAATAATGAAAAGGGCACAAAAATCGCTACTATAGCACCCCCTTCCGGCGGAATATTTACAAATTTAATTCAAGGAGGACCTGCTGAGCATAGCCAAAAACATACACAAAAATTTGGTTTAAATTCTTATGAATTACTTCATACACTTTTCGACGACACAAAGCGGACGTACACACATAGACACAGGGACGGACCGACTGACATTTTGCATAAACATGTTTTTCGGGATCTTTGACCCCTAAAACATGAAAATCCGCAGAAAACCGGAAGTGGAAAAAAATTCGATTGCAATTCTTTCTTCTTTAGAAAGAAGAAAGTAATGAACATAATAAGCCCTATCAAAATATATACACAAAAATGACTAATTGGAGCATAACATGATAATTTGAAAATTTAAACGAATTAATTAAGAAATAGAATAAAATAAACGATGTTAAAGTAGAATGTTAGTTATAATAGAAAAGATGAACATGTATTCTTTGAGAATTTAAAAAATAACTCTGCGGAAAAGGTGTTAAATTTATTAGCATTACGAAGAATCGATGTAAAGTTATAGTGTTTAAATGTAGTTATTTAAAGCTTAAACCGTGTTTAATATATGAAGAATGCATAGTCTATTTATAAATTTCAAAACCAAGCGTTAAAAAAAATTATTGTTAGATTTTTACAACATTGCAACTAATCCGAATTATTAGCATTATTATTCTTCAGCGATGTATATTGAAATCAGCGACTTCAGTCCCTTCACTTCGTCCTAAATCTCGTTTTATTTAGGTGAATTAAATAATTTCTTTGAACATAAAAATTGATTTATTATATAGATAAGTACAAGTTCTATATAGTACAATTATATTTTTATGCCAGAAAAGTCATAATTTTTCTAGGGAATATTAAATTTTGCTAACTTTTTAAAATCACAATTTACTCAATAACTCTAATTTTCGTTTTTAGTTTTAATAAAAGTTATTTCCGATACTTAACATTTATAATATTCAATTTTTTTTTCTTCTGAAATTGAAATTCTTCCTAAAAAATTTAAATTAATGCTATTAAAATTATCATTCTCTAAAACAATGGTTTTATTATATTTTTCAGAGAATATTAATAAAATTTCTGAAATTTGTTCTTTTTTATACAACTGTAGAAGAAAGAAGAGCACAGCAGTTATACGCGTTTGTTTCTGAGGTTTACCTTTTACCGCAAGTGGATGTATATATATAGTTTCCTTTTTTTCGAGTTTTGCACGGAATAAAGAGCTTCATTTTAAAACCTGGAAGAAGTTATTTATTTACTTATGAAAATAAATGAATAAATAAATATATTAAAAAAAAATATTGTTACAAAAGAAATAAATTTAAAACGTCATATATATATATATATATATATATATACAGAGTGGTCATAAAAGAACTTTGCCGATATATAGACCTTTAGCGGCCGTTCCGTCCAACCGATCGAGATGAAATTTCAGATATAGTTATTCAAAGGTTTGAGCTCGGGATTCTATGAACGGCAAAAAATTGGCGTTCATGGTTAAACTCGAAATTTTCGAATGGCAACAGCCAGTTTTTCCCGTCTCAAAATGCTCAGCGCATGGCGAAAACCCTAAGGAGCTTTGGAACAGTACGTGTATCGTGTATCACAAGAAACGGACGCGTTATGCACGCACAAAAAATGGCTCTGCGAACGGCCTAAAAAACACGATCGGGTCGCCCCAAGGAAATTTGCATATGACAAAGGCAAGACACCAATCACAGAACGCCATCCGCCAGATATTCAACGTAAAAAACGGATAAAAAGCGAGGTGGGAATGTTGGTTCTTCAGTCGGGAGCTCACACATGCTGATGAAATGACTGCCAGCGAAAGTTCGTGGTGAATTAGTAAAACTCTATTATCAAAATGGGATGAATGCCGAAGAAATCTTCCGTGTTTACCATCGAAACCATAACCAAATACGTGGCCAATGTACCCCGCAAGCTCTGCGTGATTTAGTAAAGAAATTTGAAGAAACTGGCAGAACCAGTGGTAGACCGCGATCCGGTCGACCAACTGTTCATGAGGACAGACACTGTTATGGAAGTGCATCACATAGTGACTTCAGGACGCATGACATGATATCGCGGTGCTTAAGGAGTGCCAACGCGGTGTGAAACGCCGCCCGTGTAACCTCCAACTAAATATGAAAATGAACTAAGGATGAATTTCAAAACAATGCACGGCCTAAAGGTATAATTTGGAAGCTCTGGTGGAATCCCGAGGGCCATTCCAGAGTTGGAAGCACGAGGTTAAATATAACCTCCAGAATAGGGGCGCATAAGGCAGCCAAATAAATTTGGTTGCCCTATACTTCGATGTCATTTCACCGACTGGCGTAGGTAAAAAGTAGGAGAATGTAAAGGCAGTAGGGTACCAACGAGCACAGAAAAATTATATTTATATATAAATACGCATGCAAGAGGTGGCTCGTGTATTGGATATACCGGAAACAACGGTTCTAAAGCCTACTGCGCTCTGTAATCCGATGTTTCCATACCGGTTCCAGCGCGTCCAGATGTTGGATGCGGATGACCATGAACAACATACGGATTTTGAAAATTAATTTGTTATCCGATATGATGGTGATAACGAAAGAACTCTTCTCATATATGGAGTTTATCAAATGTGAGATTGAAAACTTCCCTCATGCTATGTTGCGTTTGGTTGTATTGTCCACAGTCTCCCGTACCTGTGATGACACCCATGTGTAAAATATGTAATCCAAATAAAAGTTTTCTTTTCTTCGATCTGTGTAGCAATCAGTGATCTTGCCTCTGTCATATGCAAATTTCCCCGTGCATCCCAATCGTCGTTTATTTGCTTGTTCGCAGAGCTGTTTTTATGCGTGCATGACGCGTCCGTTTTTTGTGATGCACGTACCGTTCCAACGCTCTTTAGGGTTTCCGCATGGGCTGAACATTTTGCTACGGGAAAAAATGGGCGTTGCCATTCGAAAATTTCGAGTTTCTGTACCTATAACCGTAAGCGTGAACGCCACTTTGTTGCCATTCACAGAATTCCGAGCTCATACCGCGGAATAACTATATCTGAAATCTCATCTTGATCGGTTTAACGGACCAGCCGCTAGAGGCCCATATATCGGCAAAGTTTTTTTTTATGACCACCCTGTATATATATATATATATATATATATATATTATAAAACATTATTTCATTCTGTATGAATTTAAGTACTGAAATATGAAAAACAACGACATGGATCTATGCTATGTGAATGCTTTTGAGAAATTTCATTTAAAAAATTTATAAAAGCATATCTAGCTGAATAAGTAAAACGGTTTTTATTGATAATGATGACAATTTTTATTAAAAAGAATAGCGAATAAAGCTATGAATTGTTTTAATGATTTTTTCATAGATTGTTTTACTTATGCTTACAGTTCACGCATGAATTTAATTTAAATATTTTTTATTGTACATGTCGTAGTCTCTTGATTGTAGAATTTTAGAATGAGTCTAACAGAGTCAGAAAAAAGGTCATAAAATTCTTTTGTGCTTTATTTTTTTTTTGTAATTTTAACTTAGTTTTAGAAATAAAACATGTAATAAAAAATCGAAATTTCAACGTGCTCTTCCTCTTTTAGGAATGTTTTATTATTTCTCTTTAATCTTTCATATTTTTTACGGTAAATGAATTGTGATAGTTAATATTCAAAATACGTTGTTATGGTTTTTTAGCTGTCTGATCAGTTATTTCTTTTTAGTATTTACTAATATTTGCTGAAAAAATAAACGTGCATTATCTATTGTACGTTATTGAACTTGCTTTATTTCGTTTTCATGCCTTTTTGAAGCACTAAAAAATATAAGGAAATAAAAAAGCACGAATCTAAGAGTTTGAATGAATCAACAAGTTGATAAAATGAAGAGAAGAAACCTGACGGGAGATCCCAAATCGGCAGTAGAAGCCAAAGTGAAGTCCAGCCGAAACGACAGCAAACTCCACCAGACGGAAGAACTCGCATTTGGACGGAAGCACATCGCTGAAGAAGTGGCCAATGAACTAGCTAGCATCTAGGGGTGGTCCCCCATAAAAATTGTCCGCAAGCGCGGGTCCCAATGAAATGCTGCATACAGACGCGTGTTTTGCCATCCTTCTCCAGTTTTCGTGGAAAATCTTTTATTCTGGACGGTTCTGCGGTTTATGTTTATTCACAAAAGATTGAGGGGAATCAAAAATGGGTCAGGAGATAAGGAGCTCGATTCTACTTGAAGGAAAGATTCCTCTTTTGCAGGACATCAGTCTCTTTCCTTTTAAAGTCATTAAAAATCAAAGACACCGCGTGGCCACAACAAACGATGCCGACACTGATAACAGTTAGAAGGATGGTGCGTTCGCAGCCAAAGACTACGACGGTCGCAACTATCCACACAAGAAGTTTATAAAAATAATGCAACGTGTACCAAAAGAGAAAACAAATCACTCAAAACATGTGTAATAATTTTCACACCTAATATGAATAATTAGATAATTTTATTAATTATAGATAAAACGCGATTGAAATTATACAAAGAGTTTTTAAATATTTTTTTTTAGATATCGCATTTATTTTAACCAGTAGATATACATAAATTTCTTTAGTGATGTATTTTACGGAATAGAATCAATAAAAGTTAAAATGGGTGAAATGTTTTATGCCATCTATTTCTATTATTTCCGTTATTTACGAGAGTCATTTTCATGTAGATAACACAATCCTGCGATGGTTTTGTTGTTCAACTTTTGATAACGAGATGAAGGCCATTTTCGGATTCAGCGCTACAACATGCGTAAGAATCAATTATCAAAAGCTAAGCAATATGACACAACATAAATTTTACAGGCTTGTGTAATTCTTTATCGGCAAATTCATCTCCTTTATATTTTACGAATTATTACGAATTCTTTTTTTCCAATATAAAACTCAATCTATTCACAATTATAAATATATATTTCATATATATTTTTGTGTCGTACAACAAATTTGCTCAAATAGAAAATAAATAAATAATAGAAAAACGTTTCTTCATGGCTCTTCAGAAAACCTGTTATTGTGGTGAAGATAAAACTTGAGCAAGAAGGTTATAAACGCTTGTGTAAGGAATGGGTTATAGTGATATGAACACTTCTTTCATTCAAGCAGTTTGACAAGTTAGACCTCTGTATGTCAAATTAAGTCGCTAGGATTCTTTCAGAAATATCAATTATTATAAATGAAAAGAAAAATCGTAATTTTTTTTTTACATTTAGATATTTTTTACAAGTGATCAGAAAAATTTAAGACTCAAAAGAAAAAAACAGTGAGTAGTGCGCTTTTCACATAAATTAAACACATTTTTTCTTTTTTAAAAACTACCAAAAACTACATTCAAAAATATTCTTTGTAAAGAAAGAAAAAAAAACTTTTTATTGAAAGAAGAATGACTATAATAAAATATATTGTAAATCAACCAATTTTTGATCTTTCAATCACTGATAAAATATAATTGGATTTTACGGAGATTTAAGAAATCACATAAAAAGAACTAATATTGACGTACCATTTTCTCGGGAATTACTAAAGCGATTTCAATAATTCTATTTTAGTATTATAATTGTAATGTTAGTATTATAATTGTATATTTTGATATATATATATATATTTTTTATTGAATACCGATTCCTCTTTTATAACGTTAGTTAAGAAAAGGTAGATTTTATTTTTACATACCTATCACATTCAACTATTGTTAATATTCCGCGAAATCGCGGGACTACAACATTTTTTAACACTTTTCAACACAGTTGAAAAGTATGTTTATGATTTCGATTTGTTTGGCCGTATGTCTGTCCTCGCAGTAACTAGAGTAAATATACGAGGAATGTCATGCAGTTGATACATGTGATTAAGGTTTACTATGGTATGTTTGGTTTTGAAAATGAAGGGTAGTATTTGTAGTTTTACAGGGACACTAAAAAAATTCCTTTCCATTATAGTCTAGGGGAAGAATCGTTTGCAATGTATTTTAATGATGTTACACTAGTTCAAACATAATAAAACTGATATACAACACCGAGGCGCGCTACAAGATGCTTATTATAGAATAGGGCGTGCATAGCATTAATCGTTCATTTACAGGGGGGCAAAAAAGAATTCGATTACGTTACTGTCCGTGATCGATAATTCCCGCAAGTGCGCTTTCATTTATGATATATGTTTTAAAACTTAACTAATTTTTTGCATATTACTTGATGTGTAAAAATTCTGTAGATCATATACAGGGCTGTACAGGAAAATTTGAGTACATTTCCTTTTATTGTCGGACATTACTGAAGGGAAATTTTCAACTGCGTTATGCGTTTTCTTACTGAACTAAATTTTAGCATACTATATAGCATCTAAGCAAATCTACAGATCATATACAGGGTTTCATAAAAGAATCCGAATACTTTTCCGATTATTGATGAAATTGTTAAATATGTTATGCGTTTTTCAAATTGTTCTCTTATATATTATCTTTCACCTTATTAAACGATGAAGCTAAACCGTTCTGAATGTGTTGGAAAGTGTTTCATAATCAATGCTTGTTGCACGTTTTTTCTTGTTATTTTTATTTATTTCCAAACCATCACCTGATAGTTTATATACTTCGAAACCTATTAAAAAGTATTGTAATCGCCTCAGTAGTTCCCTGGAAAAAGGCACTTCAATATGGAAGCGACTCAAGAGTGAAAGGTTCCATTCTCTCATTGGTTGAGCCGAAACCGGTCTTGGCTTTCTTCCCGCCGATGATTTGGCGACGACATACAAGCACTTTGAGAAATGTTGTACCTCAGTTGATTATGCTATTTTGGTAAAAGATAAGTGTGAAAGACCTTGTATAGTGGCTAAGGGCACTGGTTTAGTAAACAGAATTGTGCAAGTTCTATCCTCTCTGTTACTTTTATTGTTTTGTTTTTATCGTTATTAAATTAGTTAATTACGCTTGATCGACTTTTATTATCAGTTCATTTGTATTTTTTTTTATTGTCAATTAGATAATTAAATAAAATTTTAATTAAATAAAAATGTAATTAAATTAAGTTTTAAATAGAATTAAGTTAAAAAAATTAAATTGTAATTATACTTAAGTTAAATGAATTTAAATTTAATTTTTATTACATAAAATAAAATTTATTTTTAAATAAATTTCAATAATTAAATTTTAAAATTCATATAATCTATTTTTTTATGAATTAAAGTGAACGTTTATTATGATTCAATAATAATATCTCCTAAACTTACATACCTTAAATATATTTTTATGTTATAACTTTAGAATCAGACAAATAATAAATTAGCTAAATTAATTTATTAAAGTTTTCATGTTTTAAAATTAATTACTATTCTTCATACAAAATAAATAAATAAATAAATCTTTATTTATTTATTATTAATTGCTTTGTAATTTTTTATCATATATAAAGTACTGTTAACGAAATTAATTTTTAAAACTCATATTACTTATGGGATATTTATTTTAATTCACTAAAATGAATATTTTTGAAAATATAATATTATTTCTTACACTGACATAAAATATTTTTATGTAAGGATTTAGCAACATATTTGAATACATGAGTTTATTAAGTTTATTTTATTTTAAAGTAAAATTTTAATAATTTATAAATTTATATTAATAATATTATTAATATAACAGTCAATTGTTAAATAGTTTTTATTAAAATTTGTTACAATTTTTTTATTGTTTTTATTAAAAATTTTTAACAAACTGCTTTTCAAAAGAAAAAAAATATATATTTATTTATTGGAAAACTCATTCAAAAACATAAATCGTTTTTATTAAAAAATTCTAATAAGTTGCGCCCCCTCCGCCCTTCCACCGTATATCTATATGTATACATTTAAAAACTAAGTAAAAGGCATTAATTTAAGTAATCATTAGCTAGAAATATTTAATCCAACAAGTACAAGTACATTAAAACAATTTCTTACAATTTTAGGTAGTTATTGCTCAGATTTTCTTTTTCATGAGCAGTATAGTTTATAATTTAGAAAGAGCAAGCTACTTCATATTTAAAGAAGAAATAAAATATTATAAACTAACTAAATAAATAGCCTATTTTATTATTTACGCTATAATAACTATTAAATAAATTATAGATTAGTGTTTAAAGAGGTAAATGATAAAATTTTAAATTTTATTATTAATTATCTTAATAAGTAAGCTAATTTTTAGTAATTATTAATGAATAATAATAATAATAGTAATTAATTAATTTAATAAAGATAATTTTATTTTCAAGAAATTTTTGCTTAAATTTATTGCTTTTGGTTTCTATTTTATGTGCGTATGTGTGCGTGTGAAATAAATTGTTTTTTGTTTATTATTATTATTTAATTTATTTTTTCATTACATTTCAATACAAGTGTGAACTACAATTTATTTATCTTGATCCTTTTCATTCACTAGCATTGTTTACCATATCCATTTTAAATCTTTGAAACACTTTATTTTTAGATTTTTGTTTTCTGTTGTAATAATTTTAAATAGATATTAATATTGCAAATTACTATAGGGGTGGGGGAGAATTTAGGTGGTCTAAATCCCTCTCTGTCAATTTTGATTATTTGAGTATTTAGTTTGGTCATTTAACTACTGGATGACTTTTTTAAATTATTCATACTTATGAACGAAAAGTCCCGGGGAAAAAAGTTGCATAAAATTTGGCTGATTATTTTTATTAATTGTTTTTTATATGTTTAGTATTAATAAAAAAGCACATTTGCAATCAAGAAATGGGAGGAAGGTGCTTGAGTCTAATGTTGCTTTGAATAAATACAGCACACATAGATAATCACAATGCAGTTTCTTAGCCAGGATATTATTCGGGGGGGGGGGGGGGGTCTTAGCCCCTAAGCCTCTGACCTCCTGATGCAAAACTATGAATCAAAAACTACTAATTTTACTTTCGGTATACATACCAATGTATATTTTTAAAATATAGGGGAGCTATGGGAGCTAGGAGTAGTAGATAAAGGAGAGTTCTACGGCCACAGGATCGATCGATGCGCAATCAGTGCGCAATCACTGGGAAATCGATGATCAGACTCATCCCTTCTCAAAATCATAACAGTTAATAATAGCATGTTGTTGTTCAGTTTAACACTTTGCTAGAAAGATGTAAGCATATATCAAGAATTAAGGTGTCAAAGCGGTTTTGTTTAGAAACACTTGTTTATTTTTATCTCATTTTGTCGTTTTCTTTGAAATTTTCTTGAAAAGATGTGTGCACACGAATACGTTTTTATTAAATATACATGTTTTCCACTTCATTGAAAATGATTGTTAACATATATGCGTGTGTTAGTAAGTATAGTTGTCAGTAAGCTATGAACACATATATCTATATATGTATCTCTAGTATATACATAACCATCTGTAAAAAAAAAAAAAATGTATATATGTGTTTATAAATTAATAGATATAAATGTTTAAGTGTCGCTAAACATATATGTCTAAATCTATCGAAATGAATATATATATATAAGTATATGTTTCTAGATATAAGTATATGTTTTTATATATAAATGTATAAACGTTAATATGTTTATATGCATGTATAAGTTTATATATGCGTGTTTATATTTTAAAAAAATTATTTGTCTGAAAAATTAAAAAATGTAATAAAAAAAATTAAAAATTAAAAAAAATAAGCTAACAAAATTTTAAAAGTTTAAAAATACATATAAATTAAAAAAAAGTAAAAAAAAAAGTTTAAAAAAAAGTTTTACAAAAAAAAAAGTTTTACAAAAGAAGTTTTACAAAAAAAAAATTAAGAAAAAAAAATCAGACAAAATTTAAAAACTATAAAAAAAATAATTATAATAAATAAAAATTCAAGTTATAAAAAAAAAGTTTTACCAAAATTTAAAAAGTAAAAAAAAAAAAAGTTTTATAAAAATACAAGTTATAGAAAAAGTTTTAACAAAATTTAAAAAAGTAGAAAAAAAAACAAAAAAATGTTTTACAAAACAAAAGTTTAAAAAATTATATATATTTAAAAATCTATTCGCATTGAGCATAGCTATTTATATATATTGCATTACTATGTGTGTGTGTGTGCTTGAATATGTGTGTTATACATATCTAACAATATGTTAGAAAGGTTTGTGTAGAAGTTATAAATGTATACTCCTATAAAAATCAACAATTTTTTTATTTAAACAAAGCAATTTACAGAAAGTATATTTACAGAAAGATATATTTACATAAAAACATTTCTTTGTAATTCTACATTATATTAACAATTTTCATCAGCGATATAATCTTGATTAATTTTATAATGTCCATAGGCATAACTTGATATTCCATCATCTAGCAAGTAGCGCTTATCATCAAAAGGACTTAAGCAAATTTTATTCTGCGTTAATGTATATAGGTGATGGTTATCTTGAGCGATCCTTCTCTGCTTCTCCATGCTAGTTTTCACTTGTTGCAGACATTCTAAATAATCTTGATGCTTGATTTTCAGTCGAAGAACATGTGTAGACACACCCTTCGCCCGCTTCTTTTCTTCACTCGACGATTTCAGGGAGTACATTTTAGATTTTAGACCGACGAACTCAAGGGCTAAATCTCCATTGAGCTCATCCTTGAATTTGCCAATCACCTTCTTATTGACATCTGAGTAGAGCGAATAATGCTTTGGATAGTCTGAGAAATCGAAATAGCTTGCATGATGTTCCATATCATCAAAAATATTTTTTTGTTTTAATATGATAGCACAGTGAGTCTGTGTCGGTGAAAAGTAGTCTCGCCTGGTTTTTATACTCTTTTTTAATAAAATCATAGTGAAATTTATACATTAATAACTTAGATAGTTCTAAAATTGTGAATCCAACAAAAATCGGTCGATTCATCAAAATAGTAGTTTTAAGCCTTTCTACTGCACTCAGGTCTTCATCATATGTTTTAAATGCTTTGAATGTGGGTGAAGCTACCAATTTCTTCGCTCTTTTTTCATTATTGCAAAGCACAATATTCCGACTCTTTCTTAAATTTTCCATAGTTTTTCCGAAAACCGAGTTGTTCATTAATTTAAAAAACTCTTTTTCAGAAGTAGATTTTGCTTCCTTTCTTTTCTCTGTATTAAAATTAATATAACTCTTCAACCAGGGTGCCTGTTTGAATTGAAGAGCTTTATGCACAGCTGTCAGTTTTAATCCAAGTTGTAAATAATATTTCAGATTTCAATAATGAATGACATAATTCTGCTTATCTCGAAGATTTGGGATAAGTTTGGGAGTGCCTTTAAATTTTTTATTTCCAAACATCCTTTTCGCGGTAGATGACAACATCTCTTCATTCACAGTCAGACGTTCTGGAGCCAGCGGATATTCGTTATGAAATTTGTGAAGCTTCTTAGGATATTTAAGATCAACCTCAAAAATATATCCAATTTTAGAATCATCAGGTAGAGAAAGAATCCTCTCTTCTGTAATATGACTTGTCGCACACCATTCAAAACCTCCGTATGGCAGATATTGGGACATAGCCCATCCATAAAGGTTGTTCGCATCCCAATCCATGATGAAGCTGGGTTCTTCATTTTCCATAAAATCGGGCGTATTAGGGATGTTCGCTATGGCATGTCTATGACAAATCATACTAATTCCACCACGTATTCCATTTTCGATCATTAACAGCATATCAATGTCTGTGAGTAACTCTAAAGGTGTATCACTCATTTTCAAGAATGCTTGTCACGCGAGCGAAGGTGCTGTATATAAATAACAAGGATCGATATCATAATACTGTTGACACAGTTTGCGAAAATTTTGTAAAACATCGGCTAGTAGTACAACATCTGTCTTGACGTATAGATCGTGATATTCTCCCAGGGATTGGATATTAAAGGTTTTCCACACGTTCAAGGCATGTTTATAATCTTCCTCGTCTATGGGCTCGTCAGTGAAGCTATTAAAAAATGCAGAAGGTTGAGGAAGTTTCTTTTCATCGAATTTTTCAAAAGAGGTGAAGTAGTCGTAAGGGTATACCCCTTTTCTTGTAAGCATATGTAAATTAGTATTTTCAGAGAAATTTTCTTCAAGTATGGTGAATTGCTCAGGATTAAGGTTTCTAACAAGCTTTTCTAAGGAATGGGTCAAAAACTGGAATGAATCTAAAAAGATCATCTGTATAGAACTTCTTGGCTTTCTAAATTTGAAGGTTATATAATTTTCCATAGAGGAAGCAATCACATCAATTTCATGATCTTTAAATTTGCCAATCTTACTCATTAGGTGATGCCCATCATAGTTTTTCAAATTATGGAATATAACAGGAATTGTTTTACATTGCTTATAGTTTAGATTGCATTTCACATGTGCAGCTCCTCTGTATGAACCGTCACGTGATCATGGTCACGAACACGTTTTTCACATAATGGTTGTTTACAAATATGACAAAATTCGGCTTCTTGAAAAGCTTTTTCCTGCATGGGTGAAAGCTTCATAGGTTCTATGTTCAATAACTTCCGTCCTAAAATGTCTTTTTCCTTCATCATCTGTTTTAAAAAATGATCCACACAGTCTTTACCACGATACACTTTAGCTTTCTTCATACATCTTCCATCGGGCCTAACAACGACATAAGCGTATCCACAGGGAAAATGATATGTTGTTTTTTCAGTATAAGATGGTTTAGAAGAGGGTGTGGCTGGTGCAATAGGTATAAGTAGACTCTCAAAGTCTGCATAAATGATATAGGGAATAGGATGTTGTAGATGAATACCAGAAAACTTAAGTATGTTATCGTTTTCACTAGGTAACTTTATAGCCTGCGCTATATGTTGGCGACAATATTCATCATGTTTATTCAAAAGACCTTGACTTGAAAACCGGTGTAAACATCTATAGCAATAATAATGTACTCCATTGTGGTTGGTGAGATCACCCAAAAGTCTTGAAAAACTTCTAATTAAACAATAATGTTGCTTTTCGCCATCACCGATTAATAACAAATTGATAACATCTAGATTCTGCTTTTCAGATATATACAGTGGACAAAATTCCTCCTCTTCATATCCAAACACATTAATCCGCAAATCATTAAGCTTTTCAATAATAGGTATCTTCTGGAGTGAAACAGGATATTTCACCTCTCCTAGCTTCATATCATTTTCATAAGGGATATAATGAGAAACTCGCTCTGGCTTCTTTGTAAAATCTAAGTTTAGTTTAAATGCTAAAAGGCACCAAACCAAACACTTATTGTCTTCATTTTTTATATTGAGCACTGCTTTTTTATCATATAATTTCTTAGATAAAGCTATATAAGAACTTGCAGCAAGAGGATGATATTTAGCAATCTTAAGTTCTAAATGCTGGATGTTTCTAAGCTTCCACCCGGAACCTCTTTGCACAAATTCTTCAAAAGATTTTAATATTTTGGAGAATCCTTCTTCAATGTGTTGCGTAATAGTTTCTTTAGTAAGTTCTGTAAAACATTGACATCGAAAATAGGATTGAATTTCTTCCATCTCCTCGTTATCAGTCATACGTTCAAGTGCTATTTTCCCCACCATATACCATTTAATAGCACCTTTAGTCTGAACTTCATTTGTTAAACGTTCTATAATTTCAGCTTGTAAGTGGGTATGAAACGCAGTTAAATCACTTTCTTCACGTTCATCAGGATAAAGCATGATAGTTTTAAACACATTATGTACATCTGATTGATTCGACTTCAGTTTTTTAGACTTTACATTAGATGAAATCCTTTTCCGTTTCACACTCACAAGAGGTACACGAGAGTGTTGGGTGCGTATATGTTGTTTCAGCTCATAATTTCGTCCAAACATTTTATCACATTCACGGCAAGAGAATTTCGAACTTTCATGTGATCTTATATGTTGTGTCAAATTATCCTTTCGTGTAAAAACTTGATCACATTTATTACATTTGAATATAGATCTTTCATTGTGAGTTTTGAAATGTCTTCGCAAGTTAGATCTAAATCTAAATGATCTCTGACACAAATCACACGTATGCACCTTATCATTAAAGTGTATCTTCATATGTTGAAACAAGTCGTAAGAGGTTGAAAAGGTCTCATCACAAGTTGAACATGCAAACATGTTCTTGTCAACAGTTAAAGTCTTGAAAGGTTCTTCAGATGTTATATCAACATCCAGAGAATTCAACGAGGAAATGTTCTTCGATGAAAAAGCTTGAGAATACTCATCACGCTTAAAAGTTGTTGCTTCATCATTAATATGAGTCTTAGAATGTCTTCTCAAATCGGATCTGCGGCTAAAAGACTTCTGGCATATTTCACATGTGAAAAACTTTTCGCCGGAATGTATCTTCAAATGCTGATTCAGGTTAGAAATAGTTGAAAATATCTTATTACAACTAAGACAAGTAAAATTCTTCTTCACAGACGCAGAACTTTCCAAAGGCATGGCTTCATCCAAAGACATAACAGCATCCATAATATATTAATAAGAAAAAGATTTATCTCTTAAAAGAAAACAACAATCTTCATGAATAAATTACTGGAAAAAGCAAGAGCACCTAAAGACACGTCTTATCGCTACCAAAATTAATCATCAAATGACGAAAGTCTGATTTTCCGCTTCCTATTTATACCCTGAAACTCTCCGCTCCGTCGATCTCAATCTGGCGACGAAATATTTTACTTAAGGAGAAAATAAAAGATCAAAATCGCCAAATCACGACAAAATATCTCATTCGGCGAGTAAACGAAAGAATAAAATCACCAAATTACAAGAGTATTTTCCCCTATTAATAACACTCTAAGAGATCATTAAACCGGAAGACTTACAATTTATTCTTGATGTAATTAAATTTCACTTTCAAATGGTTATATACAATTAACATTATTACATACAATTGGTATTATTAAAAAGTCTTTAACTAAGTCTAATACTAGTGACATTTATAGTTGATTTTAGAAATTAACGATTAAAAATGTTTTATCCAAACAGAAATTATTTTATTTTAGAACTCTTTTTCGAAACTCTCATACATACAGTCATGATTTCCTTGCATATCAATAACAAATGTTTTATACATTGTATTATATACTTCTAATTCAAGTCAAAATTCCTAGAAACTGTATACATATAAGTATACTAAATAAAAAGATATGAAAACACAAATGACTAATAATATAATATCCAACTAACAATTCAAAATTTAAAAATACATATGATTATTTTATTAGATTAATAAATTTTATGTATTATTTTAACTAAATAAATCAATATACTGTTTCATAAAAATATTACTCTTCGACATTTAATACTAATTTTAAATATATGTATAATTACTCTAAACTGAATAACTCTAAATTCAGAAAACTATAATTACTTCAATTTTTTTTAGTTTAACGATAAACAGTAATTTTAAATTATATACTTAAACTACTAAGACATGAAAATTAATTAAATGGAACTATCTAACTGAGATAATAAATTTTTGATGCAATGTTATAATAAAATAAATTTTACTTTAAACATATTAACGAAACTCTCTAAAAATTTTATACATACATGTATATAAGTATACTAAACAGAAAAATATATTAAATAATATAAAATTCAACTAACAGATCATCTACATTTTAAAAAATACATATATTCAATATATCAGCAAATTCTGTGTTACATTACGATCCTACATTACATTTAATGATAAATAATAATTTTAAATTATATACATGAACTAATAAACTTTGAAAATTAAATTTTTAATACATTTTTAAAAATATATAGCTTGAATTCTCTTTTAAAATATTATAAACATATATCACTGAATTTCGAATTATTATAACCAATCATATTCCATTCCTTTCAAGCATAATTCATATTAAATTCCTTGTGTAAGACAGAATGCTATTTTCTCTTAAGACAGATAGGTATTCTTAATACCATACAATATTGCAGACATCAGTCAAAGTATTTAACCATATATCCTAATTACACGACTGTAAAATTTATTGTTGAAGTGCTAATTTCAGCATTAAACAAAAACTAAACCATAAATTGTTCTATCACAACCTTTTTAGGTAGTGCATCATCCCTAAAAAATCCTAATTTAGATTAAATTAATGTATCATTAACCTAAAATATCATCAAAACTCAATTTGAAAAATAAATTATTTGCTTGTTGAAACATCTAAAGATATTGCATCATCCCTAAAAAAATCCTAATTTTGGTTAAATTAATGAATCAATAATCTCGAATAACATCAAAACTCAATTTGAAAAATAAATTATTTGCTTGTTGCAACCTCTAAAAATATTGCATCACCCTGTAAATAAATCCTACATTGTTCTATCGCAACCTTTGAAGGTATTGCATCATCCTTTAAAAATCATAATTTAGATTAAATTAATGAATCCTTAACCTCGAATGACATCAAAACTCAATTTGAAAAATAAATTATTTGCTTGTTGAAACCTCTAAAGATATTGCATCACCCTGAAAAATAAATCCTACATTGTTCTATCATAACGTTTTAAGATATTGCATCATCCTTTAAAAATCATAATTTAGATTAAATTAATGAATCCTTCATCTCAAATAAAATCAAAACCCAGTTTGAAAAGAAAACAATTTATTATTTTCACTAAATTCTTACAAACATTTCATAATCAAATCATTCTAACACTCATTTTTAAGCTTTTATATCTATTATTCAAATTAAAAATTATGCTAAATTGTCATTTTTATTCTAAATTCTAACTAAATTCTGATCAACATATCTCAAATTCATTCAAAAATAAAAGTTAACCAAGTCTGATTACAATCAATACAAATTGTCAGCCTCAGAGGTATTAAAACCATTATTTTCAAAAATCCGCTCGCTAGGGGGCAGCACTGAGGAAAAAAGTTTTAAAAAATTAAATTTTAAGCATGTATAACTAAATCCGAGAAAAAAAGGCAAACACTATTAGTAGTGGGGAAAAGGGTGTTCGATTCGCAGGGAGGGAGGAGTGAGGTGGTGGAAATCGTACTATAGTACGAGAGGGTTTGAGGAGAGTGTTAGGAGAGGAGATAAGATAGGATAATCTGATAAGATAATTTGATAGTGTGATAAGATAATCTGATAGTGAGATAAGAGTAAAGTGTGGAAAGATCATGCTGTAGTAGGGTGGTATTAGTTTTAGGAAGAAAATTATAGATAGTGTGAGAGGGAAAAGGGTATTTTTTATTTAATCATCTTACAGTAGGAGGGGATAAATTTTTTGAGAGGGACTAAATTTTTTTTGAGGGGGCTTAATTTTTAAAGTAGGGAATCGGTTTTGAAACTCTCTTTTCCCCACTACTAATAGTGTTTGCCTTTTTTATATTTGAAATTATACATGCAAGAATTACAAAGTAATATAAATTTTAATGCTGTTAATTTATCATGTTTGTCTATAAAACATGTTTGTTGAACACGAAAATTTACTTGAGAATTCATAACATTAAAAAAAACCTATATTCCGTATCGAGAAAACTGATTACTGCAAAAAATACTCTGAAACATTTTGAAAAAAACAGTGGCAGAAAAATAAAATTTCTTGTTATAAATGTTTCCTTAAATCTAAAAAATATATATTGATTTCTGGGTTTTCTAAAGATATAGAACGCTTTTCAGAATTGTGAGTAACTCGAAAGAGGTTATTTTATATTTTCGTTGTGGTTATATTATATTTTCTTAGCTTAAGAAATATATATATATATATATATATATATATATATGTATATATACCGGGTGTCCCAAAAATGACTGATGGATTTTAAAATTTAATAACTTGCAAACGGTGACAGATATTAAAAAAATTCTTGCAGGAGGGTTATGTATGATGTCGGGAATTTTCTTACTGTGATTCTTGATTTTAGTTCGAATTTCAAACAATAGCTGGCGCTGCAAGAAATAGGTGCTAATTCCAGACCCGAGGTAGTTCGGGATACATTCAAAACATTTTAATCTCTTTTTTTTGCATGGGAAAAGAGAGAGGCCGAAAAACCGAGCCTGGATTTAGCGCCTATTGCTTGCAGCGCCATCTATCGCTGCTATTTGTAACTGAAACTGGGAATCGCATCTTAAAAAGTCCTTACATCTTACATAACCCTCCTGCAAAATTTTTTTAGATATCTGTCACCGTTTGCACCGTTTGCACTTTTAAAATCCATCAGTCATTTTTGGGACACCCGGTATATATTTACAATGTTGCAACAGTTTTGAACCGGTCGAAATATTATATTTAAATCGTACATTTAAATCATATTGCCATTTGCATTGCAGAGAAAAATTGTTGATCTGAAATGCGATAAAGCGAACTGGACTTAGCTAAGAATGTGATGTTATTCTCTAAACCACACTCATAGACCAGGAGGCACAGACCATCACCTCATCGAGTTGTTGATTGAAACTCCAGAATTAGACAGAATCGATGTGCATATTGAAATGCAACTGGTCTGCCAAGTCATATATTGGTGGAAACCACCTGCAGACCCGATTTAAGTGGTTGATCAGTAGGTTTATCATTGGTTAAGCATTGGCACGGCACGCCAAATATCCAGGTTCGATTCCTGGTCTGGGCATTTTTCGCTCTGTTGGATAAACTTATACTGCGCAACTCCAGGCTTGAATATGCATATGAATAACAAATCAAACGACACGTTGCATTTCTCCATCAAAAAAAGAAATTTAAAACTTCGCCAAGTGTCGCTTGAGCTTATTTCAAGTATTAAGTTGTAATCATATCAAATTTTCTCTGCTATATACAAGAAATTTTTTAAATTCTCATATAAAGTGATATAAACTTAATCGCGGGAAACAACGTTATGGTATTTTCATAAATATCCTCTTTTTCTGCAAAAAAATCACAAAACTGACTTTCTTTTACTAAAGTAATTAATTTAATTATTTTAGCTTATTATTATTTTTAACTTACTTTTAAACTACACATTACTTATATTTTTCTTTTGTATACACAGATTTGTGTGAGTTTAAACTTAAAAGAACAAAAAAAAAAAAAAAAAAAAAAAAAAAAAATTATATTAGGGGAGATGGGGGGGGGGGGATGAATGGGACATTTTCACAAAAATATATATTTTTTTATTTTTTTAAGTTATTATCAATATTATATATCACATTTCATACATTAGGCATTTGCCAACATATATGAATAATATTTATTCTAAATTATGATTTATTCAGAAAAATATCATGAAATAAAAAAAAACGTTCCTCCCTGTCCCAATCATCCCCACAGCAGGGATGAATGGGGCGATTATAGGGATGGATGGGACACAAAGATTTTCCTCCCTGTATTCAATTTTACGAAATTAAAATTTATAATTATAACTTTATATGCAATTATATTTGTAATATATGATTTTACAGCACGAATCGATATGTTTTTTTTTTTTTTTTTCAATAACTTCTTTTATTGCAGTTTTAACTTTTAATGTTGACTTCGGCTATCAATCTGTTCTTTTTTCCCACTTATGAGGCATTTTAGATTTGAATTGAAAGTGCAAAATGTCTTTTAAATATGGCATAGCTAATAATTTTCAATCATATTTTATTAATTAATATTAATTAAATGTATCTTAGAAACATGCAGAACGGAAATTATTGGGTCGATCAAAAAGTCGTGTCGTGTTGGGAAAATCAATTCGTACCGGAAAATTCTGCTCGGTAGTTATTAGACATTACATATCGGAATCAATGTCGAATAATTAAATGATAGAATTTTCCGGTACGAAATTATTTTCTCAACACTACACGACTTTCCGAACGACCCAATTTGTTAGGGGTGGGGATTTATTTGTGCAACATTTCAAAATTTCATATAATTTCCCCAATTTGGTCAATACACATATACTATTTTTAACAATTTTATCTATTTTGATTAAGTTTTAGTACCAATTTTTTATAATCCATTAATAATTATTACAATACAATAAATAACACTCAGAAATTTTAAACAATAACAATTCAAATAATAATATTTAATACTATTAATTAACGTAAATTATTAATTTATCAACCTATATAATACTATTTAGTTAATAAATAATATTTTCAACATCTCTAGGGATGAATGAGAATGTCCCATCCATCCCCATTTGAAATGTCCCAATCATCCCATTGATGCATATATTCCCTTCTCAGCCATTTTGGCTCAAAAATTATTTTGTCACAATGGTTACTATTCATTCATTTTAATTATCGATACTGAACCTTAAAATAAATAACTACAACATAGCTTAATTTTTTATATTGTATAAGATATTTCACATCTTCAAATGTAAAAAAAAAACTTACTTTTATGCAGTGATTTCAGAAAATGCAACTTTGAAGGAACATGAAAACAGCAATGTGGTCCTACTTTTAGTTATGAAGCACACTGTGGTAGAGCCTTAAATGGGAATAGGAAGCAATTTAAAATAAATGTTTATTGCCTGAAATATTGAAAATGTCCCATCCATCCCTTGTCCCATTCATTTCCTAGCAGTAGTAGACAAAGGAGAGTTCTACGGCCACAGGATCGATCGATGCGCAATCAGTGCGCAATCACTGGGAAATCGATGATCAGACTCATCCCTTCTCAAAATCATAACAGTTAATAATAGCATGTTGTTGTTCAGTTTAACACTTTGCTAGAAAGATGTACGCATATATCAAGAATTAAGGTGTCAAAGCGGTTTCGTTTAGAAACACTTGTTTATTTTTATCTCATTTTGTCGTTTTCTTTGAAATTTTCTTGAAAAGATGTGTGCACACGAATACGTTTTTATTAAATATACATGTTTTCCACTTCATTGAAAATGATTGTTAACATATATGCGTGTGTTAGTAAGTATAGTTGTCAGTAAGCTATGTACACATATATCTATATATGTATCTCTAGTATATACATAACCATCTGTAAAAAAAAAAAAAAATGTATATGTGTGTTTATAAATTAATAGATATAAATGTTTAAGTGTCGCTAAACATATATGTCTAAATCTATCGAAATGAATATATATATATATATAAGTATATGTTTCTAGATATAAGTATATGTTTTTATATATAAATGTCTAAACGTTAATATGTTTATATGCATGTATAAGTTTATATATGCGTGTTTATATTTTAAAAAAATTATTAGTCTGAAAAATTACAAAATGTAATAAAAAAATTAAAAATTAAAAAAATAAGTTAACAAAATTTTAAAAGTTTAAAAATACATATAAATTAAAAAAAAAAGTAAAAAAAAAAAAGTAAAAAAAAAAGTAAAAAAAAAAAAAATTAAGAAAAAAAAATTCAGACAAAATTTAAAAACTATAAAAAAAAATAATTATAATGAATAAAAATTCAAGTTATAAAAAAAAAGTTTTACCAAAATTTAAAAAGTAAAAAAAAAAAAAAAAAAAAAAGTTTTATAAAAATACAAGTTATAGAAAAAGTTTTAACAAAATTTAAAAAAGTAGAAAAAAAAACAAAAAAAAATGTTTTACAAAACAAAAGTTTAAAAAATTATATATATTTAAAAATCTATTCGCATTGAGCATAGCTATTTATATATATTGCATTACTATGTGTGTGTGTGTGCTTGAATATGTGTGTTATACATATCTAACAATATGTTAGAAAGGTTTGTGTAGAAGTTATAAATGTATACACCTATAAAAATCAACAATTTTTTTATTTAAACAAAGCAATTTACAGAAAGTATATTTACAGAAAGATATATTTACATAAAAACATTTCTTTGTAATTCTACATTATATTAACAATTTTCATCAGCGATATAATCCTTGTTAATTTTATAATGTCCATAGGCATAACTTGATATTCCATCATCTAGCAAGTAGCGCTTATCATCAAAAGGACTTAAGCTAATTTTATTCTGCGTTAATGTATATAGGTGATGGTTATCTTGAGCGATCCTTCTCAGCTTCTCCATGCTAGTTTTCACTTGTTGCAGACATTCTAAATAATCTTGATGCTTGATTTTCAGTCGAACAACATGTGTAGACACACCCTTCGCCCGCTTCTTTTCTTCACTCGACGATTTCAGGGAGTACATTTTAGATTTTAGACCGACGAACTCAAGGGCTAAATCTCCATTGAGCTCATCCTTGAATTTGCCAATCACCTTCTTATTGACATCTGAGTAGAGTGAATGATACTTTGGATAGTCTGAGAAATCGAAATATCTTGCATGATGTTCATATCATCAAAATTATTTTTTTGTTTTAATATGATAGCACAGTGAGTCTGTGTCGGTGAAAAGTAGTCTCGCCTGGTTTTTATACTCTTTTTTAATAAAATCATAGTGAAATTTATACATTAACTGAAAACTACTTTGAAATGTTTCCAAAAATCTGTAGCAGCAAAAGAAACTTCGTTTTTATAAATGCTTCATTAAATATTGAAAATATATTCATTTGTAGGATTTCTAAGTATAAGAAACTCTTTTCGAAACCATGTGTAAGTCGGAAGAGGTTATTGTTTCTTTTCGTTGTTGACTATATTATATTTTCGTAGATTAGGAAACACTTGTCTTTTTTTACAACGAAAAAATCGCTGTAATTTCCACGCATATTTATTTTAGACAATTTAATGCACACATTTTTGGGATATTAAATTGTTATAATGTTCATAATTAAAAATTTGCTCTGAAACTAAAATTTGCCTAAATTATTCTTGGTCTGTTTTTTTCTATTATAAAAGTAACATTTCAATTGGCCATTCTCCTGAGAAGATATAAAATGTATTACTTAAATAAAATTTGCAGAATGGTTTCAACATTAGCATATTCAAATTAGTTTCCTTAAATGTGACAAAAATTTAAGAAAATTGCATACGCTATATTATGATTGAAAAAAATATAATTATCATTTGGGAGCGACAGTGTTAAGTAACATTTTTGGCTGCCTAATGAGCTGCAAGAATCCCCTCCCCCTCCCTCAAAGCATGTAATTTTTGGCCTGTATTGTATCTTCTTTACGCCAGGCATTGGTGAATGGGAAAAAGTAAAAATTTCATTTCGTAACTATTAAAGATAGATCAAAATTTGTTTCAGTTGTTTGCAAAAAAGTAGAGTGCGAAAGAAAATATTTTCTAAAGCTATGCAATTAAAAAATGACTCCTTATATAGAAATGGGGAACATGAATAAAATATATAGCTGCCAACTTCTACGCTTCTTTAAATCGTATAAACCTGTTTTGAACTAAAAGCCTTTTAAAATAAAATGTGTGCTGTGTTCATTTAACGAAATGTAGTGCGTAGTTTATTTTATTTTTTTAGTAAAACTTCAGGTTCCAATAATGTTATTTAACTTTAAAAAAAATCCCTGTCGGCTCGGCCTACAGGAGGAGTTAGATTTCCAAGTTAAGTACTAATTTCACCAACAAAATATAAATCAAGATTAGAGATAAACCCAGTTTCTCAATTTTATCTGCCTACTTTTGACAAGTTTTTAATTTCATTTTTCTGTAAGAGTTGGTTTTATCAGAATCATGTTAAGGTGGTATTAAAAAAAATACTTTTCTACGCTCAACAACTCGAAATTTTCAGACACATTTTCAGACTCATTTTTAAAAGTAAAAATATGAAACTTGCTGATGTGATTTTTTGAAGAGATTTATAAGCGACCTGTGTTTTTATTTTTCGTTTAATTAATTAGAACTTAATTTACAAACCATTATTTTCTCAGTACGACCATTTTTAGGTAGATTTCGTAGGAAATACTACCTATTGCGATCTCTCCTATGATGGAATTTCAGAAATTTTTTTGCAGATCTACACCGATCATGACCCCTAGAACCCAAAACCATCTCCAGTAAAAAACTTTATCTATCTATCTCTCTCTATATATATCACTTTTTTATGGACACGATAACATCCATATTTCTGCACAAATCTTTTCCAAATTGATACATAAAATCAAGGGGCATAAAATCTCGGTCAAGTTCGTTAATCGGCAAAATTGGACCAAGGCGTTGGAAATAGGGAGGGGTTTTGTGAAAAACGAAAAAAACCCATAACTTCTTAATTATAATGCATATCGACTCAGGTTAAAGTTATTATTGCTAAAAAATGGGCCAAAAATTTATGTATGACAGATTTTTGATAAAACTAAAAATGGGTTCAAGGGGCGCAAAAAATAGGGTTTTGTGGAGAAAAAAAAATTTTAAACTTCATGAATTCTCAAGATATCAAATTCAATTAAATTTGTTATAAATTGTCCTAATATTATCTACAACTTTTATACTGACAAGTTTTTGATAGGACCAATTCTTACCGAAAAAAAAGATTAAAAACGAAAAAAAAAAAAAAAAAAAAGGAGGGGTGTGTTGCAGAAGAAAAAAATCCAAACCTTCGTCAATTCACAGGATATCAAATCCGCATGAATTTATTATATATCTTCTTAATATTATCTATGTTGACAAGTTTTTGATAGGATTAATTTTTACAGCAAAAACAAATTAAAAATACATAGAGGTTGAAGAAAAAAATATTGTATTAAGGATGTACTTAAATCCAAACTGCTTATTTTCTGACACCTTTTTTAATTCATTTTTGCTGTCAAACGCATCCAATTGGTAGGTTCTCTTTTTCAGAAACTATATAATGTGCCGTAATGGTCGATGTTTTGATAAAGGCAAAATATATTTTTGAAAATGATGTCAAAGTGGATTTTATACCGAATTTCTTGAAGCGATTGTGTAGGAAACGAAAAATATCGTCCAACTGAGAAAATAATTATTTATAAATCAAGATCTAATTAATTGAGCTAAGAATAAAGTCATAGGTCGCTTATAAATGTCTTAAAAAATTACGTCAGCAAGTTTTATGTTTTTCCTTTTAAAAATGAATCTGAAAATGTGTCAGTAAATTTCGAGTTATTGAGCACGGAAAAATATTTTTTGAACACTGCCTTAACATGATTCTGATAAAATTAGCTGTTATATAAAAATGAAATTGAAAACTCTTCAAAAGCGGCCAGATAAAATTGTGAAAGTGTGGTTATCTCTAATCATGATTTAGTTTTTGTTGGTGAAATTAGTACTTAACTTCGAAATCCACCTGCGCCTGTAGGACGAGCCGGGAGGCATTTTTTTCGTTTCCAGCACTATCGCTTCGCGAAATTTGGTTCAAAATATCCCCTTTGACAGCATTTTTTGAAATATAGTCTACCTTTATCAAAATATCAACCAATACGGCACATTATATAGTTTCTGAATAAGAAAACCTGCCAATTGAATGCGTTTGAGAGGAAAAATCATTTAAAAAATGAGTCAAAAATAAAGTTTGGATTTGAGAACACCCACAATACCATAATTTTTTTCGTTAAACCCTATTTTTGTTTGTTTTTGCTGCAAGTGTTGGTCCTATGATAATTTTGTCAATATGAAAGTTCTAGATGTAAAATTGATAAGATGAATAATAAATTTAATTAGATTTGATATCTTGTGAATTGACGAGGTTATGAATTTTTTTCTTCTTAAAACCCTAATTTTTTCGCCTCTTGAGCCCATTTTCAATAATATCAAAAATCAGTTATACATAAATTTTTGGCCCTTTTCGTAGAAGTAATCATAATTTTAAACTGATTTGATATGCATTATAATTAAGAAGTTACGGGCTTTTTTCGGTTTTCACAAAACTCCTCCCTATTTCCACCCCTTTGGTCCAATTTTGCCCATTAACGAACTTGCCGAGATTTTCTGCTCCTTGATTGTATGTGTGAGTTTGGAAGATATATTCGCAGAATATGGAAGTTATCGTGTCTATAAAAAACTTATATATATATATATATATATATATAGATAGATAGATAGATAGATAGATATAAAGTTTTGAAATGGGGGTGGTTTTGGGTTCTAGGGGTCATGATCGGCGTAGATCTGCAAAACATTTTCAGAAATTCCAACATAGGGGCGAATGTAATAGGTAGTATTTCTTATGAAATCTGCCTAAAAACGTAGAAATTGGAAGCTATGGAAATCGTTTCAAGGATATGAAATTTTGATCAATTACGTTTATTAAGTGTTGCAGGTCAATTGATTATTAGAGTGAAACAGAAAAAAATGTAGTTAATTTTTCTACACTATAACGACAAATGTAAAACGGAACCCCCCCCCCCCCCCCCCCAACAAGAACGCAAAATCATGTATCAGGCATAGATTATAAAACATTTTCCAACACTAATATAATATTACTAAGAAATTTCATTCCTTCCTGGAATGAAATTATACAGGGTGTCCACTCTCAACGGTGTCCAGGCTAATTCCTAAACCGCTAGGTATAGACATATAGTTCCAATTACAAAAATGTTTTAAATGACATAAAAAAGTATTTTAAAAGTGATTTATGTCAATAAAAACATTTCTTAAAAAATTAGAAAATTTAAATTTTTATACGGTCCCTTGTCCTATAAGTTATATTTAGTAAAAATATCCCTAAGAATATTACACTGAAAAGTAAGATAAAAAAAAAAAAATTCCCATTTTTCTACGATTGAAACTGACCGAGTAGTAGCTGTTCAAAGTTGAAGCATCTTTTTTTATGCAAAATACGGGTCATTCACAAATTTACTAGAAGTATAAATGATCGTCAGATATAAAAAAAATAATAGTTGAGAATAAAATTAACATTACAATATAAATTTGAAATTCTGGCATATTAAAGAAAAGTATGCAATTTGTGCTGTAAATATAAGTTAAAAAATAACAGAATTTTTGTTAAATGAAATGATGAAAAGAAACAGTCACAATTCTTTATACAAAATGATACATATTTAAAATGTTATTAGATTAATTTTTATTAATCAAGTTTTAGATTAAATAAAGTTATCGTAAAACATGTTCGAAGTGACACCCTTCGGCTGCAAGAAGTGTATACGCGAAATAAATGTAGTGGGACCGAGATAAGATGCTCACACTTAATACGCGGATTTGATTTATTCCAGTACCTTGAACTACACAAATAAGACTAATCTGAAAATATCACGTATAGTACACGATAAAATTTCGATCCCTTGAGACAATAAATCTCGCTGAATACGCGAATTCATATTGTCCAGTGTTGCATATTTAGTGGTAGTTTTTAATTCAGGTATCTACCACAATTTCTAAATAGTAATATTTGATTTATTTAATGATAAGGCGAATATTACTAATAGGAAATAATGATAGATTTTTGAATAATTTTTTTTTGCTGAATTAGCAACATTTCAACTTCTTTTTTGATCCCGCTTTGTTTCTTGCTTTTGTATATCTTTTACTAAATAGAGAGATAAACGAATTTTTGTTGCTTTGTTGATACATACCCTTTATTCTGACGGCTGATTGCCCCTGTTTATTCATGGCCAGTGAGCTACTTGCACCAAGAGTTTCGTCTAATTGAGTTTTAGCATTTTTTGTTAATATGGCAAATAGTCATAGTATCTAAAGGAGGACACTATCTGTGTCAGATAATTGGACAATAAACAAAATATGCATTTAAAGGGAATGGTAAATAAAAAAAAATGCAAAATCAATAACTATTTCAGAATCAATGTTATGTATCCTGCTAAAAAAATCTAGACTCAATCAACAAATGAAGAAAATGAAGATAATCATCGAGAGTGAAGGTAAAAACCAAGAAATAAGAATGTTGAACAGAATCCGGGGTAAAAAAAAAAAAAAAGACAAACTAAAGACTGAACAAATGCGACAGCGGTTTATGATATATGTTGTATGTTGCGGCGAGATATTCCCTTTATAATTTTTCTTTAAATGTTTTGGCTAAGTTTTGCCAAGCTAAAATTATTTTTAAAAAGAATGATTAACAGGAATAACTTTTCTCTATTACAGAAAAATTAAGTACTCATTATAAATCTACTCATAATAAATATGATTTTAATAACTGGGTTGTTTTACAAGAATGTAATATTTTTTGGCGTGTGTTAAAAAAAAAGGATAGTAGAGAAATTATTTTTGCTGTTTTATCTTTGATTGTAACAATATAATAATCGCCACTAAAGTCGTATTTGAATCCATTTTTTTCGTTGTTATTTCCGTCGCTCCTATAAAAGTAAACAATTGGTTAAACTTGAACACAGTTAAATTTTAATCTAAATCTTCTAAAAAGACAATTTTCGACCGTAAATATATAAATGCAAGTTCAAAAGTTTATTTAAGGGGGGCTCAGGGCTTGACCGAAAAACATGTAAACAGAGCTCTCGCTTCGAGTCCATATAAAAACAGAAGTATTCAATGTAGCTAATTTAAACTTTCTGATATTTTTAAGGTATGTTTGTAGTCTTATAAAATTATAAAATGAAGAACACTGTAAATATATATACAGGGTGATTCAGCTCGTCGGTGACAAACTTTAAGGATCGATAGAGCACACCTAGACGAACATTTTTGAATAGGGAATGTAGGGTCCCTGACGCGATGGTAAGGCGCTAGGCGCTTTCGAAAATTTGGGTGCCGAAATTCGAAACGTCATAAAAACTAGGGAAATGGTTAGATTTTCTTGCTTGTTGCGTCGAAATGATTCTGTTTGTTTAGACTTTCTTCAGTACCAATTTGATAAGCGTATCTCTTAAAACATGGATAGGGGGCGCTGCAGACTTTGGAGAGCTAGACAACAACTTTAAGCCCGTTATTTTGATAATTTAACACATGCTCGCCAAAGTTTATACTCTAACTTAAAGTTTGAACCCAAAAGTAGAGCCCTGCAAAAAGCGTAAGAGCCGGAATAAAATGTCAAAGTACAGGGTGGTCGAAACTCGAAGGCTCCTAGGAGATAAACAAACAGATTTCTTGACTTATGGCATGCATTTTCATGATTCTGTTTGCTGGGGCTCTCTGAAACTCAGTTGAACGGTACAAAAAGAAACATCGATAGGGGGCGCTTTGGGCAAAAAACATAATTCGTTGACATTTCGGACGCTAACTGGAAACGGGGCGCTACGATCAGTTAGAAACAAAACAAGAGAGTAATTTACTTATCATAAGAAGCTATTAAAACTGCAGTTTGTTTGTTTTTTTTAACAAACATAGCTGGTTTCAATCATGCACAATGCGCGCAATAAAATTTACATAAGGTGCTTTTTGCTGATTTATGCAAAAGATATCGTACCATATCGATATGCAAAAGATACGTAATGCGTAGACGACAACGCGAGATGACGTAGTTGTATGCGCAGACACGTCTTTTGAACGTGCGGTACCTACTTAAGCTTCGGGTTACTTGTCTGCAGATCGGTAGTAGGATGGAACGGTACACAAACTCTGAATTGGCTGACATGCATTTGGCGTATGGCGCTGCTGGTTGTAATGGACGAGCCGCTCAGCGGTTGTACGCCGAGCGTTACCCCAACAGGCAAATCCCCTGCCATGCCTTCTTCGCTCGAGTACACCAGAGGTTGTCCACAACGGGATCTTTCGACGGAGGCAGGCCTGAACGGGAGCGATCAGTGAGCACCCCCGACAACGAAGAGGCTGTGCTTAACCTGGTTGAGGACAACCCAGGTCTTAGCACGAGAGATATCGCCAGACATGTTGGCATTTCGCAAGCAACTGCGTGGCGCATCTTACGTTCCCGGAATCTGCACCCCTACCACATCCAGCGGGTGCAGTTGCTCAGAGAGCAGGATTTTGGCCCTCGAGTGGAATTCTCAAGATGGTACTTGGCGATGAGATCCAGGGATCCCCGTTTTGTAAACAGCATTTTGTTTACGGACGAGTCCACCTTCAGCCGGGAGGGAATGTGGAACGCCCACAACAGTCACGTGTGGTGTGATGAAAATCCACATGAAACCAGAAGCCGAGCAGCCCAGGAGCGTTTCTCAGTAAATGTGTGGGCCGGCATTCTGGGGGATTGCCTCATTGGCCCTTATTTGTTACCTGAACGGCTGACAGGTGGAAATTACCTGATTTTCCTGGATCAAGTGCTGCCGCAGCTTCTGGATGAGGCGCACGTACCCGAAGGTTCGCGTCGCCAGATGTGCTTCCAGCACGATGAAGCTCCGGCCCATTACACGAACGACGTGCGTCTCCATCTAAACGCAAGGTATGGCCAGCGGTGGATCGGGCGTGGGGGTCCAGTTCACTGGCCTGCCCGATCACCAGACCTCACCTGCTTGGATTTCTTCCTTTGGGGTTACCTGAAGGCCGAGGTATACCATACACCTGTCAGCAGTGCTGAAGAACTTGTGGCGCGCATTGTGGCAGCTGCAGGGCAGATCAGAGATACTCCTGGCATTGTTGGAAACACACACTCCTCAATGCGACGGAGGTGCGAAGCCTGCATCATGGCCCAAGGTCGAAATTTCGAGCATCTTCTGTAGTGTTATTTTTTGTAAATAAATTTCCAGTATCATTGATGTTTTTGGTCTAAATTTATTCAGAAGTGTTGAGCAGAGGTAGAAAATGTGTTTTCATTATTACTAACTGATCGTAGCGCCCCGTTTCCAGTTAGCGTCCGAAATGTCAACGAATTATGTTTTTTGCCCAAAGCGCCCCCTATCGATGTTTCTTTTTGTACCGTTCAACTGAGTTTCAGAGAGCCCCAGCAAACAGAATCATGAAAATGCATGCCATAAGTCAAGAAATCTGTTTGTTTATCTCTTAGGAGCCTTCGAGTTTCGACCACCCTGTACTTTGACATTTTATTCCGGCTCTTACGCTTTTTGCAGGGCTCTACTTTTGGGTTCAAACTTTAAGTTAGAGTATAAACTTTGGCGAGCATGTGTTAAATTATCAAAATAACGGGCTTAAAGTTGTTGTCTAGCTCTCCAAAGTCTGCAGCGCCCCCTATCCATGTTTTAAGAGATACGCTTATCAAATTGGTACTGAAGAAAGTCTAAACAAACAGAATCATTTCGACGCAACAAGCAAGAAAATCTAACCATTTCCCTAGTTTTTATGACGTTTCGAATTTCGGCACCCAAATTTTCGAAAGCGCCTAGCGCCTTACCATCGCGTCAGGGACCCTACATTCCCTATTCAAAAATGTTCGTCTAGGTGTGCTCTATCGATCCTTAAAGTTTGTCACCGACGAGCTGAATCACCCTGTATATATATATATATATATATACGACCAGTTTTCCTGTAGGAATCGGAAAAATAGTTGCCCTTACCGTACCGGAAAAATTTCCGACCCAGCTCGGAATAAAATTCATAAAATACCGTTTTATTGACTATTTCCTTTTTTTTATGGATTTTATTCCGAGCTGGGCGGAAAATTTTCCAGTACGATAAGGGCAACTATTTTTCCGATTCCAACAGGAAAACTGGTTGGATTTTTTTTACAGTGTACTTCAATGTAATAAAATAAAAAATATAGAAAAATTTATATAACACAATTTTCGGAAAAAAATTTAGGTGTCATACACCATCCATAAGATATCTTAACGTTGAATTGACATAAGAACCTAAATTTTGCCTTAAAATGATCGGGAAACTTTACAGAATGAATTAAGGATATAACTATCACTCAAAGGAAACCTTATTGAAAAAAAAACCTCTCAAATTTGAAAATTTAAAAAACCCTAAAATATATAATCTTTTTTTTCATTAAAAATACTCAAAATATTAAACTATCTAAAATATATTAATTCATTCTATAGATAATGATGTCATATGCATGAAAAAAAAATTAAACCATTCCATCAAATAGTTTTTTTTTTAATCTTACGGATTGTCGTCAAAAATCAAGTTTTGAGAAAACGCGACTTAAAGTTGCAATTAAATGGATGCGGCTTTGAAAGTGATTGTTACATAAATGCTTATAACTTTGTTAAAAATGCAAATATTTTTATGCGGTTTTTTTGCGCTGTGTTCAGAATTAATAGATTAATCAAAATAGATACTTTAAAAAAAAAATCGATTTTTTGAAAGTTTTCAAGTCTGAGTCCCTTAAACGATTAAATGTGTAAATAAGCTCAGTTCCTGCAACAATATGCAAATCACGTTTAATACACGATCCTGCTCAATACTCGATTTTTTCCAGTCCCTCGAAACGCTTCTTAACCGAATTCGACTGAACTTCAAATACTTTAAGCCCTTTGTGTACGATTCCTCTAAGCATGGCCTAACTCATCTGTGTTCCTATGCAGAAAATTGGCATAAGTCATGCAATTTAAAGTTTCACAACTAGGCTAATTTTACTGTTAGATGAATGGGATTTTTTTGCCTTGTTAGTGTAACAGAAAATGTTTATTAAATATTACTTATAGGACCGGGGACCGTATAAAAATGTAAACTTCTTAAATTTTAAGAAATGTTTTTATTGATCAAAATGACTTTTAAAATTATATTTTACCTCATTTAAAACAGTTTTTTAATTTGAACTATATGTCTATGACTAACGGTTTAGAAATTAGCCACTGGACACCGTTTGAGTGGACACGTTGTATATCGAAATAAGCAATTTATGAAAACGCATAATTTATTAAAAATCCATTTTCAGCATTCCGGTAATGTGTGCGAATTCATTTGAGCAGCCTGTATAGAATTTATATAGACCATCTAATACACTAAAAATTAGATAAGTTTGAAAATGCATAAAACAGACGAAAACCCATTTCCAACAATTATCGATCTTAGTCGCTCAAGTAACCGAATTCTTCGGTCTGTATCTATAAGTGAACGACAAATGCGGTACACTTCATAATTTATAGAAAACCTGTCAACCTGTTTTAGTGCACTTCAGTAATTTCATTATGTTTGAAATATCGTAACATCGTAAACGATTTTCCACTTAGATCATAATATAATGGATTTTTTTTCTGCGCACTTGTATATAAACTATAAATGCTACTTATTTTATACCCCTGAGAAAGCATGTTGTAGTCCATCTCAGTAAGGCAAATCAACTTCGTTATGTTTGAAATATCGTAACATCAATAAAATGCATCGGAAACTATTTCTCCCCATAGAACACAATGTAACAGCATTCTTTTATATGCTCTTGTGAACGAAATGATACACCTATCATTTTCAATACAAATCATTTTATAGTAAACCTCAGTAACATATAAGAATTTCATGGCGATCCGAGTATATTTACGCGAATTGTAACATGAACAGATCGAATTCACAAACACCTTTCAACAATCTTGGAAAGTGTTAAAAAAGGAAAAAGTAGGGTCAATCAGGGAAAATATGGGACACCACAAAAATTGGGGTTAATGTGAGACATAAAAATAAACGATCAAGTGCGAGTATTACTCGCGCCAGAGGATTCAGTACAATAAATATATTAATTAGTAATTGTATTGTTACGAAAAAATCGTTGATAAAAGAATAATAAGACTTAGTAAAAAACTATACAACATAAGGTTGGGTATAGCTGTATGTACTAGAAAATTATTAATGGATATACCATGAAAGTTCAGAGAAATATGAAGCCTAAATAATATCATATATTGCTATTCTGTAAGATTCTTTTTTTTAATCGTATCCTGATCTGTTTATGATGAGCTTAATTCGGTACTGGCAATAAAAGTAGTGCATATTTAAACTTCATTTGCCATTTCATAAACCCAAATTCAGCGTAGTAATAATCTTTTATTTTTACAGTATACCTAAAACAAACCCCTTGTTCAAAGTTTAAACTTAGCATTATGCTAAGCGCGCTACGAAAGGAGGTAGCAAAGTTGTTCCGTTCTGCGTTTTCCAGATAGATTTTTAATTACGCTTTAAACACACGGGTGGCGTATTGAGAAAGCCACTCAAGGCAAACTAGTCGCGAATTCCATAGTAATTATGTGATTAATTCTAATTAAATTAGTCTTTTTTAGCAGTTTAACGTTTATTGCCTTTATACTACTACTGGGCATTGTATTACACAAATGTATAGTAAAGTGAGGACAGACGCCGCGGTCGGACAGATGCCGCAGACATTGTATTGGCGACACTAGCGCTCCCTAGGCCAAATTAAGAATTTCGTTGTGTGCCTAAGTGCTGTCTGTTGTGTTGTCTGCGTTTCCACTGTTTAACTATTAGTATTCAAATATTTCTGGCTGCTTTTATGCTTCAAACCTGCGTGGAAAGTTGCTAAAATTATTCTTATAAAGTTTTATTGCATATTTTAAGCCAAATAAGCAGAGATTTCATCCCAAAACCAATTGCAACTGTAGAATAGATCATCGTAGAATACAGACATGTGCTTGCCTTTCTCACGCGTCGCTTACATGATACAAAATGGCGGTGCGGCATCTTCCCGGACCCGGACCCCTTCCCGGCAGATCCCGGACCATTTTTTGTTTCGTCTATATCTTAAAAAATGGCTGAGTTATAGCACTTTGAATTTCTAGCATGGCTGAAATTTTGAAACGATCTTATTTTTGTCACGCGATACACACGTATTTGTGAACCGAATAAGTTGTGACAAAGCATGTGCATAGTACAAAGCAATCTCTCGGCCGAGTTCGTATGCCAACTTCATCCGCCATCTTGTTTCAAAATGGCGGCCATTTAAAAATTAAAAATATTTTTGTATTTAAAATGAGGTACAAAAAAATTAGAAATTGAAATTTTTTTTCTTATGTGTTTGAGCTTAATACAAGGATTCCGAAGCATTTTTTGTTTTGTCTTTATCTTAAAAAATGGCTGAGATATAACAGTTTGAATTTCTAATGTGGGTGACATTTTGAAAAATCTGATTTTTTGCCTGCAACAGCACTCGTATTTATCAACTTATTTAGATGTGAGTGAGCATGTGCACAGGAATTACTCAAGTCTCAACCAAGTTCATTGGTTAGCTTTGTTGCACCCATTATGTTGCTTTAAAATGGCGGGCACTTCAAGATATCGCCGAATTTGGCGACCAAATATAAATCACTTTAAATAAAACCAGCTTTGATAACACGACTAATTTCTCGAAATTCTCATTCATATTCAGTATTGACAAAAATTAGTATTTAATCTTCTATAATCGGGCTCTACTAATTTGAGCTCCGTGTGTTTGAATAATATAAGCTGGCTTTTAATAATTAAGGAATATGAAAGCTACCTCTTCCTCCCGGCACTGGCCGGAAGGACATTTTTTTTTACAGTGTAGTTTCTGAATTTCGTAATGCCTTTTTCCTAAAACAATAAGACATTTAAGTTAAAAACAACTATTTGGGTGGGTTTTCGGGGGAAGTTAAAAATTCGGATTCAGCAACCCAAAAAACTTAAAGTAAACCTTATAAGGAAAGTTCGGAGGGGAGATGGGAGGGCGAATGTAAATCTGTGAGTGGTTAAGTGGAATTGCGCAACTTAGTCCAAGCAGCACCGCGCGCATGTTCCGAGGCAGATCCCCCCTTCCCCTTCATCCTAAGTCATATATCTAATTTGTTTCAAATTGTATCTACTTTCTGAATTTCAAGGTACTTTTCCCTAAAACAGTAAAAAAAAAAATTTTTTTGATTTTTTTTAAATTGATTTTTTTAAATTGATTTTTTTTAATAAAAACTTTTTTGGGGGGGCATTTTACCAAAATTTGGGGAGGTTGCCGGGGGAAATTTTGGTGGGAAGTTAAAAATTCGGATTCATCGACCAAAAAACATATAGTAAGCCTTTTTCCAGAACTACCATGGATTTTGCTAGGTAGAGCCCGTATACGGTCTCTGTTGCCTGGACTATATAACCAAGTCGTTGGATACATCCAATGTGGCCAGGTGGTATAGGTGACAGACCAATTATTCTTTAATGGCAAGTACGTAGTTGCCAATCTCCCGATTTTTTGGATACGAGTAAAATCTTACAAAAATTTTCGCTTTATTTAATTGCATAAATTGTACGATTGTATAAAGCAAGTATTTTTGCCTAAAAATATTGGTATGAAAAAAATCGTGAGGTTGGCAACTATGCAAGTACCAACGTTGGAATCCGGAGGAAGGAAAGACGACAAAAAACGGATTTTATAATATTCAATACAAATTCCTATTCAGTGTAAATATGCATTAGTACATATAATTATTGTTTAGATATTTTTAAATATTGTGCTAATGCTCACATTTATTTCTAAAAATAGAAAATTCTCATCGTAAATACCGGACAATTTCTGCCTTGAAAACGGCGAATAACAAAACGGCAGCTTTGTGAAAAAACGGAGAACATACAACATTGCTGCCAGTATATTTTTCATTTTTCTCGCGGATTGTTCTTTTTTTAACAAGTTGATTTAAATATTGAATAAATAGCTCGATAAGCTGTAGTTTGTGATAACATTTGACATTAACACGTTATATGCGCCTCTTGATCTCAGCCTTTTGTCAATAAACCCTGCCTATAAGTATTATTATTGCA
Source organism: Maratus speciosus (assembly GCA_963932465.1). Lineage (NCBI taxonomy): Eukaryota > Metazoa > Arthropoda > Arachnida > Araneae > Salticidae > Maratus > Maratus speciosus. The sequence goes on along the minus strand of OZ010796.1, from coordinate 415,374,513 downwards.
TGCTGCATTATTGAACAAGATGATATTTTTTATTCATGTTTATATTAAGAATGAGTCATTTAATGACAGTAATGTTTCTTATCGATATATTGATATGCAGAATACAGGGATTGCATAAATATATCTATTATGTATATATTTTGGAAATAATTTAACATTCATTACGTCACAGTGAATACACAGTGTATGTGTATTACTGCAATTAAATATACCCATAGGCGAAGTTATGGATATAAAATAAAACCGTACTTTAACATGACCAGCGCAAAATGTGGTAATGTAGTTTTGTTAGGATTAAATGGTAGGAATTAAGAAGCAAAGAACATGTCTAATAGGATGTATTTCTTTTTTTCTTTAAGCGATTTTACTAATTTATTTTTTATTTTTTTTCTGTTTTAGAATTTTAAAGAAATATTTCACAAATTTCTTTTCTTAAATTTCTTTCCATTAATTTAAATGCTTATAATTTGTAACAATTTTTCTAAAATGTGATGTTTTGTGTAAAGTTAGAAGCAAAAAATTTCGTGATTTCTAGTGGCTTGTCTGATATAAATTTGAGCATTTATAAAAAAGTAATTTGCAATCGTGGATGATACGCATAAAGTAACAAAATAGTGCTATGGTGTATATAGTAACTACTTACTCTTTGTTGAATGTAAGATTCTTCTTCTTTTTTTATTTAAATGAAATTAACAACATTTATGCACATTTTTGGAATGAGCGATCTGATTTCGATAATATTGTTGGTCTGAAAGAGTTCCTTTTACTTCGTGAAAATTTTGATCATATCTCACTTAGATAATACGACAAAAATTAATAAAGTATTTTATCGCGCTGTATCTATCCGTATTCTAAGAGTAATAGTTGTGAAATGAAAACAGACAGTCAGACAGTCTGGCGTAGCAACCTAATTTGTTGCATTTGCATTGAGATCGTTCGTTTTTGGGAGAGAAAATAAATCTAATTTAATTCTACATTTAGAAAAGATTTATAGTATTAGTTTTATTAAATTTCTTATTATATGCAAAAAATCATATTTACAATGTAAATGAACTGAAACTTTTGATGCAATTATAGTAGAATGTTGACGACATACGAGCAATAAAACTCCATTGGTTGAATGGATTTTGGATAAAAATTTGGAGAGCTTGACATTATTGCCAAGCTAATGTTTGTTTACTTGCCTAACTTGTCTAAGTGAATTCGTCCATGCGAATATCGCCAAGTTCCGGTAGTGTGAGTTGCTATAGTCTGGACAAAACTTTTAATCTGAGCACAGCACATGTCCTGACGTATATTCAAATTCCATACTCAAAACCCCATGTTCTCTCACAGTCCGCTCACTTACATTTTAAAGAAATTCGGAAAATACTATTTCACAGGAATCGATAATATAAAAATCTTTCATCTTCGTGAAAGTAATTTTAGTAAATGTGGAAGTAAGGATATGATTTTTTTTATATTAAAATTTTTAAAGCGAATGTAAACTAAAAATCATTAAATTGATTTATTCAGACAAAACAAAAATAAAGATATTTCTTTACCATTTCGGATTGCAGATGATATCCCATCATTCCCTTTTCTTTCACAGAAATGTAGTAATTAAGTTGCTATCATGAGAGAAACTTCGTTAACAGTTACAAAAAAAAAAAAAAAAAAAAAAAAAAAAAAAAAATAAATAAATAAATAAATAAATAATAAATAATAAATAAATAATGAAATATCTCGGAAGATAACTGAAAATTTAAAATTCTAAGCGCTTATATGACATCCTTAGATACACACCGATAACCGCTGCCAATTTCATTGCGCTATGCTCCGTATTCCAGGAGTAGTAGTTGTGAAATGCAAGCAGACAGTCATATTTTAATATAATAGATACTTTATCCATCTGCCAAAGAAATAAATGAATACACAAACGTTGCTGTAAAAATATTCTGAAGATTGAATAACAATAATGATAAAAAATAATTGCGATGTGCATTTTCCGTTTCTCATATTTTGCTACCATGCGGAACATGCATTTAAGTTTATTAATATACGTTATTTAATAAGCATTCTTTTTTGTATTTCCTTTTGCGTTTTTACTTAATCCGACAATGAATTTTCACCCTCCCCATTCCTAAATGAATAAAGTTCAATTTATAATGCAGTCTTCTGTCAAAAAGTGATTTGCTAAAGAATGCACATGTGATTCTTTACAAAATATGATCAATGACAAAATATAATCACTGGGAGTAAAAAATTACACATAAATGAAAAACAGGTCATTCTTGCAGACGTATTAGACATTTTTAACCCCTTCAGGGGCAAAGCACTTCTGTTACTAAAATGTTAAAATGATTGATTGGCATCGGTATTTATAAGCAACTTTTTATGAAACTAAGCAAAGTCTTTTCTTCGCGTGCATTATATGAAACAAAATTTAATTCCTAAATTCTAGTGTGAATGTGGCAGTTGGGTATTAAAAGTAATTGGTATGTAATATATACCGGTGCCCTTCAAGGGGTTAATCTAAGATCAGACATTTCAGTGCATCCTAGGGTAATACCTGGGAGGGAGGGCTTTTTTATGTACTTGGTTGTCCTTATATTTCTATTTGGGCCTTTAGAATGAACATTTACATTAATTAGTTTCTTTGTGTAACCTGGTTATTTTGCGAAAGAAATTCAAGTCAAATATTAAAGGAAATGATTTTTCAAATAATCATTTTGGCCTTCTCCATAAAATGCAAGTTTTGTGCTTAATTTTTTTCTTTATACCGGTATAAAGTCAATTCAGTTGCTGTCCTTTAATTTATTGGCCGACTTGATTGAGAGAGGCGGGACGAAATATTTTCTTACATAACGAAGAATAATTTTTTGTATACTGGGTGTTTAAAAAAATGTGTACACAATTTATTCGATAATAACTGGCATGTTCCTCTTTTCCTTTCAGATTTAACTGGCTTGAAATATTGACTGAAACCAAACTAAGTTTGAGCAAAGAATATTTATCCGAAAATTTTTCCGGAAGTTGGAAAACGTAGTACAAGTACAGAAACAATTCAGGAGAGAAAGATAAATGAAAGGAGACAAATGTAAGTAATAGAGCAAAAATAAAAAAATGAATAATAAATAAATAAACAAACAAAAAAATCTAAATAATAATTATATATACTGATGCATCTTTACACGGAACAGGTATTTATTTTGAATCATTACCGCTAAATGATCATTATATTTTTTATTGCCTTGCCATCCACCGGACTCGAACCTCGGTACTCGCCATTAGAAAATGAATACTCTGATCTCTACATCAATTGGCCACACACAACGGCTTAGTTATTGGCCAAACATCAATTACGAAAAAATAACTGTAATTTTTCGGTTTTTTCTCAACTAAAAAGGAACATTCCCCTTTGTCTGTCTTGGAAGGAAACTTTCCGTTTATAACATTCAACGAAAAAGGGTGAAAAGGAAATTTTCCGTTTATTCTAGATAAATTTACGATTTCCATTGAGAATAGAAAGCGTCCGTTAAAAGACAGAAATTTTGAAGGGGACATATTTGAAGGGCTCGGGGTGTAAAACACAGTAATTGCCTTGTTAGAGTTTTTTTTCCCTTTAAAATTGTTTACCTGCATCCTGGAAACTTTCAAAAGTACATGGTTCATATTTTTATTCAAGCTATGCCATAATAATCAAAGATAAGTTCTAGGTATGGATTTTAATAAGGAAAACTTTTTGTACATAAGTCCAATAAAATAATATCTTTCAGACAAAAAATGTTGTGCATAATTTAACTGAAAGTCCATTCTTTATGTGGTTCTCAAATTCCCTGCTCAACAACGCGAAGCATTCTGATACATTTTCTGACTCATTTTTAAACATAAAAGCTTAACATTTGCAGGCCTCACTATTGAAGCGATTTAGAATCAAATGGTGTTTTCCATTTTTTTTGATAAATAAATTACTTATCAAGTTATAAGCGATTGTCGTCTCCTGATGATAGGTTTTTCTCCTTTCCCAATCTGTCGCGTTCGGAAATTGGTTTTAAAACGCCAACTTTGACATTATTTTCTGAAACACGTTCTGCATTTAACAAAAAATGGAAAATCCCATCCGATTACAAAGTTTCTGAATAAGATCGTCTGTCAATTTCACGCATTTCCGAACAAAAATGAATTCATAAATGTGTCAGAAGAAAGTAGACTTTTTGAATTTGAGAATAGCCTTAACAAATCAGCAGTTAGTCAGGGAGCAATCACAATAGTTCTATTTGTATATTTCTTTAGAAAATTTTAATCTTGAATATCTAGAAACTTGCATTTTGTTAGTTACCTCGTTTTACACCCGAGTTCCTCATTTAATAAACTATCTTTTAGATTACAATGGCCTCAGCAAGATTTTCTTTAAAAAAAAAAAAAAAAAAAAAAAAAAAAAAAAAAAAAAAAAAAAGGCCTACGTAATCTATGATTCCCATAAGGAAGTTTGAAACGTACAGAAATATCTCTAAAAATCGCGACATGTACAGGGTATAAAAAATTCATGTACAAACTTTAAGAGGCGGTAGCAAACAATTTTCGTATAGAAAGCCGGGGTCGAAATCCATTATTTAAGTCTAAAATACCAATCCGAATCCGGTACAACCTTATAGTCCAGGCAATAGGGAATTTTACCTAGCAAAATTAATGGTAGTACTGAAAATCGGCTTTCTAGATGTTTTTTGGGTCGCTGAATCCGAATTTGTAACTTCCCACCAAAATTTCCCCCGGCAACCTCCCCAAATTTTGGTAAAAAGCCCCCAAAAAAGGTTTTTATTAAAAAAATCAATTTTTTATTGTTTTAGAGAAAAAGTATCTAGAAACAGAAGGTAGATAAAATTTCCAACAAATTAGATATATGACATTATGACTTAGGATGAAGGGGAAGGGGGGATCTGCCTCGAAACATGCGCGCGGTGCTGCGTAAACTAAGTTGCGCAATTCCACTTAACCACTCACACGTTTACATTCGCCCTCCCATCTCCCCTCCGAACTTTCTCTATAAGGTTTACTTTCAGATTTTTGGGTCGCTGAATACGAATTTTCAACTTTCCCCCCAAAATCCTCCCCCCCGAACCCCCCCCCCCCCCCCAAATAGTTGCTTTTAACCTAAATTTCTTATTATTTTAGGGGAAAAGCATTACGAAATTCAGAAACTAGACAAAATTTGCAACAAATAGGATATATGACATTATGAATTAGGATGAACGGGGAGGGTGAGGGCTGCCTCTGAACATACACTGCGGCTCTACGTCCACTAAATTATGAAGTTCAGGCAATTGGGGATTTTATCTGGCAAAATTAATACTAGTTCTGGATTTCGACTCACTTTATGTTTTTAGGGTCGCTGAATCCGAATTTGTAACTTCCCACCAAAATTTCACCCGGCAACCTCCCAAGAAATTGATTTTTTGAAAAAATTTGGTTTTTGAGAAAAGCGCGCGGGGAATGTTCCGAATCAGCCCCCTCTCTCCCCGTTTATCCTACGTCATAATGTCATATATCCTATTTGTTGCAAATTTTGTCTAGTTTCGGAATTTCGTAATGCCTAAAACAACAAGAAATTTAAGTTAAAAACAACTATTTGCGGGGGAAAATTTTGGGGGTAAGTTAAAAATTCGGATTCAGCGACCCAAAAAACTTAAAGTAAACCTTATAGAGAAAGTTCGGAGGGAAGATGGGAGAGCTAATGTAAACGTGTGAGTGGTTAAGTGGAATTACGCAACTTAGTCCACGCAGCACTGTGGCGCATGTTCCGAGGCAGATCCCTCCTTCCCCTTCATCCTAAGTCCTAGTGTCATATATCTAATTTGTTGCAAATTTTGTCTATTTTCTGAATTTCTAGATACTTTTCCCCTAAAACAATAAAAAAATGGAATTTTTTAATAAAAACCTTTTTTGGGGGCTTTTTACCAAAATTTGGGGGTGTTGCCGGGGGAAATTTTGGTAGGAAGTTACAAATTCGGATTCAGCGACCCAAAAAACATCTAGAAAGCCGATTTCCAGTACTACTATTAATTTTGCTAGGTAGAGTCCCTATACGGTCTCTATTGCCTGGACTATTAACAATAATGGAGATTTTTTCGCGAAATTTTTAAAAGAATAAGTTTGCATTGTATGTGCTTTCTCTCAGTGACACCATGTGTTATGTAAACTGTATTCTAAACTATGAAGCGCCCCACTCAGGACTGTTTCGATGCGATTGGTGGTCATTACCACTTCTGTTAGCAATATCGTTACATTTCACACTATGTAAAGGAAGTCTGTAGAATATGTCACGCTCAGTATTTTTTAACTGCATGGATTGCGACCTTTGTTTTCTATACTAAAAGTGTTTGCTGTAGTGTGCGCTAACACCTCTTAAAGTTTGCACACGACATTTCGGGACACCCTGTATAATTGAAAATAATGTTACAGAGATTTAGGTCTGTTAAAAAAAAAGTACCGGAAATCTGGCAATGAAAATTATTCCTGGAAAAATATTCGTGACAAGACATAAATATTCTTCAAAATTTAATAACCGATGTTCGGCTTCAGGGAACATCCAAAAATTTCTATAAGGTTTCATGTTTATTTAAACTTCGAAATTCCCCAGCTTAGTAGAATGAATGTGTGTAAATAAAATAAAACAAATAATAAATAATAAATAAAATAAAGTAAATAATAAAAGGTACTGGTAAATAAAAAATAATACCTTAAATAACGTCAATGATGAAGACTATATATATATAAAAAAATCCTTTATACATATTTTCCATTATATAATTTCCCAGAAATTTAATTGTATTTTGTAAAATTAGAATGTGTATCAGAAAACTAGTAAATAAAATTAACGGAAAAATGTTCAGGATGTCACATAAACATTTTTGAAAATGTAAAAAGCAATACTCAATTTAAGGAGCACGGATAAAAGAAAAAAAAAATGATACTACTAAATACTGGTAAATCATTTATAACTTTTTATACACTGTGATATTATAAAAATCTACTTCTGTGAATGTGAATTTTAAGATTTAATTTCAGTTTTGTTTAAGTCTTATTTGATATTTTATATGCCCTGAAATTAATATCTCGGTTTGTGTTCACGTCAACTTCAAAATTCCCACAGTTCAGTTGAACGAATGCGTGCAGATAATTCCAACAATAAATAAAAATTTCTCTTAAATGGTGTAAGTGATAAAGAGGATAAAAAAAGTGTTGTATTCCTGCTAAAGTCCTCACTTCACCGGAGAAAGGTGTCGCTCCGCCTTCTCTGCGCGAAACGTTTGGCGCGCTGCCGTCGGCCGCCAAGCTCTGCGACCGAATATCACCTTCGTTTCCCCGCGAGTCATTCTTCAGTCGTCTGCCTACGTGCAGCAATGGACCACTCGGTGAAAGCGATGCATAGCCACCGAAAAGTTGTCTTCTCCCGGCTTCTCAATCGGCACAACTTTGAGAACCGGGAACTGGAGCAACTTTATCGACGGTACACTGTGAAACTTCAGCAAACCTCCACGTCCAGCGTGTTGGTTTTGACGGCTTTGTTGGCTCTGAGCCTCGCGGGCCTACACGTGGCCTACGCACGGTTTTTGACGGCTGCAGCAATTTTTTATATCATGGTTTTGATCACATTTGGAGGATCACTCATCCTGATGCAAACAGGGCACGTTAAAGATGCTCACTTGCCAGCACTTTGTTATGGGGTCCTTGCTCTGAGTTCTGGACTTTGCATAGTTGGACTGCCTGTCCAAGTGTCTGACAGCAACACGTGGGGGGCTGGGTCTTGGGGACAAGGACATGCTGCAGTCCATGGTGCTTGGGAAGTCTTATTTGTACTGTTCATTGCATACAGCTTGTTGCCCCTACAAACAAGAATTGCAGTCTGTGTAGGAGTCTTGTTACCTGCTCTGCATACAGCCGTGGCCCTCAGCTCCGCAAATACTTACCAGGAAATTGCATGGCAGCAGGTAAGTAGCTGCTTGCATCAGTCATTTTAAATCTTCATTTCACAAATGCTCTCCAATAGGAAAAATCCGTGTTGAGCAATGTTCATAACAATACTTACGCAGTATATAAAATCTATGTATTGATTTGATTATAAACGCATCAAAATAATAAGAATTTAAAGGGGTAAAAACAAACAAAATTATGCATCGAAAATGTATAATCGAAGATACCTGTTTTATTCTGCATTGTCTCTCGCACTTATACAGTTGTTTTATTAATAATTACAAGTGAAAAAAATATTTTAAGGCAGATTATATAAAAAGAAAATAATATTTGAATGCAATTTTTGTGATAAAAGTTTACGTTTATGCATAAAAAAAAACACACACGATGGGAAAAGAGAACGATCCATTTAATTCTTGCTTGATTCAAAACAGTTTTTGCCTACCTTAAGTCCATAAAACTTTTTTAAATTAAATTATCAAACATGCAAAAAAAAATTTCGAAAAGGTTTAACCGAAGCATCCATGCAGCTAAGTTAAGACTAATCGTATAATCATGATCCATTTAATATATATATATATATATATATCAAAGGTTAATTTTAATAAAAGAAAAACAAACAAGCAAACAATATATATATATATATATATATATATATATACATATATATATCGAACATCTATCGTACTTTTTAACTGTAAATTGAGCTTCCCCCTTTCACCCAGTTTTCCCCATCTTCTCTGGGTTATCACAAATCACATTCCAGCATTGTTCATAACAATTCCCTAAAAAAGTAATTTAGTAGGAAAAAGATAATGTTTACTTGAATGGTGCGGTACAAAATAATCGTTCGGAACCAAATTGTTTTCTCAATGTATATTTATAAAGTTTTAGAAAAATAGATTTTTTTTCCTTTTTAAAATTATTACTATTGTTATTTAAATAGTATTTTTTTTTAATGATATTTCTTAGAGATATAGATTGTAAAAAAATAGACGTTTTAATATTAAAGAAAAGATTGTAATTGTGTTTCGTCTTTTGCGTTTTTTAAACATAATTATTTAAAATTAAAATAAATATATTTGAATTTGAAATTTAAAAAAAAGATAATTTTATGGTTTTTCAAATTATATAAATATTCTTTCCCCTCTTAAAAAACAACTTTTTGATAATAATTTTGTGTAACGTTTTTGTATTCCGAAGTATTTATACCTTGTTAGTGGGTTTCAAAATTTAAGGAATTTTAAAATAAAAAAAATGTTCATTTTGATAATTTTATAAAAAAATTTAGGAAAATATATTTATTTACTTTTTTTCCTTTTTGAAAATATTACTAATATTATTATTATTTAAATAGTATTTTTTTAAATGATATTTTTTAGAGATATGGATTTAATAAAATAAACGTTTTAATATTTAAAAAAAGTTTGAATTTGGTCTCTTGCGTTTTGTAAATATTATAATTCTTTAAAATTAAAATAAATATATTTAAATTTGAAATAAAAAAAAATTATTTTATGTTTTTTTAAAATTATATAAACAGTCTTTCCTCTCTTAAAAAACAATATTCTGATAAGTTATTTTAAGTTTTTTGTTTGCCGAAATATTTATACCTTATTTTTGAGTTTCATATATTAAGGCAGCAATTTAAGGAATTTTATTAAAAACAAAACAAAAAAAGTTGATTTTTCATAATTTTACAAAATTTGTTTTTACTGATTGTATTAAAAGGCAAGTACTATTTGAAGTGTTTTAATCTTTATACTTCTAAAGTACGTGAGAAGTTAGAATTTTATTTAATGTTTGAAAAGAAAACTGCCAATGTTTTCCTTTCAATCAGGGTGGGTGGTCGGGTGGAGGATACAATCTTTTTTTAATTTTCTCTAACAGCTCACAGTTACAATAAAGTATTTTATAGTATACGTAAAATTAAAACGACTTGTTGCCTATATAATTGACTAGATCTTCAAAATGTTTTTCCAAAAAATCGACTCTCTTTTGAAATTCGGATGAAAATGAATGCTCAAGATGAAACAATTAAAATAATTTGCTAATTACCGTGCAATTATGTAATTAACTCTGTGTTTAGCTACTGAGCTACATGTTTTTTTTTTTTTTTATCGAGCCATTAATGAGTACTTATAATGTGTTAGAAACACTTGGGAAACATTTTTTTTTAGAATGTTTTAATGCTCATAAAGAAGAAAAAAATGTTAGAAGCTGAAAACAATTCTAATATATAAATAGTTTTAACTCATAGTGAAAATTAATTGGTTGTTCCGGTTGCTAGCGCCTTAAAGTATCAACAATTTTATCATTCAGTGGCAAATAATTAATTAAAAATTGCACAAAAATGTTAGTGATGATACGTTAATATTAGTCTAATTCAACACGGTCGTAATAAAATCAGTTTAAGTCGGCCCTTTTTGTACTTATTTTGCAAAAAATATTTGCGTTCTTTTTATTTTGTGCTTATTGTGCGAACAAGGATTTCGCATTGTTATTTTTCTACCCCTCTCAATATTAAGCAATTATTTTGTGTGTGTTTTTTAAATTTAAGTTTTAAAAAATTAGATATTGTTATTTTTTATAAAACATGTGTGAGTACTAATTTAATATACTGAATGGAAAGCAGAAAAATACTTAAGAGTATAGGATTTCTAGTAACGCAGAGGCAAAGTTTTTCTTGCACGGATTACTTATGACTGGAATAAATAGTTGTTATTTATAATAATTAAGTAAAAGTGGCATATTGAATCGTTAAATGATATTTTGTTATTTCTGATCAATCAGTGGTGTGCTCCTCTAATTTATCAATTTATAAATTTATCTATATATGCAAAAGGATTATACACGAAATACTACATCAAGTGAATATGCATTGAAATTGCAATAATTATGCTTTTTTCAAAATTAGTCATTTATGTGTCTATCTATATCTCATTCTGTGTCTACATTTTTATTCTTTTAGTATATATTCTTTACAATTATTAAATTTTTTTATGTGTATTTGCAAGGAAAAATGATTTTAGTTCTCAAAAATAATAAACAACGAGCTATAAAACTTACCATGTTATTTAGTTTACTTAATTTCGTAATTTGATACTGTTTCGAGCATTAGCTGCATAATAAAAAAAAATTCTGGACGCTTTATCTAAATCAGAAAAGTAAATTCATTTTTCAAATGAATTATTTTCTAAACGAATTTCATATTGATAATTAGTATATATTTACAAAATAAACTCTCTTTTAAAGTTTTTAAAATACTTTCGTTGTTTTGTATATTTTATAATATCGATTACAAAAATTAAAAAGAAATATTCTAAAATTCTTGTTTGTCAGTATTAAATAAATCGAAACAAAGGTTTATTTCTTATAAACTCAACATAAGCAGCGTTTCAATTAAAACTGCGAATTTTTTTTAATGTCACGGAGTCAATAAATGATTAGGAGAAACAGTTCTTATCCCCTAATAAAAAACAAATCTCATCTTTAAGGGGAAGTTTTCAGTTCTTCAAAGGATTAAAATACCAGGAGAAGAATTATTTTCTGTAACATGCTGTTTCCCGATTTAATCTAAATGAACAGATACGTTTTATCTCGATAAATTTACTCGTAGTATCTATCTTAAGGGCACGCAAGAGATCTGAATTGGCAGTATTGATTTTTGAGGCATCAAATTTTCATTTCCGTTGTAATTTGCACTCAGACAAACTTCTAATTTTAATTCATTATAAAAATCAACTGCTAAAAAATAGTTAAATGCACAGTTATTTGGTTTAACTTCTTTTCTTTTCGCATCTTTTACTACATTTTTAAAGATGTTATTATTAAAGACTCATTAATAAATAATATTTTGACATTTTAATTAGCACGAGGCTATAAAAATGTATTTCGTAATAATAATAATAATTATTATTATTATTATTTTAAATGACAGTTAAATAGATATGTGCTTTCTTTTTCTACTAATCTCATTCATTTAAATGTGAAGCTGCAATTTAAATATTTCGTTTTCTAACCCTGTACAGAGTTCAAAACCTTTAATGATCTCTCTCTGTAAAAACGAACTCCTCTATGAATTTATTTTTAAATATAAATATGGAAAAAAATTATAATATAAAAAATGTCATTCATTTAAATTTGAAACCGTATTCTAAATATTTAAGATTTCCTAAAAATATACACAGTTCAATGCCTTTAATCGTTTATATAAAATGTACCTGTGACTAATAAAATAAAGTAAAATAAAATAATAAATAAATACAGGAAAACTTGAGGAACAAAAAGGAAACTTAACCCTTCCAAGGGCGGTGGTTGCAAAAGGGACCACTTAATTTTAATTCCAAACTGTCAAATGATGCCAATACTATTTTAATAAAATTTTGTTTTCATAATGTACGGGAAGAAAAGCAAATATTTATTTTCTAATAGTCTCGTTTGTAAATTCTGGTGTCAGTCAATCATTTCGCCATTTTACAAACATAATTACTCTGCATCTGAAAGGGTTAAACATAGGCCTACATTGTAATTATTTACGATTTCTATAACTATACATAGTTCAGTATATTTAAAATCTCTATAAACATGTATTTAGCATGAAAAAAAAATATGCAAAAAAGTTTTTTTCTTTTAAAGATAGAAAATCTCGTTTATTAAATCATCTTACACTGTTAGTTTAATTTCACATTTAAAAATTAATACGTATTTTTTTAATTATTGTGTTTTAAGCAATTAACTCAAAATATAAATGAAATTTTTTTAATTTAAATATTATACATTAATGAGATAAATTATACAGAGAGAGTCTGAACTCATGGACAACATTTTGAGAAGAGATAGAACACAATTAGACAAGTTCAAAACACAATACAATCAATGCACGGTCGTAATTCAACTAGTTAAGCGCGATTTCTTATTGTGGCGAGAACTCTGTTTACTACACAATTTAGGCTCCCAGACCATTCCCATCAACAGTATCATAGATAAAAAAAGTCTGCCTTTTGCTTATTAGTAAAACCAGCCATCCCTTTTGCAACCCACTGTAGAATTGACGATGCATGTGAAAAACTAGTGCTTTATGCGTTTAATGACAGCGCCACCTAGCAATTCACCGCTTGGGATACGTCCATGCATTCTAAGGCTGCGTTTAAACGCTTGTTTTACCTTCCATCAACACTTTTCCAGGAAAAGTATTCTTCTCCAACAGTTTGTGGTTTATTCACAAAAGGATGGGGGAGATTCAACAATGGCTAAGGAGATAAGAAGATAAGACTTATTTGAATGAAAAGTTTTCCTCCTACAGTATGTACTTCACTTTCATTCTAAAACTATTAAAGATGAAACACACCGCGTGACCACAAGAAAGTCATCACGAGTTCAATGATACGTCTATTTGGACCTTAAGGCAAAAATTGCTTATTTACATACGTTCTATTATCCCTGAAAGTTTACCTCATGAACTGTAATTCACTCTCAATTTTCCCAAAGGAAATCTGGTTCAATTTAAAATCCCTCTACCTCTCTTGAGCTCAGTTGTTTTCAAATAAAGCTACTTACTTTGAAATTTCTTAAATATTCTTTTAATTTTCACCCATATTAATATTCTTAACAATATTCCGCACAAATAATACCCGCAATCATTTAGTAGATATTGTATAGTAAGCAAGGTTATCTCTGCAATTAGAAAACACCCTGTAGCGCATAGTATGGTGTTTTGAAGCTGATCTATATGTGTTCTGTGTCTCTTTAACCCTTTCAAGGGCGGTGTTACATTTATGAAACCACTTAATTTTAATTCCCAAATGCCACAATGGCACCAGTATTTTGGTACAAAAATTTTCCGTTCATTATATATGAGAAATATAGCTTTTCCTTATTTCCAAATAAATTTCTTTGTAAATTCCGATGTTATTCATTCATTTCAACATTTTAGCAATGTAAGTGCTTTGCCCATTCAGGACCACGGGTGCATTTCTGCACTTTTAAAAGGTGCATACAGAATTTGTTTTTGGTGCCAGTATAATAAAGAGAAGTAATATTTGCCTTATTTAATTAGAGCATTTTTGTGATTTGTAAAAAAACAATCTTTTTAAAAATAAATTTTATCAGGCAACATATTCTTTGCCAAGTAGTTTGTTCTGAGAAATGCGCAGAATATTATGCTTTATACTAAAACCACTTCTGTCCATAGAATACATTAATACGTTTCTTAAGCTCAGGTGAACAAGCTAAGGGACTAAGCTTCACACCGCGGTCATTTTTGCGATCATGTAGTAATTGATTCAATGGTTGAAATTGATTGCCTCTCTTTATTTCACGTATTCAAATTTAATGATAATATTAGCATGCAATATATATTAGCGTACTCGATTTCTGTAAAAAAAGATAAATAAAACATATCCTAAGATTAATGACAGCTTAAAGATTTTAAAACGGTTATTATCCGTTTAAAAACCATTAAAATATTCGATAAATAACATATTCAAATGCTTCGGTTTTAATTTACAAAATTAACATAAAAATGCTTTTAACAAGGTTACATAATATCATAATGATGACATTTCAGCGCCCCTAGTGGTAAAATGCGGAGTTACCATTCCTCTCTCCAAAACAGTAGGAGATGCGGAATAAAAGTCAATTGAAAAGTTGTAGCTCGTCCTCGATTTAGTATGAAATGATGCCTTACATGTAGAAACAACTTTATTAGAAGACCTGAAATGTAATTTTTTTAGATCGAATTACCAGTTTGAATACACCGAAAGTTGCATCAAAAGTGTAGCGTTATAAAGTATATGAACATTTACTAATAAAACATGTAAAAATAAGTACAGTTTATTTTAACTACAGAATCAAGTTTCGTAGGTTCACTGTGTATACCATCTGCAACATGCATTCTGCATACCTCCAGTGGTGAACTGGTGGACACATAGAGCAGAGCACATCAAATTTGGTTTCCCTATTAAAATAAATTGTACCATGACTACATGTTTAAGTTTTATTCGCAAATGTGCATCCGCTTTATAATGGCACACTTCTGCATATAGTTACTGGCGTACTTAAGCTGGCGATTGAATGTAAAAAATTGTATTTCAGGATTTTTTAAAGGTATTTTTGCATGTAAGACACCATTACATAATAAATAGAAAAAGCCCAACAACTTTATAATTCTCTTTTGTCCACATTTCTTACCGATTTTGCGCAGTTTTCCGCCAGGAGCGCTGCAAGGTAGCTCATTCTGAAGAGCGTACGTACTTTAATATCCATAGACACCATGTTCATGTTATAGCTAACTCAGTGAACCAATTGTTCGAGGCTAAACGGAATAAATTAATCTCCCTGCACATGTCAATTTTAAAATTTTACACATTATTACACCCAAAATTTACACAATTCACACATAAAATCTTGCATATTTTATTCTTCATACATTTTTTATGGAATTTTTCTGTATAATGAAATATGGGGGTACATTAACCCTTAAATGCCTGAGTTTTCAAAAATCATTTAAAAAATGTTTTTCGGCAATGTTTTTTTAAATAAATCATGGGAAAAATTCTAAAAAAAAAATCATATTTTGTTTTAAGTATGGTTGTAAAAAACTGTTTGTTACTAATCGGCAATACTGGTGTTTAATCGAAAAAATAATTTTCCTTGATAAAATTCTATAATAAACACACAAGAATTTTGAGAACTATGATAAGAAATAAATTTTACTTGCTCGCGGCAAAACAAAATAGGGTATTTCGCAAGCTTCCAAACAAAACAAAAAGAACATGTATCAACAATTGAAAAAATAAATCTATCTTTATTCTTAAACAGCACAAGTGCTGTCATTTAAATGTTGAAAATCGATTTAATAATATTTTCAGAATGTATTTTATCGGCAACATTAGGCATTATAGCTTCAATATTATTCTAATAGTATTTATAAACCTAAATTGGCTTATATTGCCAAAAGGCAACACCCGGCATTTAAGAGTTAAAAAATGCAACGTTACTGTGAATGTTTTAAGTTCTTAAATTATTAAATGTATTGTATATAATTTTATGTAAAATATCTATTTATTATCGATATTTTACAGTGTACCTAACAAGCATAAAATGTTTAAAAAATATAACATATTAGAATATTTTTAAATATATATTGTTACAACATATTTATAAAAAATTATTTATACATCTGTATTATTCATCGATTAATATATTATATATCTGGAGAGAGATATTATTATGTAGAGTAACAAGAAATATTTGACGAACGAAAAATAATTTCGCTTAGACATAATATCTATTTTTAATATATTGTATGTTACTGCATAAAAAAGTATCCATTGTCATATCACTTGCCAGCATAAATTAATAAAATAAATTTAACATAATTGAAGGAAAGAAATCATCTCTCCATTCAATGATGATAAAAAATATTAAAAAATACATAAACATGTATTATTAGAAAATAAAGCATTTTAAATGTAATATATTTTTTAAAATATTGCATAAAATACTTATTTTATA
The DNA here is from genome assembly GCA_963932465.1 of Maratus speciosus. Lineage (NCBI taxonomy): Eukaryota > Metazoa > Arthropoda > Arachnida > Araneae > Salticidae > Maratus > Maratus speciosus. The sequence continues at coordinate 415,358,043 of OZ010796.1, read as the reverse complement.
TTAGTACACGTAAAATATCTTTTTCCACATCGCTTGTGTGCATAATTGAGCCAATCAAATTTCACTTAATCAGAAACAGAGGATATAATTTCTCTGATGGCTAAATATAAAATTTAAATGTTTTCAGAAATATTTTTTACATGATTATATAAAAATAAAATATTTATACAATACACTTTTTAATAGTGTGTATAAAAAGTATTTTATGTTATTGCATGTAACCTATTTGTTTACATAGTGCTTGTGCGCCTAAATGAATTATATATATTAATTTTGAATGTAAATTTAGGATATCAGAAACAGAGAAATCCATTCTCTATCCCATTATATATATTATATATTGATAAATCCAATTATATATATATATATATATATATATATATATAGACATAATATGCATTTTTAATATTCCTGTAACATATATTTTATACTACTGCGCATGAAATAGCCATATTCATATCGCATCTCCACCCGTGCTATATAATTGAATAAATCAAACTTCGTTTAATAGGAAATAAAGAAATTAATTTTCTTTCCGATATTTTATAATGTAAACATATAAATACCTTATAACTCTAGTATTTAAAAATAAAATATTTAAAACCCCATATATATATTTTAATTATAGTCTATAATAAATATTTTATATTCTTGTGTATAAATCATTTGTTGTCACATCACTTATGTATTGAATATAATATACTGTGCAGAAGTTGCAACACATCAAAAAGTAATTAAAAAAAAAAAAAAAATATTTTACGCCTATATTACATAAAAATCAGATAGTTTAGACGTACTACATTTCTTTTTCTTTTTGCATTCTATACAATAAATAAAATTTCATGTTATTGCTTATAAAATATCTGTTTTCATACCGCTTGTACTCATAAATGAATAAATCAAGTTTCGCTTAATCAGAAACTGAAAAATCCTTATTCCATCCGAGACAGATATGAAATATTTTATAACTGTATTATACACAAGTAAAATATTTTAGACGCGATATATATTTTAAATATTGTATTAAAATGAATGTTTTATATTTTTGTACATTAATTTTCTGTTTTCATATCGTTTATATTATATCGTAATATAATACACTTTGCGCATATTTAAATCAAATTTCTCTTAATCGAAAACAGAGAATTTCCCTCTCTGTATGATGAAGTGTAAAATATTCTTAAAAAATAACATTAAAAAGATATCTTGTAAAAAGAATGTACACTTATATTATCAAAAAATAAAATTTTTCAGATATACTATATATTTTTAACATTCTATGCGATAAATAATTTATGTTATTTCATTTTTATTACATAGAAAATATCTGTTTTCATATCGCTTGACGCATAATTGCATAAATCAAATTTAAGTAGAGAAGGATACATTTACTCTCTGTCCGATGCACTATAAATTTTTAAAGCAATTTTAAACACTATTTTTTAAAAATATTTTACCCTTATTATTACATAAAAAATAAAATATTTTAGGCATACAATGTATTTTTAATAATCTGTGCAATAAATTTTTTACGTTATTGCATATTTATATATCTGTTTTCTTACCGCTTGTACGCCTAATTGAATAAATCATTTTTCACTTAATCGGAAACAGAGAAATATCCATTTGCTATCCGATGCAGATATGAAATACTTTATACCTGTATTATAATAAAATACTTTTAACACGATATATGTTTTAAATTTTGTATTAAAATAAATGTGTTATATTCTTACATATTAATTATCGGTATATTTTAAACATGGTATCCTGTGTGCCTACTTGAATAAATCAAAATTTTTTAATCGAAATCAGAGAAATTCATCTTCTGAATGATGCAGTGTAAAAATGTTTAGAAAGTAACTTAAAAATATATTTTACTCATATATTACATAAAAATAAAATACTTTATACATGCTATGCAATAAATTATTTATGTTATGGTACTTTTATTGCATGTAAAATATCTATTTTTACATCGCTTGTATGCATATTGCATAAATCCAATTCCTCTTATCAGAAAAGGAGCCATCTACTTTTTGTCCGATAGAGTACACAATTTTTAAGCAATTTTAAAAACTATTTTAATCTTTTTATAATATAAAAATTAAATATTTTAGACATACAATATATTTTAATACTCTGTACAATATTTTTTTTACGTTATTGCAAATAAAATATCTATTTTCACTCTTTTACGTATAATTCAATAAATCACATTTCTCTCGGACCGATACGATATAAATATTTTTAAAAATAGTTTTTAAAAATATAGTATGTAAAAATATGATATTTAAGACATTTTAAATATTGCAATTTTAAAAACTATCTTTTTATAATGCAAAAATAAAATATTTTAGAGATACAATATATTTTTAAGACTTTGTACAATAATTTTTTTATTTTATTGCAAATAAAATTTCTGTTTCCATATCGCTTTTACGTATAAATGAATAAATCACATTCCTCTCGGGCCGATACGATATAAATGTTTTTTAAAAAATAGTTTTTAAAAATATAGTATGTAAAAATAAGGTATTTAAGACATTTTAAATGTTGTATACAAACATATTTTATGCTATTGCTTATAAAATATATGTTTTCATATCGCTTGTACGCATAATTGAATAGATCAAATTTCTCTTAATCAGAAACGGAGAAATCCGCTCCGTGTCCGATGTAAACAAAGGTGACTTTTGCCAAAATAACCGAAAGTGCCGGTTCTTTCTTTTTTCCCTTTAACGGATGACTCACAGCGATGAATAGAGTCGTCCGAAATCCCAACGACTTTTCTCATTAGGATTCTTCAAGTTTATATTCTTGTCAGTTGTTAAAAAATACATAAAAAAAGACTCTTCCTCTCTCCATTAATGTGCGAGCGGGCATCTGAATGGCGTCGCCCGAACAAGGTCGCTGGGCGAGTTCTTTTCAGTGTTAGGGGCGGGGAAGAGAAACAAAAGATTTCGATGTATTCAAAAAATACATCATTTTTTTCCCCAAATAACTTTACCTGTGTTGGATGCATTTATAAGATTCTGATACAAATAATGCATATCTGCGTTCAACGGTGTAGCAATAGAATCACAGCATCGAGGAGAAGAGAAGACTATTAGAGGCACTCTAATGATCTCTTGGGAAGGTCGAAAATTTAATCTTTTGTTTCTTTTTTCCGAAAGTTGCATTCTGCGGTCGAGAAAACGGGAAAACGTAATAGATATTTAAATGAATTGTTTTTTGAGGTAAGGAAACATAGACCTGTAGAACATTTAACGATTACGGCATAGTTGGAAAAGTATTTATGAATTCAGTTCGTCTTTCTGACCGCTCGCTCTCTAGCCATAGGCACTGGCAAGGGAAGCGGGGAAGAGCCATGCTACCTCCTTGAATTTTTAAATTTTGTCTTATTTTTTATGATTTGAAAAAAAAAAAAGTAAAATTGAAATTTCCCAAGTGACTCAAAATAATTAAATGTTATGCGAAAAATTGTGATTGCGCGCTATTTACAGAAAAAACTTGTAAAAATGGAATAGTTAGGGACATTTTAAAAATTCTATTTTAGACAGGTTTCTGTCTTAGCAGATATAATTGCATGGTATTCCTTCTTCCGAAACCCTAAAAATTTTCTGTATCACACAGATTTCGTTATAGGCAAGTTCCATTTTCATACGTTTTACTGTATTATATAATATTGCACGGCCTCAACACCCCCGGCCCTAAAAATAAAAAAAAATAAATAAAATCTTGTCCTAGCTTAGCTTTCGTTCTGTTGGCGCCCATGTCTCTCGCTTCTGTAAAAGATTTATATATTGTGCCGCTATTCAAGATTCCAAGTAAGCGCCTGCTTGTAACCTTGAACTAGTACCTTGCACAATCCGTCCCCCACCCTCTTCATTTAACATTTTTTTGTCCTATTATTAATAATTAATACTTAACTCTTTATATCACTGTGTTACACGTATGCAGCATAAACATTCTATCGGTTAATCCATTTAAATCCAAGTTTTCTAAAAGATTTTTACCACAAGTAATCATAATTATTAGAACTCATAAGAGATGATGCTACTAGGATGTCTTTTAGGTAGCTTTCATTACAAAAAGCTACCTATTGCAGCCGTTCGGAGGAAAGCGATTTCAAAAAATTTTGGTATATTTTCATCGATCATGACCCCCAGACCCCGAAACCACCCTCCGTTCAAAATTGACATATATATATATATATATATATATATATATATATATATATATATATATATCCATATATATACACTGTAAAAAAATCCGAACAGTATTCCTGTAGGAATCGGAAAAATAGTTGCCCTTATCGTACCGGAAAGTTTTCCGACCCAGCTCGGAATAAAATCCGTAAAAAAAAAGGAAAAATTCATTAAAACGGCACTTTGCGGATTTTATTCCAATTTTACGGATTTTATTCCGATTTTACTGATTATATTCCGAGCTGGGTCGGAAATTTTTCCGGTACGATAAGGGCAACTATTTTTCTGATTCCTACAGGAAATCTGGTCCTATTTTTTTTTTTTTTTTACAGTGTATATATATATATATATATATCTGACCTTTGTCACACTGTAACTCTCGTATTCATGAACCGTTTGGATGTAATTCGGTGTGTACATAGTACATACCAATGTCTCGACCGAGTTCGTTGGCCAGCTTCATCCGCCATCTTGTTTAAAAATGGCGGCCATTTAAATTTTTAAGAAAAATTTAAATTTGAAATGTGGTACCAAAAAATTGAAAATTAAAAAAATATTTTTTCTTATGTGTTTGACCTTGATAAAAAGATTCGGGAGCAGTTTTTGTTTCGTCTATATCTTAAAAAATGGCTGAGTTATAGCATTTTGAATTTCTAGCGTGGCTGACATTTTGAAACGTCCTGATTTTAGTCACGTGATAACGGGCGTATTTATATAGAGATGAGACGGGCTCAGCCCGAATCCGAAAGCCCGAGCCCGAGCCCGGGCCCGACACGGGCTCGGGCTCTATTTTTATTCTAGCCTTCGGGCTCCGGCGGGCTCGGGCTCGTTCTTTCTGAAACCTGAAAACTATATATATTTATGTATAGAAAAGATTGAAAGAACTTTTTTCCCCGTTTAAAATTACTTTTCAAGTCTTTTCAATGTTACTTAGATCAAAATGAAGGGGTAACAAAAATCGTGTTTATTTATTTTAGTATTTGATTGCTGTTTCAAAATAAAATCTGTGATGTTTTCAGATTTATGTGTACGGCATTTTCGACGACGATTAATTAATATGGCGCCAATCAAAACAAACACAAGCAATCAATTTGTTTTTATTAGGATTTTCGTTTGTGACAGAAGATATTTTTTAATCCGATCGTTTATTTATTTTTTATTTAGTTATCTAACACAAAGAGAATATTTTCTTCGATTTTTAGTAGACCAGAATTAGCTTGAGGTTTGCAAATTATTTAATCTTATATTTGCGCATGAGTCATTATCATTCTTCATATGAAAATAACTTTACTGGGTATTATATCTATTTGTCATGAACTCTGCTCATGCTAAGGACTCTGTAGTAGATTTACGAGATCACTTTGTTTCGTAAGTAAATATAATTACTTTATTATTCCGATAGGAAGCAATCAGTCAGTGTTCCTTCTTTTAATATAAAGGCATCTGACCTTTAAGATAACGGTGTCAATTTTGTAATTTATGTTGATTTTCCGGTTCACGTCAATCACGGAAGACTGTTATGAGAAAGGAATCGATTATAGTTAAAGATGTATCGGTAAAGAGTGGTATCGGGCTCGGGCTCTGATGACAAAAACTCTTTCGGGCTCGGGCGGGCCCGGGCTCCAAAAAACGAGACCGAACTCATCTCTAATTTATGAACCGATTTGGATGTACAGTCGTGGAAAAAAAAGTAAACACCCCCTACTAACTCTTCAACAAATTATCCTAGAAGAAAGTTACTAGTACCGAACGATTGGGAATAAAGTCTACTTTTGAATGATGTATACAAAATTTGCTTAGGGGGCCGTCTACATATTAAAACGAGCCATAACTTTGTTTTTTTCAATGGCAGTACACAATTCTGACAGCATAAATGAACTCTACACCCTTCAATTAGCCTAAAAACGAATTTTTATGCAATTCGTACAATAAGTTTCCGAGAAATTAATTATTTTAAAACGAGCGTATTTTAAGGGCTGTATCCAAATTGAAGTTCCGTACTTGATTGTTAACCGAGAGAGCCCCTTTCTTGATCAAGGCACCTTAAGCGCCACTCAAGGAGTCAATGAAGCCTGCCAGTACAGCAGAATATATTTCAAAATGTCTACTCACTTCCATCACTTCCACCACTCCCATCCCTTAAACCATCATTTTGCCGTTTTTTAAGCATAATTTGAAAACTACATGGAAGAAAAATGTAAAATTTTGGTTTTCCATAAAGCAGGACTTAATAAATCTTAATCCATCAAAAAAATTGTAGGTTGCAATTCATAATTTTTTCAAATATTAATTTCATAATTCATAATTCATATCATAAAATTATACAAATTGCAAATACAGTGTATTTATGTTTGGATATATTAGTATTATTGCTAAAAAAAAAATTAGCACATTAGGAGCATAATTTCAGGAGATATAAATAAAAATATGAAAATGTAATTTAACATTAGAATAACTAAATTTTGAATCTTTATAATTAAAAAACTTATCACTAAAATGACTTGAAATTTGGTGTCTAGGCATAGTTTGAACCGGAGATTTGAAATATCTCGTTAAAATTGGGTGTTGCCATTGGAGAAAATGAAGTTTGGATTCGTTTTAATATGTAGACGACCCCTTAAGAAAATTTTATATACATCATTTAAAAGTAGACTTTATTTCCAATCTTTCGGTACCAGTAACTTTTGTCTACGATCATTTGTTGAGGAGTTAGTAGGGGGTGTTTACTTTTTTTTTCCACGACTGTACCTTGGTGTGTAGATAGTACATACAAATATCTCGACCGAGTTCGTTGTCCAGCTTCATCCACCATCTTGTTTCAAAATGGCGGCCATTTAAAAAATTTAAAAAAATTCTAAATTTAAAATAAGATACCAAAAAATTAGAAAATGAAAAAGATTTTTTTCGTATGTGTTTGACCTTAATACAAAGATTCGGGAACAGTTTTTGTTTCGTCTATATCTAAAAAAATGGCTCAGTTATAGCATTTTGAATTTCTATTGTGGCTGACATTTTAAAACGACCTGATTTTTGTCACGCGATAACAGGCGTATTTATGAACCGATTTGGATGTAACTTGGTCTGTACATAGTACATACAATGTCTCCACCGAGTTCGTTGGCCAGCTTCATTCGCCATCTTGTTTCAAAAGGGTTGCCATTAAAAAAAAATAAATTTGAAATTTAAAATGAGGTATTAAAAAATTGGAAAATGAAAAATATTTTTTTATGTGTTTGGCCTTGATACAAAGATTCAGGAGCAGTTTTTGTTTCTGAAAATTTGTTATTTTGTTTATACCTTAAAAAATGGTTGAATTATAGCACTTTGAATTTCTAGCTTGGCTAACATTTTGAAACGATCTTGTATTTGTCACGCGATAACACACGTATTCGCCTATTTCGATGTAAGAAGGCATGTGGATAGCATACATCAATATCTCGACCTAGTTCGCTGGCCAGCTTCATCAGCCATCTTGTTTAAAAATGGCTGCCATTAAATTAAAAAAAAATTATATTTAAAGTGAGGTGCAAAAAAATTAGAAATTGAAAAAGGTTTCTTTTTTAACTATTTGACCTTGATATAAGGATTCAGGAGCATTTTTTGTTTGTCTTTATCTTAAAAAATGGCTCAGATATAGCAACTTCAATATCTAATGTGGGTGACATTTTGAAAAATCTGATCTTTTGCCTGCGACAGCACTCGTATATATCAATCTATTCCGATGTGAGTGAGCATGTGCACAGCAATTACTAAGGTCTCGGCCAAGTTCACTGGTTATCCTCATCCACCATGTTGTCTTAAAATGGCAGGCACTTTAAGAAATCGCCGAATTTGGCAGCCAAATATAAGTTACTTTAAATAAAAGCAGCTTGGATAAAGCTGACTAATTTCACGAAATTCTCATTCATAATGATTTAGTATTGATAAATTTAGTATTGAATCTCCTATATTCGGTTTCCACTAAATTGAGCTTCGTGTGTTTGAATAATATATTTTGTTTTTTTTTTTAAATAAGGAATATGAAAGCTACCTCTTTCTCCTGGCACTGTGGTGAAGGACTTTTTAAATCCAAATTTTACTTGTATCTTCAATAGCACAGGGAAATTGCTGAAATCAGAACTTTGTGTTTATGCGAATGAAAAATTTAGCAGCATCTATAAATAAATAAATATATATACACTATATGGCCATTAATCACCGGACATTTTCAATTTTAGGCATTTTGTCGAATATTTAAAGATATATTTCTCGGATTTTTCTGGAACTTCAGGATTATTAATATGTTTGACATTATATTTATCAACGGCGATTTGATCAGAAAGACAAATAGGGAGGCAACAAAAAATCAAAGAAAAATACTAATGTTTGGAATCACTCTGTAAAATAAAATGCACAAAAGGATCTATCGCTATAGCTTACGAATATATGGATATTGTGTAATATACGTATTCATTTGTGAAAGAATATAACGTATATTCATGGAGATATATCGCTTTTTTTTTAAAGTTCTAAAAATTCTTGCATTTTTTTATATCAGGGTTTTTTTTTTTTTTTATCAAATTTAATGCTGGTTTCAGAAAATTTGACAAAATGTAATAGAAATAATATGGTGTAATTGGAATGTAAATATAATAAATATTTGATGAAAAATGAGTAGTTGTATGAAATATTTTTTATCTGCGCATGTGCGCAGATAAAAAAATATTTTTTTCATGATTTGATAGTTAACTCTATGGGGAGAGTCATAAAAACACCTTTCAAATATCGTGAAAATTCAGAATGATATTGGTGATAGACTGAGCTGATTTTTAGTTGTTCTCTAAAAACAGCTAAATGATAAGGGGTTTTTCATAAATTGTCGTTTTTAATTTAATTTTTTTTAATTTTCATTTTTTATTGATGCTTTATTTCTTGTTAGAAAACCACCAGAACGAGCCTATTCCAAGAAAAAAAGAAGTATCAAAACCTATGCATTTGTTATATATCTACTCGTTAACATTCATTAAGTACAAACACCTTTGCTGAAAGCCAGATAATAAAAAATGACATTTTGTGGAAAATCCCTTATCATCCAGCAGCTTTTAGAGAGCAACTAAAAATCAGCCACTAAACTGCCGATATCTTTCTGAATTTTCACGATATTTGACTAGCTTTTTTTTTTTTTTTTCATGAGTTGCTTCATAGAGTTGACTATTAAATTTTGTAAAAAAATCTTTGTTATCGATCGCGGATATTTCATACAGCTGCTCATATTTCATCACATATTTAATATATTTACATTCCAGTTGCGCTATATTATTTCTACTACATTTTGTCAAATTTTCTGAAACTGGCATTAAATTTGGTATAAGGTCCTGCATAATATAAACAGCAACAACAACAACAAAAAAAAAAATGCAAGAATTTTTTTGAACTCTTGATGTATCATTATGAATATAAATTCTATTCTTCCACAAATGAATACATATATTGTACAATATCCGTATATTCGTATGCTACAGAGATAGATGATTTCGTGCATTTTATTTTACAGGGTGATCCCAAACATTATTATTTTTCTTTGATTTTTTGTTCCCCCCCCCCCAATTGTCCTTCCGATCTAATCGCCGTTGATAAATATGAAGTCAAACATATTATTCATAATCCTGAAGTTCCAGAAAAATCCCACAAATATATCTTTAAATATTCGTCAAAATGTCTAAAATTGAAAATGTCCGGTGATTAATGGCCATATAGTGTGTGTGTGTATATATATATATAAACGAAACTAATTGCGAATCGATATATATACAAATATTTCTCGTGCTAGAAAGTTTATAATAATTTTTCAAAGTTGGATTCTTCAATAAATATTTTTTTTTCTAATTTTATTAATTTACTTTGCATATGCTTAATGTGATTTTTTCTTTTGTAAATACAATGTTTATTAAAGTTGAATTGTTGCAATAAAAAGGGCTAATTAAATAAAATGTGCAAGAGACCATAGGAAAATTTCTAATTTGAAATTTATAGTAATTCTTCTCATTGTATTACTTTAAGTAAATTCTTCAGCCAAAATTATTTCTCTGTTTCACTTACTTGAACATGGAGAATCAATTTCTTTCTTTCATTTCTTAGTTCGGATAGATATACGTATGCGTTTATCCTTAGTACTATGCACATATCCATAATGAATCCTCAGAGTAAAATATAAACCAATTTTAATGATCCTCTAACCTTGTTTTATTTGAAAACAATAATTGCACGTGTTTGAAAAGAACTGACAATAAATCTTTTTTTTTCTTCTCAATTTATTTTTTGTATGTTTAATTTGATGTTTCTCTTTTGTAACTAAATTAACTGTTATACTCAAATTTCTTAAATATGTGGGTTATAACATCATCAACAAAATCCTTAGTAATAATAATAATAATAATAGAATGTGCAAATAATCTTAAAAGTTATCGAGCATTTCCAATTTTTGATTTGGTGATTCTTCCTGTCAAACTGTTATAGACAAAATAATTTTATCTGTTTCATTTGCTTGAATATGAGAATTAATACATTTTCAATAGGCAGGTTTAGACGTTAATCCTCAGTACAATACACATATCCGTAATACATGCTCAGAATAAAGAGATAAAGTATTTCTAATGATCCGAGGTTAATCTCATATTGATCTGAAAACGATAGTTGTACCAATTTTTATAGAACAACTAAGCTACATTATTAAAATAATAAAACTTTGTAAAAAATCACCATAAAATAAAAACAATACATAGGACGCGTTTCGAGCTAAAAATATAACAGCTCGTCATCAGCTACATTAAACACGTGTCCGTAAGCGGACAAGGTCAAAAATGAACTGAAAGGTAGAGAATGTTACAAAGAATACGACAGATAGTGCTAGCTGAAAGGAGCACGAGCAGAAGAGAAAAGAGTTGCCAAAAAGATAGAAGAGAAATTGATATGAAAAAAATGGAAATAAAAGAAATAAACAAAATTAAAATAAAATAAAAGAAGTAAATTAAAAAATATAAATAATAATAATAATAATAAAGAAAGAAATATAAAAGAATAAAACAAGAAAAACGCAATTTTTTTTAAAAACAAAATAAAAAGAAAAGAAACAAGAGAAGAGGGAAAAGAATTACAAAAGTAATTTCCATGCTGGAGATAGGAAAGGAGATGATGCGAGATCATTGACAAGATTAGCAGAATTTTTAGAAATAAAATATGCTTCATGAAAATCCAAGTAAGAGGGAGAGGCAGGGGAAGAAATAATTTTGGTCTTGGAGAAATTGAAACAATGAGTGGAAGACCAACAGTGAGAAGCAATCGAAGATTTAGAGATTTCTTGATTTGCAATATACCTCTGATGCTCGCCTAATCTGAATTTTAAAGCTCTCTTTGTTTGACCAATATAACGTAAATTGCAAGAGCAAGGAATAAAATAAACACCCCACCGGTTCTCAGTAGGAATAGGATCTTTTAGAGAAGAGAATTTAATTTTATTCATAGGTTTGAAGATAACTGTAAAATTAAAACGAGAAAAGATTTTAGCAATTTTGAAACAGAGAAGAGAATAAAAGGGCAGAACTATTATAGAGTTAAAATTAGGAGGATTATTTGAATCAGAAAAAGGACGTTTAGGCTTATTAAATTTATACAAAGCTTTATCAGTCAAAGAGAGATTATAACCACGAGCAAGGGCAAGAGATTTGAGATAATTAATTTCAGATTTCTTGATTTGCAATATACCTTGCCCTTGCTCATGGTTATAATCCCTCTTTGATTGATAAAGCTTTGTATAAATTTAATAAGCCTAAACGTCTTTTTTTCTGATTCAAATAATCCTCCTAATTTTAACTTTATAATACTTCTGCCATTTTATTCTCTTCTTTGTTTCAAAATTGCTAAAATCCTTTCTCGTTTTAATTTTAAAGTTTTCTTCAAACCTATGAATAAAATTAAATTCTCTTCTCTAAAAGATCCTATTCCTACTGAGAACCGGTGGGGTGTTTATCTTATTCCTTGCTCTTGCAATTTAGGTTATATTGGTCAAACAAAGAGAGCTTTAAAATTCAGATTAGGCGAGCATCAGAGGTATATTGCAAATCAAGAAATCTCTAAATCTTCGATTGCTTCTCACTGTTGGTCTTCCACTCATTGTTTCAATTTCTCCATGGCCAAAATTATTTCTTCCCCTGCCTCTCCCTCTCACTTGGATTTTCATGAAACATATTTTATTTCTAAAAATTCTGCTAATCTTGTCAATGATCTCCCATCATCTCCTTTCCTATCTCCAGCGTGAAAATTACTTTTGTAATTCTTTTCCCTCTTCTCTTGTTTCTTTTCTTTTTCTTTTATTTTTTTAAAAGTTTCTTTTGGTTTTTTTCTTGTTTTATTCTTTTATATTTCTTTCTTTATTGTTATTATTTATATTTTTTAATTTACTTTTATTTTATTTTAATTTAGTTTATTTCTTTTATTTCCATTTTTTCCCTATCAATTTCTCTTCTGTCTTTTTGGCAACACTTTTCTCTTCTGCTCATGCTCCTTTCAGCTAGCGCCATCTGTCGTATTCTTTGCAACATTCTCTACCTTTCAGTTCATTTTTGACCTTGTCCGCTTATGGACACGTGTTTACTGTAGCTGACGACGAGCTGTTATATTTTTAGCTCGAAACGCGTCCTATGTATTGTTTTTATTTTATGGTGATTTTTTACAAAGTTTTATTATTTTAATTGCTTCATATCGCCAATTTTCGGTGCTGTTTCGCTAATATACATTATAATAAGAATCTTGTATTTATCCATTCTTAATTAATTATAAAATCAGATTATACTCTTACAATTATTTGTACATGGATATATTAGCACCAGGGCTGTAGTGAAGGGTATACGGTGGTATATGTTGTACACCTTTCGAATTTTTTAAAAAGAAAATCCCCATATCCTCTGTTTCTCAAGTGTAAAACTATAGTGTATGCTGTATGCCCATAGCGTTTACATTCTGACTTTTTTTACGACTACAGCACTGATTAGTAACGTGTGGTGCGCAGTGCAGGGATGTAGTCCTAAGAAAGCCATAGGGTATACGGTATCTTCTGAGGGTATACAGTATATCGTATACGCTACAGCTTTACTTGAGAAACAAAGGACATGCTGAGTTTCTTTAAAAAGAATCCACGAGGCATGCGGCGTATACTACAGTATACTTTCCACTGGAGCCCAGATGATATAATGTACTAAAATAAAAACTATTGTCCCCAGTCTCGGCGGAAAAGATCGTTAACTGCGGTTGCACTCTCAAATAGAGGATAATTAGTTGATTGATTGGGTTTTATGGCACCAGGTCCATAAATAGACATACTGTGCTTAAAATGAAGGTCATATCCAAGGTAAGAGTCCAGCATTGGGTTGTATTGGCTCCATATTTTGCATTTTTTGCTGCGGTTCGTGTTCGGCTCGAGTAGGCTGTAATTTTTTTCCCTGCGAGTGGTCTTTTCGGTTTTGAGTTGGGATTTAGTTCTTGCGATGGGTCAAGTCACGGCTTCCTTCAGATACGGCCAAGAAAGCTCTCTCGTGAATAGCTTCATCCGTCCTAACTTTCACGAGCGACGGGTTCTTCAATCTTGAAGAAAGGGTTTATAAACATTAATTTTTATCGTGGAGTGGTTTCAAAACTTTAAGAAAACGCTAGATAGCCAATTTCCCATTCTAAAATATTTTAAGTAGATTAAAAAAGAAAAAAAAAAAAAAAAAAAAAAAGAACGATTTAAGATAATAATTTCCTTAATAATCCAGGATTCATGAAAAATTGGCACAATATTGACTTTGTTTGTATCTTTTTTTCATAGGCATGAACAAATTGATTTAATTATAATTGCTACGATTCGGTATTTATAAAGGAATTTTATTAACTATTACGAAATCACGAAATATAGCTTCTTAAAATTATATATATAAAAAAAAAAACTATACTAAATATTTACAGAGTTATATGGTACTTGTAAACAGAATAAAAGTAATTTACGAATTCTGAAACATAAAAAGTGTATATATAAAATTTAGTACATTAATTATTTTTTATTGCAGTTAAAAGTTCAGCACTTCAAAAATAAAATTCGATTGTTCATTAACATTTATGAAACTATCATAGGAATAATAAGTACAAAAAAACGATAATAAATATACATGAATAACTTTAGTTATTTAATTAAAACATTCCCTAACAAGCTAATATACCTGCAATTAAAATAATAATAATAATTTTAAAGCTTCTACATTTTTAATGCACAAATGCAACTTAACTAAGCATACGAGATTAAATACGTGTATATCCAAATATAATTAAAATTAAAAATCAAATATGAAATTTGCTGCATTATTACAAGCCTATATATATTTGACTATCATAAGTAAATATATATAAAAACTCAATGTAGTACTTTACTTGAAAAAACACTTCAGTATTTACAAAACATATATTATGCACAACAACTTGCTAAACTTTAAATAAAAATTTCTATTATCAGTATGTATAAAGATAATTGACACACATGACACATTTGAATATAAATATTTTTTTTCAATGAGCGTGTTATCATCATAAACTGCTATTTCACCCACAAGAATTTATTTCATTGTTAAAATAGTTGCATTATGCAAATGGATATCGAAAAATATTTTTTATAATAATAATAATAATAACGTATTTGATTATTGATACAAAGATCATTTTAATACACTAGTTCAATAAATATTTCACTTTTAAATATTTACATTGTTATATTTCATGCAAGACAACTCGCTACAATTAAAAAAAAATACTATTATCTGTATGTATAGACATAATATGCACACAATTAAATATTTTGTCCTGATTTTAAAAAGCCTATTATCATAAAAACTAGTAATTCACCCATAAGAATTTATTTCAATGTTAAAATAGTTGCATTAGGCAAGTGGACATCGGTATGGTACTTTTATAATAATAATAATAATAATAATAATAATAATAGATCTGCCGACATGTTACAAACCCATATTTGATTATTAGTGATACAAGGATTATTTCAGTACACTTCAATATTAAATTTAATATATATTAATACTAATACTAGTTTAATTAATTGATTGAACTAATTGAACTAGTATTAATATTAATACTAGTTCAATAAATATTTCACTTTGTAAATATTTAAAAGTGAAGTATTTATTGAACTAGTACTATTTCAGTACTAGTTCAATAAATACTTCACTTTTAAATATTTACGGAGTTATATTTCATGCAAAACAACTTGCTTAAATTAAAAAAAAAATCCTAATATCTCTATATAAAGAGATGATATGCACACATTTAAAAATTTTGTTTTGATTTTAATGAGTCACCCAAAAATATTTTTATTAAAATAATAATAATAATAATAATAATAATAATAATAAATGGATTTAAGAATTATTTCATTTTAAAAATATAGCTTAATATTTACATACCTGTTAGGTCTGATTGTAGTTCATTTACTTTTGAATTTTTTTAGTTTCCCTTCCTCATTCCTTTCAAGAGAATTTGAACAAATATTTTTGGATGAAGTTCTGCATTGCCATTTCACACAGCTTTTGAAACTTTTCAATCCTACTGGGTCTGCGAATAGGTTCTTTTTTCTGATAAACATCCACTAACACTCTAAATACACTATTCATAAACACTATTCAATAGAAATAATACGAACAATAGCATCTATATAAACATAACGAACAAAATGACAACGGCGAGCAATGGCTATCACAGAAGAGCATCGGAAAGAAATTTGTTTCTCCCTCCAAAATACGACGGACTTGATGATGTCAGATCACGTGGTATGCTGCGCTTTCTTGGCCGCTCCTGAAGTAAGCCGTGGTCAAGTTCGACTATACCAGATTTTTTAAAATTAAAAATATTGATTTCAATTAAAAAAAAATTAAAATAAAAACTGCGGATTTGCACAAGTATATAAATATATATTCGTCTACTTTTGTCATTAAAGACAAAATTACGTTCGAAATGTGATTCTGATTATAGACAGTTTTTCCGCAGTTGCATTCCAAAATGGTATTAATTTTCTTTCACATCGGATTTTAAGTCTATGTGTGTCGATTAGGGTCAGTGCCAAATGGGATTTTCGGACCCTAGTACAGTCTTTAGGTGGCAAGGATGGGGAGGGACCAAGAATTTGGGATAAAATATTACATTGAGTCTCGGAGCCTCATTCATCAGCTAAATTCAGCAGAAAATAGAATGTAATTTTCCAAAGGTCAACCATCCAGCTCAATTCTTTGAAGCGATAAGAAAAGTTCTTAATGCATGGAATTATGCATAAAAGATATTTCTAATATGTGTATAACATTTTTTGCTGATACATATAAAATATATTTTGAAAATTTAGTGAGCGCAGTTGTAGTTTTATTTTATTTCAGTTCTCAGAAGGTATTCTTTACTCTTCTTTCATTTCTTTCACGGCAATACTCGGTACATAAAAATAGCGCAACAACATATGTAATTAAAGCTAAAAAATGCAATTAAAACCGAAAGATTGTGAGTTTTTTATATTCCAGTGTATTAGTAATACACTTGGTTCTTTTCTTAAAAATCTTTTTCTTTCATTTATGTTATTGCGACTGAATTTATGTGGAAGATTATTTCTACTAAGCGAATTCTTTCCTCAGCGCCCACTTTTTCCGAAAGATATTTTTCTTATAGAATAAGAAATATATTTACCATTACTGATAGAAAACTAAAGTATATCCTACCTGACTTCATTTTTAGCGGCTCAGTAAAGTACGGTATATTTTTCCTTTTATTGGTTGTTAATAAGGATATGCCCTGCTGATTAAAGGAAGTTCTTTTTACAAACTGCCTCTGGCTGAACAAATAGCAGCTAATAGTAGGGGTAAAATAGTTACTAATGTAAAAGCAGTAATAATAGTGAAAAAAATAAACAATTGTATGTATTTTTAGGAACTTTGGTGATGCAATTATAAGATTTCAGATGGTTACTTTCTAGAATTCTCACTTTAAACCGACTTAAATAATTTCTTTTATGGATGTATCCAAACTTATTTGTAAGAGAAAAATATATGGAACGTGTGGGAAAATAAATTTGGTAATTATATATCAATAAAGAAAATAGAATTATTGTTTTAAACAATAATTGTTTATAAATAATATAATAATTTAACAAAATCATAAATAGAAACATCATACTTTGGGCTACCCATTAGATTCAGCGTTTTCGATGCCTCCCCAAAAGAAATTTTCTATTTATTCTGAGGTAATAGCCTATATTGTTGATAAAGTGTAAAGTATAGAAAATATTGTGGATAAATAATAGGTAAAATAGAATGGATTAAAGATATATATAAATAGCTATGCAGATAATGGAATAAAAATATAGCGTTCCCATTCAGAATCCCCCCCCCCCCCCCTTCCCCCAAATTCACATTTTGGTAAGTATAAACAAGTTTTTCAAGTACTAAAAAATTTTACATCGATTTCAATCTTAAAAGTTTAATTTGTGAAGAAATCGACTTTAACGTTCTGCCTGAACCTTATTTGGGGTTTTACATGTTTTTAAAAGTAATAACACTTTCCCTTTCATTTACATGAAAATGAAAGGAAAAATACCAATAACTTAAATAACTTAACCGAGCAAGAATGATTTATAATCAGTATTGAGTGACACTTTTACAATTTCAATTTGGTTTATGGATCTTGCATAAATATCCGACATGAATAAATATCCTTTAGCCTTCAAGTAAAATTTAAGATGGAAACATTGAACTCGTTGTCATCTGCAGCTGACGCTCTTCGCTAAATACCGATATCATAGATGTTCTTTTCCTTTTTTGCAGCTTAAGTCAAGCTAAATTTGAAGACATGGAAGGAGCCTTAATTCTTTAAATAACAGTTTCCGATCGATATTTGTTGGAGCCATAAAAACTGAAGCAGCACTCGTTTTAAAATGTTTACTCTCTAGTGCTTAAATATTTCATACATTCAAATGCATTCATCAAAAATAGAAATTCTATCCGCGCATTTGGAATGCTCTTTGCTCAATAAATGTAAAGTTTTCTCTCTCGAGAAAACACACACACATATATTTTATATTAAAATGCACTCCTCCATAGCTGTTTATCAGAACTAAAGATTTTTGTTATGTACACACTCATGACAGTTCATATGATCTAAAAATCTTTTAAATTCCATTAAACCTTCTTCTTTAATTCTGGTGATTCCATTTTTGTAGCTTTTATGCTCAGTCTGCGATAGATTTCAAGAAGAAAAATAACAATATATATTTACATTATAAAGCAAAAATATGCTCGTGAGCAACGCTGACGTCATTTTGACGGTGACAACACCTGACCAATAATTGCAATTATTTTAACTGAAAAAAAAAGGTTCTTTTAAATGCAATTCGTTTGAAAACTGTATCTCATGTATGAACTGTATGTTTGAAAACTGAATCTCTAATTTTTATGGTTTTTAAAAATAATTTTCAAATATGAATTTTTTTTTTAAATCTATCGCTATCGCGTGCAGCTCGATTAAAAAAAAAAAAAAAAAAAAACCTGTTTTTAACAAAAACAACATAAATCGTTCAGCATTCGTTTCCGGCTAATATTACATAAAGAGATTATAACTTCTCTAATAAATAAATAAATATGATATAAATAAACACACATTTAACAGAGATGTAATCAAACCATGCACTTAAAAAAATGAAATTATCGGAATTCAAAAGGTTGCTATAAGTAGAGGAATGGTTGGCGACTTACGCGGCTATTTACTTCTGGCATGCGCCTAATAGGAAAGTATAGCTTTTAATAAATTTATAATATTTTTTTAATACACGATTGCCATTTTTCATATACAAATGCATCTTTTTGTTGTAGCAATCTAAAAAAAAAAAAATATTAAATGTAAAAAATCTATTAGAAGTTTCAAGTTAAAAAAAAATCAACTGTATTCTGAAACCCGGGAAACCCGGATTGTATCCCCTAGTTACATTAACAGTTAGAAATAACAATAATATTAATGGATTCTTATTTAGTTCTGTATTATATTTGTTAATTCTCTAATGTCATGAATATCTCTTTCATAGTTCTTATGCATCTTTTTCTCCATTTTCCTCTTGATTATATAGTTCTAATGCCTTCTTTTTCTCTTTAGAATTGTTTCTATCAAATCACAGTATCTAATGTATATTTGTATTCTTATACTGCGTATAATTCCATGTTGATATAGATTAGTCTTACACTAGATACTTATCAATTGTGCTCAAGCGTTAATAAATAAAGTTGTTTAAACCCAAGTCATTAAATAATAATAATAATAAAAAGCACTAGATGTTAAACGCACGCACCTTCCCCAGTAAAACACTGCTTCACTTATAGAATTATATTTAAAGTTACACATATGTACCGTAATTTCCGGCGCATAATCCGCGGATCAAACAATCATTTTTCAACCCAGAAAATTTTTTAAATGAAATGTAACTTTTTAAATCGCGGTAAATATTTGGCTTCGATAACTAAATAAAATTTCTGGGTCCAAACAGAATTGTTTGATTCGCGGATTATACGCCGGAAATTACGGTATATAGTATTATTATGTTTTGTGATTTCTTAGAAGTTACTATCGTATTCACACGCATAAATTACGCCCTCGTGTATTTTTCGCATCTTCTTAACTTTCAGTAAAAAACATCAAAAACAACGATTCGCGTAACTTTCGCAGAAAATTTGAGTTTATGAATGGGACTCCGTTTTAATCTGAATGCAAGTTTTCTGATAATTATCATTTTTTAATATTCCAGTTTCGTTCTTAAGAACCAATTTTCTGTGTATTTTCAGCATTTTTTTCTTTTGAAAAGGCTGCACGAATATGTGCAGGTGGTATTACGAGGGCTGTTCAATAAAGGATGATCATAATTTTTTTATTGGCATACTTTATTGCACACAAATTTAATTTTATGTTCCATTATTAGCTTAATGTGTACTGAATACGTGGTAATGTTTTTGTTCACTAATTTCCAGTAGTACGTTAGTGACAGCCATGAAAGTTTAGATACTTTCAGTATCGCCTACGGGAACGATGGAGAAAACATGCAATGAGAAAGTATGCTCTTGCTTGCTGGAAATTTTGCTTTCGCCAGAAGAAATTGTCAGAGATGTTTAAGAAAGAGAAAGGCAATCATCTTCAAAGGAAGATGGACATGGAGCACCAGTAACTAAGCTTACAGAAGTCAACATAATATTCGCGTGGAGGTTGTTCGGAATTGAAGGTAATGTTACATGAACGTGAGATGAATCCCCCAATGCAATAATACTCTTCGACTGACGATTTCTTCAGGTGAAAGCAAAATTTCCAACAGGCAAGAGCATACTGCGTGATACCATCTTCCCGTAAGCGATACTAAAAGCCACTGACGTGCTACCGGAAGCATATAAGCAACCTTTACATGGATAGGGACATGGGAAAAAATCCTTCGCTGTGATTGGCTGGTCGGTTCTTTCGTCTATTTAATACGGTTTTAAAAGGCGTTTGTTTTGTTGATACTTGTCATAAAGAAGCGTAAGTGTCCATTTTTATTTAAGACTGGTTATTATAACCACTGAACTAGCAAGTATACACTTAGAGACTGGAACGAACTATGCACTTTGAAGCCCCCAATCACATTCCAGCTGGAATTTTTTATAGTATTGTATTGAAATAAATTATGTCCCGTACAGTAATCATTCCGTATTTGTTGCAGCTACGTTGTAAACATTCATATAAACCATTGTAAATATTAATCCAGGTAATGTGTAATTTCTGGATTTCATTCGATTTTGAGTTGCTTTATCAGATACGATAAACAAAATTAGAAAACGGAATTAAAAAATCGTCCACAAATTGACATTTTTTCTTCGTGCATGTAAATAACCATGTTTATCAGCCATAAAGCCATGTAATTGCTACTCTCTTTCAGCACATCAAAAAACCGTGGTCGTAACGTGTGACGTTGGCACATACTATTAGCCAATCAACTCACAAGATTCTTTCCCATGTCTCTATCCGTGTAAAGGTTCCTTATATGCCTACCGGAAAAAAAAATACGACGTATTCATTACACATTAAGCTAACAATGAAACATAACAGTAAATTTGTGTGCAATAAATAATGCTAATAAAAAAATTATGACCATTCATTATTGAACACCCCTCGTATACTGGCACAGCATAAATCCAGTACCTACTTGTACTGATTTGATTACCTTCGTAATGTTTAAAAAAATAACAAATTTACCAAAGTTATTATATTCATAGTAGGCTACTTTGCTGAACAAAAAATAGCAATAGGCCATCTGAAAATGAATAAGCGAATAAAGTACCATACTAGCCGAAACAGAAATATGTGCTAATCAAGCAAATAAATGTATACGAGCACTTTGTGGTCTTGAATCTTAAAAAAGTAAGAAGTTCTAAAAGAACAAATATAGTTATTTAAAAAGATAGCTGCAATAAAATATTTCTATCCGAGCTGTATTAATTGCATCCTTTGTTTGCTGACACAGTTTTATTTTTTTTTAATTTTATCGTAGTGTGCTGCTAAATTTTCAGGGGTGAGATTTCCGCTTTTTTGCACACCAGCATTTTGTTAGTGAAAATGCTATTTTATTTAATCGGAACATTTTTGCGATTTAACAGAACATTTTCTTTAAGAAAATATTTGTATGCAAAAAAGCGGAAACCTCAGACCTGATTTTTTTTTCTTCATTTACAAAAACTATCAACGAACTACGGAGTCAAATTAAACTGAATTTGGTATCTGTGTTATAGAGCATGAGCATCCAGGATCAGAAATAAATTCTAATATGGGAAATAAATAAATAATTTAAAAATTCAGCACCCGAGAAAACTTACTTTCTATTGAGAGTGAACTTGTATTAATTTATCGCTCTGACGTTGAATTGTATTACAGTATTCAAACATCATTTAATGCGTATTCGCATAAGTAAATCAGCAAATAATTGACACTAGAATGATATGATCTATTTCACGTTCTCCAGTTGGCTGAACAGTACCGTCATAGAGACGGTGTTGTTTGAGGGCACTACTTTCCGCATTGTGTTGTTTATAAGATTTCTCTTTGATTGAAAAGATTTGTTATGAAAACAACGCAATATAGGTTTACTATTCTTAAGTTAATCCTTATTGTTAAAACTTATACATTTTGTTTAATCTTAATTATTTATAGAATAAAATGTTATATTCTTATAGATAGCCATTTCTGTCTTACTCTAAGTTTTTATTTAAGAAAATTAAATTAAAATAATAATAATAGTAATTCGCCCCCCTACTTTTGGCACTGAATAATTGTGGCAAAAGGGCGAAAACTATAGCGTAAATACGTGATGCTTTTTGTGGGGCTAATATCTTTTAACAATTCATATCTGTTATGCAAAATAAATACAGTAAAACCTGCTTAAACGGAACTGTTTATAAAAGAACCTTTTTAATGTAATCGGACTATAACGAAATTTTTAGACGGAAAATTGCCGTGATCTGGGGAAAGGTTAGAAAACAATTGATGAGCGGTATACTACCGAGACAGAAACCTATCTAAAGTAGAATTTTCTCCCATCCCGTAAGTAGGTGTGTAGCGGAGGGCATATAGGGGTGTACACTGTATACTTTTTGGACTTTTTGAAGAAACTCTGTATACTCTCTGTTTTTCAAATAAAATTATAGCGTATAACCTCTGAGCATGCCCTCTGCATTTAGCGTACATCTTTGCTACGACGTATTTTAACATATTAATTAACCCTTCGGGACAAGAGTCGTTTGAGAAATTTTTAATTTTTTATCACCGGTTTTTCAAAACAGAAATTTTGGCCTAATTGAATCGGAAAAATGCTCGGATTAAATAAGACAAAATTTACAATAAAAATTTACCGGTGAGAATAATCAAGGATTCTGAGCACCTTATGCGGCACGTATACCGGTCGCTCATCCCCAAGAGGTTCTTAACCTTATATAGCTGTTGTTCCACAAAAAATTTTTATTTAGAAATATTGAGATTTAAGGTAAAATAATCGGTTTGAA
The DNA here is from genome assembly GCA_963932465.1 of Maratus speciosus. Classification (NCBI taxonomy): domain Eukaryota; kingdom Metazoa; phylum Arthropoda; class Arachnida; order Araneae; family Salticidae; genus Maratus; species Maratus speciosus. Next base: position 415,334,717 of record OZ010796.1, on the reverse strand, counting down.
AGGAAAAAAATCAATTTCAAATTTTAGCCGTAATATAGTCAATTTTCTGCTCCGCGATCTTTGAAGTTTTTTGCAGTTTTCTTTGCAATTTTTAGCAATTCTTTTTCTGTCATAAGCGATTTTCTGGCATTCGTAAAAGGAATTCGATCTCAAACATTTAGCCTAACATTGTACATTTTGTCTTCCGCGATTTGTATTGCGACTTGCTTTTTTTTTTTTTTTTTTTTTTTTTTTTTTTTCCCATTTCACGCTGATTTTTTTTTTTCCCCATTTTACGCTGATTTTTTTTTTTTTTTTTTTTCATTCATGAAATATTTCTGGTTACAATGTTTAGCTTATTGTACTAAATTTTGTCTTTTGTAATTTTTGAATTTTAGGCGATTTTTTTTTTCAATTAGCATCTTTTAGTAAACAGTTTTAAACTTTTAGCCCAATACATTAAATTACGACCTCATTTCAATTAAGCTTGTTCGGAATCCGTACAGCAATTTTTGATTTTTTTATGATTTTTTTTATTGCGGTTTCTGAAATTTTTCATGTTTTGTGACGATATTTTGATATTCGTAAAAGAGGTCCTCTTTTAATCTTTTAAGCCTAATATAGTAAATTTTGTCCCCTGGAACTACGGAACTTTTAGCGATTTCTTTATGCAACATTTAGCGATTCGTTGCAATTTTCCCATATTATCTGTTTTCAAACTTTTAGCCCAATACGGTAAATTTTGTTCTTTTTTCAATAAAACTTATTCAGAATCCGTGCAGTGATTAAAAAAAAAATCGCGACTTTTAGGATTTTTTCGCGTAATTTTCTATTTTTTGTTGGAACTAGGCAACAAGAAGCGGTTTAGCTTAGTTATAAGCATATATTAATTGCATATTTTCAAAACATAAATTTAATGATTTTTTAGAAAAACTATTATAAATCTAATATCCAATTTTATTCAAAGGGGAAAACTTAAAATTTCAGTTAGCGAATAAAAAAAATAAAAAGAAGAATGAAAGAGAGAAAAGAAAGAAAGAAATGCTTACAAAAATAAATTATAAATATAAATTTGATGCACCACTTCATTTCGAAAAAGGAGCATCTATCATAATTTTCTTTAATGTGAATGCTGCCACCCCCTTTCAAAACTATTGAACAGTTTCATTAAATGTAGATGACTATTATGCGCATTTCCTCCTTTTGTAAGAGTCTCAAAAACTATTTTTCTCCCACTCAACAATGCGAATTTTCCCGAGACATTCAAGAACCAGCTTTGTCTCCTACTTGCCTAAAAATTTCCATGTTCTCATATTAATGTGCCTAAGAATCAAATAGCGTTCCCTTTTTCCCATAAATTCTGTACACCATCAGTTAAGGGTGTATTAGAATCCAAACTGCTATTTTTTTTTATTCATTTTTGAATTAGTTTTTGTTCCGAAATGCCCCAGATTGACAGATTATCTTATTCAGAAACTGTATAATGTGCTGTGCTTGTCGATGTTTTGATAAAATATATTTCAAAAAATGCTGTCAAAGTTGGCGTTTTCAACCGAATTTTCTAAAGCGAGAGAGCTGGGAACGGAAAAAATGGCCGTACTGAGAAAAAAAATTGCTTATAAACCAAGTTCTAATTAATTAAGCGAAAAATGAAAACACACGGCCTCTTATATATTTCTTGAAATATCACGTCAACAAGTTTTATATTTTTACTTTTAAAAATGAGTCTGAAAATGTCTCAGAAAATTTCGAGCTATTGAGGAAGGAAAAAATATTTTTTTGAACCCGGATGACTACCATTTCGTTGTCATGCCATAAAAACCAGTATTAAATATGCCAACATTTTCTGTTAGATGGTTTACTGTTATAAGAAAGCGCAAAAAACTATTCAATGCCTTACAGTCTGATTACCTACAAATTTTATACTTTTATCAATAAATATATTTCCCGAATATGTCAGAAAGTAGCTGGCTTAGATTTGGAAACAACTTTATAAAATGTAAAACACAGTTGATGTAAAAAAAAAAAAAACATATGCTTACTTGAGCCTGAATAACCATATCTGTAAATTATACACCTTTATCAACACCAAATTGTTTTCAGAAAGTAGCAGATTTAAACTTAAATACAATATCCATAGTTTAAATGAAGATAGTGTTGTCGTAAACCTATAATAAACTTTTCGCTTAATGTTTAATTATTATACAGTAATTCTAAGAGGGAAAAAAAGGTCATGGGAAAAAAAAGGAAAAAAAAATATTTATTTAAAAGTTCGAACATCGAACATTAAGACGCACTTTCCACAGTTCCCTAATACACGCCTCACGATACCCATGAAACAATTAATGGAGTCCAAACAATGTTTTTCTTATTACATTTGTATAAATTGATAATCTTATATCTTCGAACTTTATTTATATAAACATTTCTATCATATTTTACCGTTAACTAATCTGCTGTCAGCTAAACACATGCTGTTCAGATGCAAACTATGATTTTAGTGCCTAGCGCTTCACTAATTACCGGTAAACTTGAGTAACACATGTGTATTTCCATTCACCGAGATATGATCATTACTTTTAAATCACTAACAAAATTCAAAAGGCTATTTACTATGTACCAAAACATGTGTTGCTGGTTTAATTGGTGGTGATCTGGTGTCGATTTTTTAAAAGAAGGAAACGTTCCTTTTTAGTTTGCATTTCGAAAATTTTATCGCAAGGTAATAAACAAAACTAATATGCTTCTAAATAGAAAAGTTTTGACACATTAGATTCGAGGCAGTTGCAAAAGTAAATGTTTTTCTTTCAACTATTTTTTTGCCAGATTAGTTAAAAAATTTCCACTGTTGAAAATATAGTGAAATGTTTAGAGGGGGCTCTAGAGGAAGCTAGGGGGGGGGGGGCTCGGCCCCCTCGCTCCCATCTGGTTACGGGCCTGCTTCAGAGCAACAGAGAACTACGGAGTGAAATTAAACTGAATTTGGTATCTGTGTTATAGAGCATGAGCATCCAGGATCAGAAATAAATTCTAATATCGGAAATAAATAAATAATTCAAAAATTCAGTACCAGGGAAAACTTACTTTCTACTGAGAGTGAACTTGTATAATTTGTCGCTCAGACGTTGAATTGTATTACAATATTCAAACACACAAATTACAATTTAATGCAATCGCATATGTAAGTAAGCAAATAACTGACACTAGAATGATATGATCTATTTCACGTTCCCCAGTCGGTTAAGCTGTACCATCATCGAGACGGTGTTGGTTGAGGGCACTACTTTCCGCATTGTGTTGTTAATTAGATTCCTCTTTGATTGAAAAGATTTGTTATGAAAACAACGTAATATAGGTTACTATTCTTAATTTAAGCCAGGCGGTTATAGCTTCACGAAAATCTCTCATGTTACTTATTAGTTTGGTGAAAATGATTTTATGTTTCAAATATACATAATCATTACAAGTGCAAACAGGATAAAGAACACAAAGCTATAGCCATATCATATAAAGAAAAGGAATTGTTGATACTTGCTGTATTTACAGTTATATATGATTGATCATTTGATCGGTCTTCGTTTAATATCCCAAAAGCCGACAATAACATATTTATTTGTGCATTAAAAACACACGGAAGACACCAAGCTCTTCCCTTAAAATACTAAGCATTACTTAATTCCACAAATCTTCCCAAGAAGAAGCAGAAACAAACCACTAACTTTCCCATATGTTCCTGACTTGAATGACAATGAATGAAAGATGGCCTTCGAACATCCTATAAACAGTGTTCAGACTGGCATGAGAAAAAGCGGTTCTTTGATGTTTTCTTTTTGAAGTTGGATTTTTGAGTTGCACGCGATTTCTCTTGCACGTTTTCCGGAGATGTTTATCACATCCCTCTACAATGAAATTAAGAAGATATGGTTTACATTCGATATTTTTTTACGTATTTTCCGAAGAAGAATACCCAGTTTTCTGCAAATGTCCAGCAATACTTCCTTAAGAAGAAAGAAGACAACGCGGCTGTGCGAAAGTTGCCATAGACCAAAAGAAGTTTTATGAAAATAACATTATGATTTCTTATATTTCCTGCCTTGTGTCTACTAAAAAACCTAAAGTTAATGCCACACATACGTTTTTTTACGTTTTCAGTCACGTTTTTCATTGATCAGCATATGCCGATGTACTGCGGCCACATTTGCGTGTTTTTACCTCTAAGCTTGGACTATCGAATTCTGTAAAAAGATTTATTATTTTAATTTGCTCTTTTTGCATCATATGTAATAAAGGAGAAAAATAAATCTCGATTTATAACCAAACAACAGAACCTTAAAGGCAAAAAAAGGGCATGTAACTTCCGCGGCTGATTTGGAAGCAAGTGTGGCCATACAATCAGCGTGAAAGTTCATCAAAAAATGGACCCAGGACTATTTCCTCTGCTGTCAACCTTGAAATGCAGCTTTCTTTCTGCAACTGCTGGGGTAATCAGAAATGTATGCAGTCAGTTCATACGCAGAAAGCCCTCAAAATCGTATAAAACTTGCGATTTGCTGAAGCTAGATATAAACTGTTAAAGACTAAGGACAATTATGGATCGAACACTAATTTTCACCTGCATTTACCTTTATCCGAATAGTGGATTTATTTTTATACAAACATATGCATACGCATACACATTTTAAAAAACTATAGATAGGGTTTTTGGGAATTTTTTAAGTGAGAACAAACAGTATTTTTGATGAAAATATGACTTTCATATGGAGAACGCATCATCTCATCGGAACAAATGTCCTTATATGAAGATATCTCTTGTTAAATTAAACTTCTTGCGTGGAATTTTGATTTAAATAAACTTTATTTACAGTTTTTAGGACAGTTCATTACTACACGATTTGCATGACGGGAATTAATCACTAAAATCTCAATTGTGATAACTGCGTAATTGCACTATCCATATTAGCAATAGAAAACACAATGAAAAATTATTAAATGTTCTATTTATTTTGTATGTTAGGTTTTATTATATTTTCTATATTCCTGTTTACATTTTCATGTCTTATTGCGATTTCCTTGAAATTAAATCCTCTTTATCAAATTATTATATAATATACATCATATAGAACGTTTTAGCAATTTCTATAGAAGTGTAAAGATAAAAGGACGAAACAGTAATAACTAGATAAGTAGTAGTAAGAAAATTTAACCACAATGGAAATAAAATCTAAAACAATGCCGTAATATTCTTATTCTAATTTAGAAAATACTTCGATTTATACGAAAGCACGTTTAAAATTTTGGATTTACTGAAATCAATTACATTGCCTAGACATCGGCGGTAAAGATTAAAAGAAAAAGATGCGAAAAGAGACTGTCATTCTTTAAAACAACCCCATTGATTTTGTATGAAAAATAAACGTCCTAGTTTTTTCATTACAAAAACGACATACTATGTAACCGAGAATTTTGTAGAATAATACTTCATTCTTAATGATTTATATCATCAGTTCTTTTTTTTTCTCCAATCACCCAAGGGAGAGAAAATGACATGTTTTTAAAACGTACGTCTCTTTTGAGCTTCTTACTTTGTTTTATTCAAACAATCATATTTAATGTTAGGAAATATTAATTTTACACATTACAATCGTTTTTACAGTAAAGAAAAAAATACAGTTGCTAAAGCTTTTCTGCAGAAACTATTAAAATTTGTTAACATTCTGCTATTTTTGTATTTACCTCTCTCTCTTTTTTATTTTGTCAATCTCTGCTTAATCTCATTGAATGAGAAGCTACACTGGGTCTAATGGGATTTAGCATAAACGTAATTTATACATTTTAACATAAATTAATGTTTATTTAATAAGGTCGTATTTTTGGGTATATTGAATATTTCTTTGCGTTTTCATGAATTTTTAATTTATTTAAATGCATTACGACATTATTTTAGGACTACATTATTTAAATTAATGAACCATATTGAAGTTAATTAGTTGTGGTTGGATGCAGATAAAAGTGACTATTAAGGGTGCGAGTCAGACATAATTTTGTGGGTACAGTTTAGATTGTAACAAAGCTCTCGCAAAACAGTTCCGCGATAAACAACAAACAGAAGATTTTAGTAAAATTATTCTATAGTAAATGTTTGCTCTAAATCTGTTTATTATTGGCTTATTTACTCTAAATCTATCTATCATTTATTTCATTATTTATATTTAATAGCCTGTCATATGTACTCAAATACTGATATACAGAATGCACTGTCAAGACCGCATAAACTGTGCCGACCGAGAATCTTCATCTAGAGTAGATAAATATGAGAACTACGATTCATAGTTTCCGTGCAAAGGAAAAAGTGAGACTTCAATATCCGATGTACCAAAAATAAGCTTTTCTGAAAACATGTAAAACGGCAAAACGGATGGAAAGAAAAAGTATAATGTTGACTTTTTTGTTTTTGTTATTATTGTTATTTTTAAATAAAAGCAAAAAATATAGTAGTTCCTGCAGATAGTGTTCCCGCAGTGTGTTTATAGGCTGCTTTTAGTTTTCTGGACTACGACTTTGAATCTTATTCAGCTTGCCAATGTACTACGCACCAATGTATGCCTCTATATGCGGTAATCACTTTTAGTGCCTTTTTATGTAAACCGTGTCATGCACAAGCACGGATGTTCCGGTCTCCAATAATCCGTCTCTGTCAACCTTTATGCTTTTTTGTTAACATTAAAATTTAATAGAGATTTTCGCCTTATTTAACAACAGATTTCGGCGATTAAAGAAAGCAAATTTTACTATTACATTTTATTTGTAGTAGAAAAGCGTAAAAGTTTGCATTTATGCAATACCATTTGAAGGGTGTATGATTTAAAATAAAAATTCAAAATTGTTATTCTCCAGGAGACTGCAGAAATAAGTTGCGTGTTATAAGGTGTGAAATTCCCTTGGAGTCAGTTATACTAAAATTACATCGGTAGAAATCGGCGTCCTAGGAATAAGAAAAGATTCAGATTTATTTTATGCAACGAACTCAGCTCAAAGGAGGGCCGAAACGACTCTGAATTTGATTTCTATAGTCTAGAAGGACTCTAGCCAATTTTTTGAAACTAGGAGGAATTTTCGCTGCATGCATCTTGAGGAATTTTGAATTGAGATTCAAGGAAGAACTGACCAAGTCTATTGTTGAATATGGCAATGCATGAGGATTGTTTAAACTTAGTTTTTCTTTTCTATCGTTTTTACTGTGTTCTCACTGAATTCAAGCCGGCGCAATATTTTGGAATGTAAAATTCTTATAAAAAGACTGAGGGAATATATATATACGAGTTAAAGTTATAACTTTAGTTAAATATTTTAAGATACCATAAAAATATTATCTGTTTTAATATAATAGTTCAATATGAACTGTAATTTTTATAATATAACCATATTATAATTTTATAATACATATGTGTATGTGTTTATCTCAAGAGTATTAGAAAATAAATTACTTTTTTTGTATAGTAATTTATAAAATAATGACAATTCATATTGGAAAACGCGTTACTCCCATCAATTTCGTTTAACCTACGCCCCTAAAGCTAACAAAACAAAAACATTACAGCATTTAATTCCAACATCTGTCGTCAGACCTGATTGATTGACTGGCTTTATTTCAACGTAAAATACGGAGTGCTGAATTTACACCATCTTGATCCACTGGCGTGTTGAAGATTGGCAGTTTCTCTGACTCGAGAAGTATTTCGGTTCTGTTTATCTCTGTTAAAATCAAGCCGCTCTCATTTCTCTTTAAAAAAGAACTAAAATAGTCTTTTGTTTTAGTTTAAAATCTTTTTGTTTTTAGTGTTAAATAAACACTCGCTTGTTATCCGATTGGTTAAGTTTACGTACTCATTAATCATTGTTTTAGACACAAGAGGATTGATCGAACCAATTAAATCTAAATTGTAAAACTTTCTGAGTTGTTTAGTTTTTTTAAATGTGCAATTTTAACTTTATTTTAGCTTTCAATTTTAGCACAGTTCATAAATAGCTTTAGGCGATAAATTTATGAAAAAACCTTCTTGTTATACGAATAGTTAATCTTATCTACGCATTGATGATGCCAAATCACTTAAGGATGCAAATGAAGTAAATGTTAATTGTAACGTTTCCCAATCAATCAGCCCTTTTTTAATGTGGGATTTTACCTTATTCCAGATTTCAACTGTAGCTCTGTTCATCAATAACTTTAAACAAGAAATTAATAAAAGTATATCATAATTTCATCATAAATATTTACTAGGGGGCTGACTAGAAAAAAACTTATAATCCGTGTAATCATTACCTACAGGCTTAAAAATTAAGGAGGGACGGAAAAGCGCAAAACCTTTTAATAATACAATCCAACGTTATACAATAGCTTTCAACATTTACGCTTTTTTCCTACCATTAATTTTGAACATAAAAATGCGTCCCATTTAATCGCAAAAATGTAGGGCGTCCCATTTAATCGCAAAAATGTAGGATTAAATAAGGTGATATTTTCGGTTAAAAAAAAAAAGTGGAAGGAAAAAGGCGTAAACGTTGGCAGCTACGATTATAGGACTCAATAATTAAGATTAATATAAATTTTTAATTTTACAAGAGCCCGAAGTCCTTGGCTCTTTTGTAATTAACGCATATTACTACGAAAAAAAAAAATGACATTCTAAAATACCCATACAAATAAATGGTATTGATTTCGAAAGTAACAGTGAAATGCGAAGATCATTACTAAGGTTCTAATCACACATACAATCATACGATCTGAAATATATCCTATTGTCTCTTCTTATACTGTCTTCGAACGGCTTATTCACGCAGCAAGTAGTATTATTTTAAAGACTTATGGAACCCGTTAATATAAGTAAGGATCGACCGAAATGGGTTTTTAAGACCATAACCGAATTTCGGTAATCTTCCTATTTTCGATCGAAAACGAAAATGTACTATTTTTAAAGTAATTAATACATACATAAATATACATAATTATTAATTGATTATACGTGTTTATTAAGTATACCTAATTATTAATTAATTATACATGTTTATTAAACATACATACTTATTAATCAATTACACGTGTGGCCCAAGTTGGCTCTCTGTGCCTCTAACCAAGACTTTTTATTTTCATATATAAAATAAAATGTAATTCATCAGCGACACATATATGATTTTCCAATTGTACAAATTTCATGTAATTAAAAAGTGTTTTAAGTATACATACCTCGACTTATCTTTTATAAGAGTTTTTGTAAATGATCATCTGTTGTACTAGAACTTTCCCAAAGAGTATTCGAAACACTTCTGCGGTTTCAAACTAAAAATTTTCTATTACTGTTAAGTCTGAAGCTTTTAATGAGCACGCGCGAAGAGCGTCTTCGAAGTTTAGTCTTATATGCATTGCTTGCTTTATAATTTGGACTCACGCCTTGAGTCAGTCATGACTGATAATTATAAACAGTAAAGCTCATAGCAATAAATAAAGAGTGCCTCATTTGAGCAGCTACAGCTCAAAATAAAGAGTAATGTTGAAAATTTATGAAACAAGAAACGAGATTTTTGGAATACAAATAGTTTCAGTCGAGTTTCGGTCCGGCATAATTTTCGGCGAAACTCAGATTTTGAGCCGAAAACGAAAACGAACTTTCGGTCGATCTCTAAATATAAGTATCTCGTAGAATATTTGACGAGTAATCACTTGTAAGAGTTTTAAAAAGTTAAGTTCAAGAACTGAAAACAACTATTTTTACAGCGCTCTTATTGGTGAATCACAAGCTAATAACTAGCGTAGGAAATAAAAATAACGGTAAGGTCGTCATTGACGAATTTATGATAGGTAAGCTATCACACGTTTTCGACCGTTTTCCTCCAGAAAAAACTGTTTACGAGACGTGTGATTGCAACATTACACTAAGTGCAATCGCTTACCCCACATCCAATACAGTTATTCAACTGACACAAATTGCAACTTTAAAAATCTTTATTTAAACCTGTTTATTTTATTTTAAAATTTTAATCAAGAATTCTTTCGTGAATATTTCTTAAATTCTTTGTAAGTCGAATGTTTAAAAAAAGGCATTCCCATAGCTGCCAACTTTTACGCTTTTTTCTTACCACTAAAATTTAAAAGAAATTTTTACTTTATTGAATCGCTGATTTCGACGATTAAACAAGGCAGAAATTTCTATTAAATTTTAGTGATAAGAGAAAAGCGTAAAGTTGGCAGCTATGCATTCCACATCTGTCTTGCACCACTTTTTAAGATTTCTTTCTATCAGTATAGAAAAAAAATATTTTAACTCTGTATTCTAACAAATTTTTCGGGAGAAATTACGAGAAAACTATATTCAGAAGAACTGATTAAACAATCTGTAAATTTGGTTCTGAAGTTATCATGATAAACAGAAAATTGGCGCCAAATTGACATCTGAAGCTATGGGAAGCACAGTTTCATTTTGGGACCCCCTTTCATTCGAGAAGGGTTTTATAAATTCGACATACCCGGAAATTCACCCGTGCTACAAATATTATTCCAGAGGGCAACTCAGTTGAGTTTACATATATTTAATTAAACAACTTTTTTTTTTCTATGTTCCCCCATATATATATACACAAAAACCGAATAAAATCAAGAAAAAATGTGCAAAAATTATTTTTCATAGTATTAGCATAAAATTGTAAGTTGGATAAAAAGGTTGAAACTAGCATGTATGCACAACATAAAATATCAATATTTTGAAATACTTCTTTCAATTCTGGCAATAGTTTAAATTATTAATTTTTTTAATTGTGCATACAAACCAAATTCAATATTATTCAAATTCCACATGTAAAACAAATATACATCTAACATAATGAAAATACTGAGGAATTGTGATGGTTAAAGCTGATCTATTACATGAAAAATTAATTTGTTATAAAAGGTATTTTTATAAAACGCTTAAATATGTATATATATATATATATATATATATATATATATATATATTTTGTTTACGATACGTCTTTTAATGGTTCAACAATATTTCGCTGGTTATTTGTATCTTTTGTCTTTAATCTCTTGACCTGGAAAGACGTGCTATGTACGTCGCCTTGGATTAACACTAAAAATCCCGCGAGCAGTCATTTTGACTGCTACCAAATGAATACAAACCAGAATTTTTTTTATAAAACGAGTTTAAACGATACAAAGAAAAAAAAACTATATAAATGGATAAGTTAATAATTTTAAATAAAAATTCTGGTGTGAAATATTCTTCTAAAATATGGACGAGATAATCACGGGCTTCTGCCAATTATTTTCCCGCGCTAGAGGTTAATAGGTTATTTTATCAAAATTTGGTGTTTTTTCATATGTTTTATATGGATTAATCGTCCGCAATGTGCTAGTGAATTAGTGGTGTTGTGCTTGATTTTGTATTACTAGTTAAAAGTTCCATCTTTATTTTGTATAATGTTAGAGTTATGAATTGAAGCTAAATTTATGAATTTATTAATTTAATTTTAGTAATTGGAAATATATGAAGATTTGTAATTATATAATGGTTATATATATATATGAGTTAATAATCTGAAAAGAAATTACATAGAATCTTGGTATGGATTTATTCAATATAAAGTTTGGGGGCCCCTGTTTTCTCAATTTTGGGCCCCAATAAAATTTTCTAAGGTAAGCACGTGCTTCTCGTGCTTATTCGATAATCAGGGCCTGCAGAAAGTGATCATTTATTCTTTTTCTTAAGAGAAAAAATAATAGTCAAATGATATAATGGTTTTTATTTTTAAATTTAGAATATTTTTGGACATATGTTTAAGTGAAACAACTAAAAATATGCGATTTTTAAGACATAAAAACGATTGAACAGCAGAAGGTTTCTTACCTCTCATAAAAGCGCGTTTAAATATATTTGACAGTGGCCAAATTCGAACAATTTTATAATTTAGCAGATCCGGTATTATACAATTTTAGAGTATACAGATTTGTGAATAAATTGGCTGTAACCTGGTTCATAGAGAGAAAAATAAACTATTAATTCTGAATATAAAATTTCTGAATTAATTCTTAATAGATTTCAAATAAGCAAGTAATTTTCTTTCATACATAAAAACGTTTTCCGCGTTTTCTGAAAACTTCATTTTTTGAATCGTGTCACTTTACACATATGTGTGTGATATGCGTGACCCAAGAGCTTAGGAATCTATCTTCATGATATCAGTCAGCTACCAAGAGAGAGTTTTAAGAAATCGAACTGTCCATCTCCAAATAAAACTGCGATAAAACCTATAATCTTTAAAAAAGATTCTCTTATCTTAAGTGTTATCTGAAGTTTAGTTTAAAGGGTCATTCTTCCGGAGCTATACATTTTCAGTGCTAAATAATTAAAAAATATGGATAAAAAAATGTATGTTTTTGCATTGCCTTGGACAAATCTAACATTATGCCAATATATATCCAGATCATGAGAAGAAATTTAATGAAATTGCTTTTTTACGTAACGTTTATTCTGTGTTCGTAACCATGATGCCCACAGATTTGACGTTTCTGATATAAATTATTTGTAACACACTAAATATTAAACATTACAAAAATAAATGATGCTGGAATTTTGTGCAGTTAATATTATATTATGTTCTGTTTAATTTTATCATTTTATAATCCTTACCTGTTTTTTTTTTTTTTTTTTTTTTTTTTTTTTTTTTTTATCTTGTCCACGGGACTGATGATGTGATTTTTTATTAGCTCATATTAATATATATATATATATATATAATTAAAATGAAATCACATGTGTGAAACTTAACGGAAAAGATAATATAAAAATAACTAACAATTAAATTAAAAAAACAAAAACAAAAAACTCGACAGCGTAAAAAGCGAACGAATTAATTATTTCTCATCAATGTGAAACCATTTTTTTTTTTGTATTACTTACCTATTTTTTTAAGTTACTTGTATTGATGACTTTTAAGTTGCGTTTAATTGTTAGTTCCTATCTATAAACACTGTTTTGATGAGGCCTATAGATGTCTATGATGGTTAGAGTTTCAGTAAAGCTAGAGATCCTACCTACACAACTTCCAGGTTGCGTAATATTTAAACTGAGCTTCTGACTGCAAAATAGTCAATGAAACATCGTCTTCATTTTGAAAGACACTTATCCAATGATATGCCACTCAATAGGGCGCGTAAAAAAAATTTTTCGTCTCTACCGCCATTTTGCATTTTACGGTCGCCCTTTTGAATTTATAAAAACAAAACCTTGCCTATAACCATCGGACGGTTAAGAAGAACCCACAGAGAGCTCATTTATTAAAATCCATACAGACGTTGGGATGTTTTGAGGGTATAATTAAATCCACAAACCCAGATATGCGTGAAACACATAACCCTTCTTGGCAGTCGGGTAATTAAAGTAAAAAATAATGCAAAATCTAAACATAATAAATTGAAAATGCAAATAAGAGAAATTAATATATACATATATTATACAAGATTTTATTTTGCTTGCCATCGTTTGAGCTATTTCGAAGCTATTCATTTTCTATTCACAGACATGACTGAATTTCTTCTTACAGTTGTTATTTATCAAATAAAATTATAAATAAAAAAATATTACACTTTTAAATTGAAGCAGAGTTTAATTTTTAACAAGAACGCAAAATCATGCGTACAGCATAGATTATGAAACACTTTCCAACACTCCCTGAAAGCTAATACTATAACAAAACTTCACAGTTTACTAAGTTCTAATAAATCTACTCTTTCCAAATCTGCCAAAAGCAAACCTGATAATTTGGTTGTCCTCCCTTTTATCCTCCTTTATGTTTCAAATTAGCTAAAGTTTTACGTCGTTTCAATTTTAACATTATCTTTAAACCTGTCAATAAATTCAAATTTCCCTCCACTAAATCTCTTGGTCCTGATCTTCGTAAATGGGGAATTTATTAAAGTTCCTTGTAACGGTTGTGATTTATCTTATATTGGTCAAACTAAAAGAAATCTCGAAATCTGCTTAAAAGAACACTCTCGTTATGTAATCAATAAAGAATTTTCTAAATCTTCTATTGCCAAGCACTCTTGGGATTCCGGACATAGTTTTAATTTTCAAAATGCTAAAATTATCTTTAATGCCAATAGTATCTCTGAATTGGACTTTCTTGAAAATCTAGCTATTTATTTTAATCGTGATGTTATTGTTAATGATAAATCTGATTCCACTATTCTCTCTGCAGCTTGGAAAAGCCTTTTCAGTACTACCATATATATATATATATTATTAATTAATATCAGTCTGTTTTTTTATATTTTATTCATTTATTTATTTTTTAATTTCATGTGTTCCCATATTTAAATATATGTATTTTTTTATTTTTTTTCCTCCCAATTTTTTCCCCTTCTACTCTGTGTTTTTTTTGTTTTGACTATACTCTTCTGTGATTGGCTGTTGTCTTCTACTTTTCTATTGGCTGTTGATTTCTAATTTTCTATTGGCTGTTTCTTCAGCTTGTTTCCTTTCCCTTATCTCTCATTTCAATCTTGCTGCTGCTTTCATAGTAGAAGCTCGTCTTCTTTGCGCCTGACGAAGAAAGACTCAGATTTTTCGAAAAGCCTAGCGCATTTAAAAATTTTTGATGGTGTTTTAAGAAGATATTTTGTTCTTAATTTTTTATATGTTATTTCGCTTTACAATGGAATATTTTTATTTAAAAGGAAGAGTGTAGCATTCATAGTTCGTTTACAGGGACACACAAAATATTTCCATTTTGTATTGATGTTACGATATTTCAAACATAATGAGATTGCTTTGCCTCACCAAGGTGGACTACAACGTGATTTATCAGGAATATAGAATAAGTAGCATTTATAGCTTGTTTATAGAGACGCACTAAAGAACGATATTAAATTATGATCTATAGCGAACGATTACAGTGCATTTTAATGACGTTATAATACTTCAAAGATAATGAAGTTTAAAAGGATCACTGCAGTGCGCTACAACATGCTTTCTATAGATTATGAAGTACTTAGTATTTATTACAGAAAAGCACCAAAGAAACTGGTTAAAGGACTGATTGTGATCGATAATTGCTGAAAGTGAAATTTCCGCTGTGGTATGCATTTTTAAACTTATCTACTTTTTAGTATATTACTTGGTGTGTATAAATTCTATAGATCGTATGCAAGTGCTACACAAAAGAATTTGCATACGTTACCGGACAGAAATTGCTGAAAAGGGGATTTTTAAAAATTTATACGTTTTTTAAATTGCTTATTTAGATATGTTATTTCATTTTATGAATTAATAAAATTTCTTAATAATATTCCGGTAGTGTTAGAAAGTGTTTCAAAATCTATGCCCGGAGCACAAATTTTCTTTCTTTTTTTGTAGTTATTTTGACGATCTTGCTAAGTTCTGCTATCTGAGATCTTCAGTTAGGTATATTTTAACAAGGCAGGTATATCTTTGAGTCTGTTAAAATATAAAAACAATTGCAAAACGGAAAGGAAACTTTTAAAAAGTTATTTTCAATTACCTCCAATTTCCATTTTTTTTAATATTACTAAATAACAACAAAAATAACATGACATACAAGTTTATTTTCGCGCAATGGCTTAGAAAATCTTTTAATTTAATATGACTTATTTTTATTCATTATTATTTGAAGAGCTTAGATGATAAAAGTGGTAAGGGAGACAATCTTCATTTTGAGAAAATGATCTGTAATGTTTCAAATCTGTATCTACGTTTATAATGCAAATGCTTCCATTATCAATTAAAATCTCTGTGAATATTAGGTTTTTTCAAATAATAATTTAACAGATGGTAGAGGAGCATTGATTATCTTCAATCATACTATTAGCTCATTTTTTTGTGACATACCACCTTTATCATCTGAGCTCTTCATTTGTTAGACATCATTAACCCCTTAAGGATCGCTTAATATTTTGAAAAACCACAAACAGGTACCTATTTTTTCATTACAGAAATTGAATAATTATAAGGTTTCTAAATAAAATATGCAATTAGTTCTTTTTTTTTTTTTTGAGGCGAAATAATTTATGTTATAGGACATATTAACATTTTGTAGAAAAGCCATCACGCGAGAATTCTGTGTCTTAATGTCTATTTTATACCATACAAATTAATGCGAATAAGGCCTTTATTTTTCACATCTTTACAAATTTTTAGAAATAATATTTGAAATAATATATATATTTTGATTATCAATAATTTTTTTGAGTGTGATATATTTAGAAACATGCAATACAAAATTCAACATCACAATCAGAGCAAAAAATATCGAATTTCTTTTCGAATATGCTTATTATTTGCATCCCTTTTAGAACGAAAACCTGTAGCTTCCTGACGTTGTTTAGCATATATTTTCGTTTCTAATACAATAAGATCAATGAACTCATCATTTACGAAATACTCAAAATACTGAAAAACACCCAAATTTGGATCAAAACTTACTTTTACTTTAAGTGTTTCCACAAATCTAAGATGTGGGGTAGACCGGTCGACAGCAGCATCTGAAATTTCTTGCCATACATGGCCAGGTAACAGTGCCGCGTCATCACTGGTATCATCAAATTCATAATCTGAATCTGAACTGTCATAAAATGTACTTTCTTCCGAACCACTGTCGGATTCACTAATATTCCAGTCATCAACAGAAATGCTTGATTAATCAGAATCCACGATTTAACAAAATATAGATCGTACAAACCAAACACGTCGCTAATATTCAAGGATTTCACATGGAAATGTCAGTTAATTTTTTTTGGTTTCAGAAGTTTTTTCAGCAATTAAATCTTCAACCTGGAAATATGACGGGCACGAGAAATAACGAACGACACCTCAGTCCGTGATATTGACAGGATTGAGAATTAAGGGGTTAAAAAGTAACACCATTTTGAACGAAATCACAAAAAAAAAAAAAAAAAAAAAAAAAAAAAAATCAACGTTTGAACACACAATATATTCAAATCAAGCCCTTTGTATAATGAAAAGACGTATACGCTTCGTGAGTACTGGGACTCACATCATCAGTGTATAAAATAAAATCACCCCCCCCCCCCCCCAAATACAAGAAAGACGAAAAATCAAATGTCAGTAAACAATGCACAGAAAGACCACCGTGTTCCAGCAACCAATGAGATCAAAGCGGATGTGAAGCATTATCGTGACATAACAAATCCACCCAGAAAGATGAAATGTAAGGTAAACTGGAAAAATCGTTGACCAGGGAGTTTCTAAATTTATGAATATGAACAACTTCAAAAAAAGTCTAAATCTGAAGGAGTATTGCATTTCTTGATAATAGTAACCGAATCAAAGTTGAATTCAACTTTGAATGAAATGCAGTACTCCTTCAGATTTAGACTGGCTTTCGGTGCATTGTTTACTGACATTTGGGTTTTCGTCTTTCATGTATTTTTTTTAGGTGTGTGTGTGGGGGGGGGGTGTTGATTTTATTTTATACACTGATGATGTGAGTCTCAGTACTCACGAAACGTATGCATCTGTTCATTTTCACAGTGTTTGATGTGTATATATTGTGTATTCAAACGTTGATTTTTTAGTGATTTAGTTTCCCACACAAATTTTTATTTATTACCACTTTGAACGGTTCAAAATATCGACATTGTTGCTTAAAAGTTCTCTTTATACACACGAAAATTATATTTCATTTGTTAGAAATCGATATCAAAAGTGAAATGCCAATTTTAGAGCTTTAGAATTTGAGCGCGCCATAACGAATTAACAGAAACAGTGGCGAAAACTTTAGAATCCTTTTTTTCAGGATAGCATTTTCAAAATCAGTGGACATTCTAGCTCCGTGAATTTTCGGTCAATCAACTTGAAGTTTAAAAAAATTGGCACACATTTATCTAGTCTAATAGGTAGGATTTTTTCCGAAATATTGATATCTCGCTTTTTTGTTTAACTTTAAATAACGAATATTTTGGCGTAAAATTTACATTTACTTTTTACTTTGACTTACTTTTCCATTTAATTAAAAATTATTATTATTTTTTAATAATATGTGCGTATTTCACTAGAGTTTGGAATATTTTTTTCTTTCATTGTTCTAGGTTAAGTCTATGGTGACTTATCGTATCCAACACTAGACCCTCTTTTTTTCGAAGCGCTCAAACGAATCAGTTGACAAGCTGACATTTTTTTAATACATAAATTAAGATAAAATGCAGTTTTGTTATTTTAATATATGTATAATAATTCAGTGTAAATGGATTTTTGTAAACAGTTTGCATTTCTTAAAAAATAAATCGCAAAACATCTTCAAATTTCAGGGTGTCAAAATGACGTTACCACTTTAGAATAATTTTTTTCTGAATTTTTTTAATTATATCAGGGGGAATTTACGCCAACTTTAAAGTTTTCCTTTGTACAGGTGTTTCCTCTCCTCAATTGTACCATAAGAAACGAGTTGCGCATCTTTGAAAATTGAGCCAAGCAGTTGCAATACTTCTATCTTATTTAATGCAGAGTTCCTACAATTTTTTCTATAATCGGAAGAGGATATTATACAATAAAACAATCTAATATCTATTGGTTATTATATTTGCTTTCCTGATAAGTTTCTGCATTATAGAGAACGAGTAACGTCACCATAGTATTTTGCTTCATGAATTTTTAACTCGTGAACTGCAGACTAGTGCAGATTCGCACCGATCAGAATTTCAAATCGCTGGAGCTTTCATTAATTTGCTTTTTTCATTAACAAAATGAAATTTTGATAAAAATAAATATAACACTTCGATTCCTAATTAAAGTTCGCATAGAAATCCTATGTTATATTTCAGTATCACTATATTGTCAACAAAGTTATACGTAGTTGAAGTTACGGAATCCATAATCGCACTATTATGGAGTTTGCGGTAGCTGAACCGAAATGCGGAGTCCACGGGTTAGAAATATATTAAGTTTAATAGACTTTCGCAGTGGTATTAGATGTGTTAAATTACTTTAGTAAAGTTAAAATGCCATTTAAATATATTCTTCCGTACTAAAATTCCATCTTTAAGTTTGGTCTTTTTTAGAACACGGTAAATAAGGCATAACTATCTAAATCATTAATTTTTTTAGAATGAAAATCTCTAAGAGTGATATCTTCTAAAGTGTAATAGCATCCGAAAGTAATATCTTTGTATGCAAATTAAATCTAAGCTTTACAACGATTTACTTAGATTGATTATAGACTAGTTTACTTTAAATATTGTATGAAAATGAAATTAGTTTTTTAATTTTATATCTTTCTAAAAAAAAGTTGAACGTTATTTGCCTGTTTAGAGTAATTTTGAATTTTTCATAGCTTTTACAACAAAAGTCAGATATGTAAATTGAATACTTTAAATCTACTATATA
Organism: Maratus speciosus; assembly: GCA_963932465.1. Lineage (NCBI taxonomy): Eukaryota > Metazoa > Arthropoda > Arachnida > Araneae > Salticidae > Maratus > Maratus speciosus. Next base: position 415,315,326 of record OZ010796.1, on the reverse strand, counting down.
TACTACAATAGAATTTCTACCACCGTTTATAAGAAGATAGTATAGCTTCCAATTTTTTTGCTCGATGTTTTTCAAATTGAGTTACATACATCACATAATCGTTCCAATTACTTTTTTTCAAGTTGAAAAATGTCTCGTTTATCGAAGATGCGCAAGCAGATGCATGGATAATTGTGAGATGTTATCAGGTATTATTAGAAGTTGTTACAAAAACTTTATTTCAATATAGAATAACAAATATAAGACCGACAGACTAATATAAAATGCAAAAACATTTTAACGGTTCATAAAACGCTTCATATGCATGCACAAATCTTATTTTTAATTAATATATTTTCAATGCCATGTGTTCACTATTGCGATAAACCAATCTCTTTAAACCAGTTTAAAAATAAAGAAAATCTGTTTTCACGATTTGAATTTCATTTGAGAAAGTTGAATTGTAAAACAAATACTTTTCCATTTCAAATTTTAAGACCTCTCTTTTACCATTTCTAAAGATAAAAGAAATGTTTTCCTAAGACATCAGCGTTTTGTGTATTTTTATTAAGCTTGTTTGTATGTAATAGTGGGGTACGTATAATTAAGGAAAAATGTTCGGTATTATCAAAGTGAATTGAAAATTCTGTTTCTAAAAATGCACTAGACGAAAAATTTGCACTTTATGTGATTTATTTTATGTAAAATATCATTTTGCCAATGCCTCATTTTGTGTAAAAATAAATATATTATTTCAAAAACATTCTTCAAATGTTGGATACTATTTGAAGGAGAGAGAATTAGCCTTTAACGTAATGTATAAGATATTTTATAATCCGTTTAAAAAGAATGATTCAACGCCATTTACACGTAGAGAAGATCCTACATTTGGCATAGTTTTCACGAGTAAATTCAATATTAACAAGCTCATATAAATTCATTTTTTCTGTTCGATATATTTCAAACTAAGATATTTACTAAAGAACACATAATCGTTCTACTTGCTTTAATCGTACTATTTGTCAACGTGCAAACAGATATCAACGGATAATTGTGCGATATTATCTGGCATTGTTAAAAATATATACTAGAATTCAATCTGTAATTAATTAAAAATAATACTGAGAAAATAATTTAAAATGCACGAAGTATTTTAAGTGTTCCGAAAATGTTCCGCAATCCTGTTTTTAGAAAACATGTTTTCAATTCTAGATTTTGAATGTTGCGACAAACCAAGTGTTTTAAAAGAGTTTAAGAATAAAGAAAATCTGTTTTCACTATTTGAATTTCATTTGAGAAAGTTGCTTTCTAAAGCAAATACTTTTCCATTTCGAATTTTAAGACCTCTCTTTTACCATTTATAAAGATAAAAGCAATGTTTTCCTAAGATACCAGCGTTTTGTGTACTTTTATCAAGCTTATATGTATTTATCTACTAGACTGGTATGTATAATTAAAGAAAAATGTTATTTGTATTCTCAGAGTGAATTAAAATTCTGTTTCAGAAACGCACTAGCCAAAGAATTGCGCTTTAAAAGATTTAATTTATTTAAAATCTCATTTTGTTATTTCCACTATTGTCACTTCTTGGTAAATTTCCCCATGATTTTGCTAATATTTAAAAGAGAAATTAGGTATCTTTAACATTATGTGTAAAATACTCTGACTGTTGATTTATTTCTTTCCAAAAAAAAAAAAAAAATGGAATATTGTAACTGATATTTTCATATTGATTAAATAATAATTACAAATTAAGTATATTTCCATTAAAATTTAATATCTAAGTTTAGATTTGTTAGATTGCATTGAAGTAAACTATCGGTTTGAACCATTGGCAGGAATATTAATCATTTCCATGATTCTGTGTTAAATTAATTTAAATTAAAAGAATCTGATGCACTAAAATCTGATCGTCTACTATTACTAACTTGGCATCAGAAAATAAATATTTTATGCAGATTAAGCAATTTAACTGTAATTATTAAACAAGAATAATCTGATCTAGAAATTGATATGCTCAAATCAACAGCCAATCAAATAAAATAAAAGGAGTTCGCACATTCAATACAAAGAAGAAAAAAAAGAGAAGTAAATAAAATCAGGAACATGCATGATAAAGGACTTGATTGTGAACGATATTACATAGAAATGGAATTTCCATATCTATTTTAAGATCACCCTTTTATCATTTCTAAAGGTAAAAGCAATGTTTTCACAAGATGCCGCGTGTTTTGTGCTCTTTTATTAAAAGCTTGTATGTATTTGTCTATTTGACTATTATGTATAATTAAGGAAAAATGTTCTCCGGTATTCTGAGAATGCTTCGAAATTCGATTTTGGAAAATGCACTTGGTGACAAATACTCTTTAAAAGATTTATTTTATTTCAAATCTCATTTTGCTTACACTATTTCTCACCTCTTGGTAAAATAAATATGTTATTCCAATAACATTTTCTATCATAGTGCTACCATTCAAAAGAGAAACAGTTTGTCTTTAAAATAATATGAAAAATACTCTGACCGCTGGTTAATTTCATATCTAATAGAAAAACAAATGAAACATTTGAAATAATTTAATCAATTTTCATGTTTATTAAGTGAAAACTATAATTTATTTAGTATATTGTCAATAAAATTTATTTTTTTTTTGCCTAGGTTTGCACAGAAGTAGTATACTGAATTGGTTCATTGGTAAGAATATTAAGCGAATATTAACCGTAGAAATATTAAAATATCTCGGCATACTGCGTTAAATTATTTGAAATGAAAAGAAATTGTAACGAAATTAATTTTAATGAATTTTAATGAAAGGAACTGTATGTGGTAAAACCCCATACCTCATTATAGTTACTTCTTGAAGCCAGAATTTCCGACAGAATTTAATGTAACTTCGCATACACACGCTTCACTTAACCTTGTAACATATCTTTTTAAATATGTAATTGGTTCACAACATTTTATTAATAAATTATTATTTTTAAAGAGTACCCCACCCTCCCCAAGAGGTGTAACAGCGCGTAATATATGTAGGATACGTTAATGCTACAGAAAATGGAAAAGTTTAGTAATTGTTCTTTTAAAGGAACAAAATGTTTAACTTTAACCAAGGAACGGAACTAAAATATTTAAGTTATAAGGCTTAATAAAAATGATGTAATAGTGCAAGTAAAAAGGAGAATTGTCTTCAGTACATTTAGAAAAATTGCAAGAAAGAAGTTCATATTTTTATCAGCTCTATGAGAATCCTCATCACTCTTGTCTATATAGTTTTGACTGCCTTTTCTCCAAACGTTGTTTACCGTAGCTTTAATTATTATTTTTAAATATCCCTTTTTATACGATATATGTCCTATATTATAGGATATTCTGTTTTACCCCAAGAGAAGGTGGATCGGAAAGCAAGCCGTAAATATGCCCTTTTAAATTCTAGCATTAGGTTTCATTCTGGGACATGTATATTATACATGCGATATATATTATTATATATATTATGCTATTATTAAATATGCTACATATAATAATAAAAAGGTTTCATCAGCTTTAAATGTATAAAAAATATATAAAAATTTTGAAAACTAGAATAAAAGATAAAATAAAAGTTTGAACACAGAAATTGCGTAAATGTCAGTATGACGATATAGTAATAGCTACTTCACCTTCTTTCTCAAAGAATAAGTATTTCAACCCTTAATCGAGAGGACTGCTCGAATTGTGTCAAAAGTGAGACATACCGTTTCACCCCCTTTTCCCTAAACAAAATCAAGACAACTCAAGAAAAAAGACTTGATTGCGAATGACAGCACATTTCATTGTCATGGAAATATAATTTTCATATCTAATTTATGATCTCTTTATTATCGGCCCCACCAGTGGCTGAGAGGTTCTGCTCTCGAAACTGGTAGACGGGAAGTGCTGGGTTCGATCCCAATCGCGCCCGTCGGCCTAATCGTTCGGAGTTTTCGTGGTTTTCTTCGAACCATGGATTTCCATGCGTTAATACGGGTTAGGTTCCCTTAGAAAGACCCCCACGAAGGGCACTCCCCCTCGGGCCTATATCCCTAGTGTAGATAATCGGCCGTCACAAAATCAACCAACCAACCAACTTTATTATCATTTCTAAAGATAAAAGCAATGATTTTGCAAGATGCCGATGCTTTGCGTACTTTTGTTAAGCTCGTACGTATATATTTATTGAACATAATTAAGGAAAAATATTCTCCTGCTTTCTCAGAGCGAATTGAAATTATATTTCGAAAAAGTACTAGACTAAAGAATTACACTTTAAATGATTTATTTTGTTTAAAATCTCATTTTGCCAATATTATTTATCATTTTCTGGTAAAAATCCTTTGGTTATTGTCTTTGCTATAATATTGTTACAGTTTGCTGAAATTTACAGCAGAATAAATTTGCCTTTAATAGATTATACAGGGTGTCCGGTCTCAAAGGTGTCCAATGGCTAATTCCTAAACCATTAGTCATAGACATATAGTTTCAATTGCAAAAACGTTTTAAATGAGGTAAAAAAATATTTTAAAAGCGATTTGGGCCAATAAAAACATTTTTTAAAAAATTACGAAATTTAAATTTTTATACGGTCCCCCGGTCCTATAAGTTATATTTAGTAAAATTTTCCTTTTACACTGACAAGTAATGCAAAAAAAGTCCCGTTATTCTACGATTAAAATTGACCGAGTAATAGCTGTTTAAAGTAGGAGCATATTTTTTGCTGCAAATTGGGGGTCATTCACAAATTTAGTCGAAATATAATTTGGTCCGATATATTAAAAAAATGGTGAGAGTAAAATTAACATTGCAATATAAATGTGAAATCTTTAATCATTCTGATATATTAATGCAAAATATACAATTTGTAATAAACATTTAAGAAGAAAGAAAAAACATTATTTTTGTTAAATAAAATGATGCTAAATTAACAGCCTCAATTCTTTACAAAATGATACGTATTTTAAAGTATTATTAGATTACACTAGCCTGAAAAAGTTGGGTTATGTCATGTTTTTTAACTTTTGATAATTGATTCTTATGCATTCTGCACCGCTGAATCCGGAATTGACCTTCATTTTTAACCACCACATCAGGATTTTTCGCAAATTGAAAATTTCAAAGTTAAAAAGTTCAAAGTTAAAATTGAATTTCCTCCCTCATCTCATCGGACCACTCAGCTATTTAGCTGTAAGAATCCCAGGATAAGCAAAAATATCGAATAAATTATTGAATAAAATAAAATAAAATAAAATAAAATAAGTTTTACATATGTTTTATAGTATGAGATTTTCGCTATATTTTAACTTACACATTTACGATTTGCAAAAAAAATTCTAATGTGATGTTAAAAAATGAAGGTCATTTTCAGATTCAGTGCTAAAAAGTACACAATTATCACACAAAGTAAATTAATACACAAAGTAAAACACAATTATCAAAAGTTAAAAAACACAACCATCTCCTCCAGTTTATAATATCTGATTTTTGTTATTCTTTAAATCAGACAATTTATGATCTGCGAAATATCCTGGCATTATGGTTAAAAATTAAAGTAATTTTCGGATTCAGTGCTAAAAAAATACACAAATGTTGAAAAACCCAACAATCGCAGTCTTGTATTATCTAATCTAAAACTGTTTCTTAAACTTCTTGGCGGTAATCTATCCGAAATTTTTTATGTTATCCTGTAAAATAAGTATAAATGGTAACCACCGAAAATCATAATAATATTAGATTGTTATCGGATTTGTGCCACTATGTAAAATGTAATCTCGATCGGATATTTGAAAGTGAATTAAACCTCGCTAACAAATTTTGAACTGGAAAAACATATATATGATAGTTGAATAAAAATAACATAATTTTTGCTAAATGAAATCACAAAAGAAACAGTCTTAAATCCTGACAAAATAAAACATATGTTATTTTAGCCAATCTGAAACTTGATAAATTTTAACTTAATCGTAATACTTCAGCGATTTTGTTCAAAGCGCAGATACACATGAAATAAGATCTTCGAATACTTTAAACATTTCGCATGTGACCCCTTAAAGCCAAGCCGAACTCATTTGTTTTCAGAGCAGAAAAGTGGCATAAGTCATGCATTTTTAAAGCTTCATAACTCGCTCAATTTTAGCGTTATATGAATGGGACTTTTTTTTTGTCTTACTTGTCAGTGTAATAGGAGAATTTTACTAAATATAACTTATAGGACCGGGGGACCGTATAAAAATTTAAATTTTGTAATTTTTTCAGAAATGTTTTTATTGATCCAAATCCTTTTTAAAATATTTCTTTACCTGATTTAAAACATTTTTGTAATTGGAACTATATGTCTGTGACTAACGGTTTAGGAATTAGCCATTGGACACCGTTGAGACATGGACACCCTGTATAAGACACCATTGGACACCCTGTATAAGATACTTTGACCATTGATTTATCCCTTTTTGTAATAATGAAAAACAAATAAAACATATAAAGTAAAATATTCCATATTCTCTTACTGTGGTTAAATAAGAAATAAAATTATTGCTTACATTATCGCAAAAATTCAATAGACAAGGTTTTAGAAAAAGTTAAATTCACAAGATGCATTGTTGAAAATAATGTATTTTCCATTAAATTATAAAAGAGAAAAAAAATTCGCCTGTTTACTTTCGAAATTCTTTAAGATAGACAAATTTAGTAATTTACGTTGTTATGGTAGGTTTCAAACAAAAAAGATAAAATTGCAAATTCTATTATTTTCTTTCGACATCTTTGTTGGAGCGATAAAAAAATTATTTTATCCCTTTATTAATCGGACAGGGGAAAAAATTACATTTTCATCTTATTTATTTATTTATAATTTTTTTCTTTATATACTTGTTACAAATGAAAGATGAGTATATATGTACAGTTCATATTCAAAATATTAGAACAATTACTTTTTTTTTTACAATTGAAAATATCATTTGGTAATTTAATGTCTTTTAATGCAAATATGCAAACGATATTTCTATTAAGAACTTATTGTTGATTAAACTTATTTATTATATTAAAATTAATATAATTTTTGAAAAGATTAATTGAAAAAAAAAATATTTTGAAAAGTCAAAATATTAGAATATTTATTCAAGTGGTTCAAAATATTAGAATATTTCGCATTAATTCTCCTTTAATTATCACCAATTCAAAACTGGTGGCATTATTTATTAAATTCAGACGATTTTATTTAAAATCAGTATTCTTTTTGCAGTTTGTTTGCTTTTTCGTCTTAAAATGGGTTGTGTGAGTGATATTCCTAAATCTATTAAACTTCGTATGGTTGATTTGTATAGGCACGGTAAAAATCAATGTTATTTAGCGAATTATTTACATTGTTCGCAATCAAGCGTTAGTAAAATACTAACACAATATTTAAAAAAAAAAAAAATGGAAAATTTCAAAATAATCGCCGAAATGGCGGCCGAAAACCAAAAACATCTGCTACAGATGACAGGAAACTGAAGCGTATAGTTAAGAAAAACCGTTTTAAAAGTGTGCGATTCTAGCACCGAAAATGGAAAGAAGAAGGAGTTGACGTTTCTACATGGACAACATTAAGACGTCTCCATAAATTTAAGTTTGAATCTCGTGTACCGAAAACAAAACCTTGCTTAACTGCAAACAAAAGCGTATAAGACTGAATTGGTGTAAATCAAGACGTTTATAGAGCGAAGAAGATTGGAAAAATATATTATTTAATGATGAAAGTATGTTTTGTGTTTCATATGGTAATCAAGGTATTCGAGTTTGGAGAATGAAGCAAGAAGCATTTGATAAAGAATGCCTTAAAGTTCCGTAAAATTTGCTGCTAGTGTCATGGTTTGGGGTTGCATGAGTGCAGCAGTATCTGAAAAGTTATGCATCGTCTACGAGAAGGTTAACTCTCAGATATAGCAAGAAATTTTGGAATATTACATGATTCCATCATCATCAGAAGATTTATTTGAAGATGATTTCATCTTTCAACAAGATTTAGCGTTACCGCATACCTCGGTGCCAACTAAGAATTTGTTCCACCAACACAACATTAAGATACTTCCTTGGCCACCAAACTCACTAGACCTTAATCTCATCGAAAACTTATGGTGTATAATGAAGCAAAAACTCCAAGAAAATCCTGTTTCAAGTAAAACTGATTTAGTGGCACGTATAAAGTCTATTTGGGCTAATATTGATAAAAATGTTTCTAAACACCTTGTATATAATATGCACGATCGATTGTACGCTGCTATGAAAGCTAAAGAGGATGCAACAAAATATTTACTACCATTTACTTCATATTCATAAGGTAATATTGTTGCGTAAAATAGAATATTTTAATATTTTGAACCAATCTAAATTTTATTCTAATATTTTGATGTGTTTCAGAAAGCTGTATACCTAATTTATTTTACGGTATTTTATATTTTGTAAATGTTAAAATGCTATCTAGACATTCCCGATTTAATTTATAAGAAATTTAATTGCATTTACTTAGTATCAAAAATAAATAAATGAAAAATAATTTTTCTTATTACTTTTTCTCAATTATTCTAATATTTTGAATATGAGCTGTGTATATATATGTGTGTGTATGTATAAGATTGTTAATGCTAAAAATTTAGCTAACCTTTGATATTGAAAATGTATAAGATACCATTAATAATAAGATATATTATTTCAATAAGAATTTTTGAGAATTCAGAGTGAAAGTATATCAAAGTATATAAAAATAGACTTACATTCCTAATTAATTGCACAACTGCAGAATTGTAAACCAACACAAATGATCGTTTACAATTGTGTATATGCAATATACACAATTATATATTATTATATATTATATATTATTATATATATTATTATATATTATAATATATTATTATAGCAAGCGAGACAAAGAATTGAAAATACAGTGAAACACTGTATAACAAACTTAATATAAAATAACACTGTATACAGGGTGTCCACTCTCAACAGTGTCCTCAGTCTCAACAGGGAATGACTAATTCCTAAACCGTTAGTCATAGACATATAGTTCCAGTTGCAAAAATGTTTTAAATGAGGTAAAGAAATATTTAAAAAGCGATTTGGGCCAATAAAAACATTTGTTAAAAAATTAAGAAATTAAAATTTTTATACGGTCCCACGGTCCAACGGTAAGTTTTATTTAGTAAAATTTTCCTATTACACTGACAATTAAGACAAAAAAAGTCCCATTCATAGGACACTAAAATTGACCGAGTTATGAAACTTTAAAACGCCTGACTTATACCACATTTCTGCATGGGAAAACAAATGAGTTCGGCTATACTTTGAGGGGGCGTCTACCAAGTTCTTAAAGTATTCGAAGAACTTATTTCATGCGCTTTGAAAAAAATCTTACAAGTATTACGATTCAGTTAACTTTATTAAGTTTTAGATTGGCTAAAATAATTGTATTTTAACATACGTTTTATTTTTTAAAGATTTGAAACTGTTTCTTTTCATGATTTCTTTTAACAAAAATTATGTTCTTTTTGTAAGTTTTTATTTAACTTCAACGATTGTATGTATGCTTTTCCAGTTCAAAATTTGTACTCGAACTTTAACTCACTTTCAATTACACTGACAATTAAGATAAAAAAGAGTCCCGTTCATAGGACACTAAAATTGACAGAGTTATGGAACTTTAAAATGCCTGACTTATACCACTTTTCTGCATGGGAAAACAAATGAGTTCGGCTATGCTTTGAGGGGGCGTCTATCAAGTTCTTAAAGTATACGAAGAACTTATTTCATGTGCTTTGAAAAAAATCTTACAAGTATTACGATTCAGTTAACTTTATAAAATTTTAGATTGGCTAAAATAATTGTATTTTAACATACGTTTTATTTTTTAAGGATTTGAGACTGTTTCTTTTCATGATTTCTTTTAACAAAAATATGTTCTTTTTGTAAGTTTTTATTTAACTTCAACGATCGTATGTATGCTTTTACAGTTCAAAATTTGTACTCGAACTTTAACTCACTTTCAAATATCCGATCGAGATTAAATTTTACATACTGGCGTAAATCCGATGACAAACTAGTATTATTATGATTTTCGGTGGTTGCCATATATACTTATTTAACAGGATGATACAAAAAATTTCGGATACATTACCGCCAAGAAATTTAAGAAAAAGTTTTAGATTAGATAACACAATATTGCGATGTTTGTGTTTGTTAACTTTTATGTATTTTTTAGCACTGAATCCGAAAATTACCTTAATTTTTAACCATCATATCAGGATCTTTCGCAAATTATAAATTGTCAAAGTTGAAAAATAGCAAAAATCGGATACTATAAAATAGAGGGGGTGGCTGTGTTTTTTAACTTTTGATAATTGCTTTTATGTAATTCCTCGTCTTGCTTCATATAATAATATATTTTGGAATTTTTATAAAGGAAAAAACTTAATTTTTAATTTGGATATTCACAATCGTAAATGATCATTTCTGTTGGTTTATAATGGTTTTATATGTATATATATATATATATAATATATATAATATGTGTATATATATATATATATATATATATATATATATATATATATATATATATATATATATATATATATATATATATACACATATATAATAAAGTTGAAATCATAAATATATGAACAAATGCTAAAATTCTAAAGATAAACAAGATATGAACATAGGAAACCAGTATGCAAAATAAGGAACTGTGAATAACCCACAGAGTCACCAGAGGTGCTTGTTGCTTAATTCATAGTGAAGATGCGTTATTTCATCCAATTTTGTCGGCATTAAGCCTAAAATGACAGAATTTAGCACCTAATAGCGCATCATAGAAGAAAATAAAATAAAATACCAAGAGATCTAAAGATAGATACACCTCACCCAGGATATTAAAAATTATAAGAGCACAATACCTCAATAACATACAAGGATCCAAAACATCATAAAGTTGACTCAAATTGTTAAAGCATGTGAGGATGCAAAGAGATTTAGGACTATTAGAACATGTGTGCAGCAGTTGCTGAGAACCCCAACATTGCTGCCAGCTGGTGTGAAAAAGGAAAACTATATTGTAATTAGGTTTTTAACAAAAATGTTTAGTGCTGCCATCTATACCCAAAAGAAGAAATGAAATTGATTGAAGAAATCAACAAATGATTTAGATTAACATTTATTTAAAGTAGAATGAAAAAATAGGAATAAACTTAATAAGTACTGTGTAAATATAAAATAAAACAAATAAGTATATAAAAATAAGTAAATAGAAGTGCATTAATTAAATTAACTAGTTTAAAAACAAATATTATAAAATAAAAAAATGAGTATGTAAATAACATTTAAAAAGCAATGAGGATTATTTTGAGATAGTAAAATACGGCCTTCTATTATGTACCAATATGTGAAAATTAATGAAAAATATGATGTTAAATGCATGATACCCCTATTTTTATTATTATTATTTATTTTATTCAAATAACATATATATATATACAATATATAAGCACATATACATACACATACACACGCTCACACACATATAAACATATAAGGTTTTAAAACTCTTTTTAGCATTCCCGACCACAACCCTCCATAATGGTATTTTTATTTTTTATTTTTTATTTTTTTAATAATAGTGTATAATGTATTTAGAACACACACACACACACACACGCACACACATATATATATATATATATATATATATATATATATATATTTATTAGGGTCAATCCATTTCAAGTGGTCCAGCACTGGTTGCTCGACCATTTTTAAAAAATCTGAAATTTTTCGTACAACAACCCTAACATAATGGAAGTTCAAAATTACTATTATTTTAATTTTATTATTTTTTGTTTGTGCATGGCGGCCATCTTTGTTTCATCGTCTGCAGCAATTTTCTCACATGAAAGGTTTACAGAATTGTAAATAATTCATCGTTTATTTCTCCAATTCAAATGCGGATTGAAGCAATTTGTACAGAATACATTGGGCTAAAAAGTTGGAAATAGAGTAGTTTCCGAAACTAACTTCTTATTGGTGAAATTTAAGCATAAAATGTCAGTTTTTTTCAAAAATTTGTCCGTTTACAAAAGGAAATTTTTCTAGCAAGGAAAACTGTGAACATGACATAATTTTTTTTTACAAATAGGCCGAAAGTACTTGTACTCACACGCCAAGCTCCAGATCTGGGTCTTGGTTTCTCTTCGCTAAAAAAAATCCCAAATATTTCAAAAATGTCAAAAATCGCACTTTTTAGGCTTAGATATCTCTGGTGGGGCATGAGATAAAAATCTGAAGTTCTGGTTTCTGAGAGTATTGTATGGTAGTGCTATGCACAAGAAATTTCAGGATGGAGATTTGACTACAAGCTGAGATATGGCAAGGGCAACATGTCAAAAGAATACTGCCAAACTATTGTTTTGCTGTAGTCACAGCTAAGTATTTATCTCAGAGTGTCATTTAAATTTATTTTTTTTTATTATCATTAAATAATAGTAACAGAAAATAAAGCCTTTTGCAAAGCTTAGCAATTAATTTAAAAAATAATTATGCCTAAGGCGTACATTTTGTATGGTTTCAGTAATGTTTTTTGTAATTTTAGTAACCAAAAGAAACTTCAGCACTTTTATATAAAGAGAAAAAAATATTTTTATGCAAGACCTGACACAAAAACAGAATAGGGAAAGAGAAAAGCTGTTAATGTTCGCATACTTGTTGAAACATGATCAAATGTGTCAAAACACATTCCTGCTTGTTGGTTTAAAATCCACAATTTTAATGCTGCTTGCCAATCCCTGAAACTTGTTCCTACCATAAGTATATTCCTGTAAATGAAACATTATACGACGTTACCATGCATCAGCCTCAAGTAATTTTTAGAAAGTAAAGATATCCAAAGCCCTTTCAAAATTTATACTGCAGAAAATGACATTTTTGGATAAGAAGTAAGCTAGGAATTATTAATGAACTGAGATTTTCACATAGTGATTTCAAAGTTCATTTCTATGAGCCAGCAGGTCCAAGGTCTTCAATCAAGTTATCAAGAAATGGCAAGACTTGGTTCCTACAAATAAAATTTTGAGAAAGATCAAATTTGTGGTTTTTAAACCAACAAGTAAGAATGTGTTTTGACATGTTTGATCATGTCTCTACAAGTATGACAACATTAAAAGCTTTTCTCTTTCCCTGTTCTGTTTTTGTTTCAGGTCTTCTATAAAAATATTTTTTTTTCTTTATGTAAAATTGATGAGGTTTCTTTTAGTTACTCAAATTACTTACAACAAAAATTACTGAAACCATACAAAATGTATGGCCTTAGGCATAATTATTTTTTAAATTAATTGCTGAGCTTTGCAAAGGGCTTTATTTTCTGATACTATTATTTACAGATAATCAAAAACATAAATTTAAGTGGCACTCGGAGATAAATAGTTATCTGCGACTACAACAAAACAATAGTTTGGCAGTATTCTTCTGACATGTTGCCCTTGCCATATCTCAGCTTGTAGTCAAATCTCCATCTTGAAATTTCCTGTGCTTAGCACTACCATACAATACTCTCAGAAACCAGAACTTCAGATTTTTATCTCGTGCCCCACCAGAGATGTTAAAGCCTAAAAAGTGCAATTTTTGCCATTTTTGAAATATTTGGGATTTTTTTAGCGAAGAGAAACGAAGTCCCAGGTCTGAAACTTAGCGTGTGAGTACAAGTACTTTCGGCCTATTTGTAAAAAAAATTATGTCGTGTTCACAGTTTTCCTTGTTAGAAAAATTTCCTTTTGTAAACGGACAAATTTTTGAAAAAAACTGAAACTTTATGCTTAAATTTCACATATAAGGATTTATTTTCGGAAACTACTCTATTACCAGATTTTTAGCCTAATGTATTCTGTAAAAATTGCTTCAATCCGCACTTGAATTGGATAAATAAACGATGAATTATTTACAATTCCGTAAACCCTTCTTCTGAGAAAATTGCTGCAGACGATGAAACAAAGATGGCCGCCATGTACAAACAAAAATTAATAAAATTAAAATAATAGTCATTTTGAACTTCCATCATGTTAGGGTTGTTGTACAAAAAAATTCAGATTTTTTAAAAATGGTCGAGCAACGAATTAATGATTTTCTGGACCACTTGAAATGGATTGACCCATTATTATTATTAAATTTTTGTGTATGTTTTATAATTTTTTCAGCAATCCACATCCCACCCTCCATAATAGTGTTTTTTTTTCAGAAATAAAAGAGACAGGATAATTATAAGACAATGCTAATTGCTTAAAAATGTTAGGCTGTAAGAATTGGGAGAAACATAAACGTTTGATACGAAGACTATGATTAAGTAGAATATTTCTATATACTGAAATATGTAAACAGGAATTGAAGTTACTAAAATTAATTACATTAAATGAAAGGTCATTACGTTTATCATAAGTATTGAATGTTCCGGTGTTATTAGGGAGAATATTAATTTTAACATCCATAAAATTGATACTAGAATTATTTGAATAAGAAGTAGTAAGTCCTTGATTAGAAGGGTATTTTACAGGAAGAGATATAGAATTATTATCATTAACAGAAGGAATAATTATATCCTCTATGTATCTGTAGAGCAATATGTTCTTGTTAATAAATTTTCTTTCATAAAAGTTAAGATATAAATCGGATAACATGCTTGATGAAGCAGCTATTTGAGGGATGCCCTGTATTTGAATAAAAAAAGCACTGTCTTGGAAGATAAAATTATGAAATAGTAGAAAATTAGTCAAAGATTTTAAGTAGTCAGTGTCAATATTATTAGGTAATTTTAATAAAGGGAAATAGTCTATAAATAATGCATTGATAGTAGAATGTATGCCTTTTAGAATTATATTATCAAGAAGGTCTTTGAAATCTAAAGTAATAATATTGTTGACGTTTGTTAATGGCTTTATTTTATCCACCAATTCAAAACTGTTTTTAATACAATGACTGTTGTCTTTTGTAACTGATAACTCATAAATTTGTGTAAGAATATTTAAAAATAACGTATTAGCACGAGTATTAAACGTATTACAACCTACAGTGACAGTGCGGAATTTAAGAGGATTTTTGTGAAACTTTGGAATCATGACTACATAAGGATAATTTAGGTTGTTATTCTTTGAGCCTAGTAATTTATGATAGCTTAATATATGATTATTATTTTCCTTTAATGTAACATGATGAAGTTTGAAAATATTATTGGAAGTAACTGCTTTATTTAGAAGGCGATGATAGTAATATTTGCAAATGATAGCATATTTGTTAACAGCCTTATCTACATATGTGATGATGAAATTGTTTTGAAGTTCTTGGATATGTGGTTTAAGGGCAGAGAAAGAGACTGAATTTTTGGCAATATGCAGTTTTAGTAATTGTTGTTTCAAAAGAAAGATGACATAATGCTTCCAATCTACAAAATATTCAGTAGGTTTATTATAGTTCATAGCTACTTTGTAAATGAAGAAATCTAAATCATATGTGAATTGTTTAACACGTTCACGCCGGCACATTGGGTCACACTCGACTGTCTCAGAGCTGCCAAGTCTCCGGCTTTTTGGATACCAGTATTTTAGTGAAGGAAATGTTGTTTTATTTAATTAGAACAATTGGGCAATTTAAAAAGAACAACATTTTCTCTAAAATAACAATGATGTTCAAAAAGCCGGAGACTTGATAATTCTGAGACAGTCGAGTGTCACCCAGCGCGAACGTGTTAATGATAGAATGTATGTTACACTGTGAAGGAATACGATATTTAGTGCCATGACGCATCAAAGATCTTAAGTGAATATTATTGACTATGGCTAAGTTACCAGTTATAACATGTCCATTATGGGCATTAATATATGTATTTAGACGGGGATCATTGCATTTGCATGTAAAAGTATCAGTATGTTTGAATTTTCTCGAAAACTTACTATAATTGGAAATTTTACGACTTAAACTAATAGGATATTTAAAGGAACTTTTTAGATTAACACTTTGAAGTAGAAATTTACATTGCTCGTTGTGAAATAAATGATTACGTTTAATATATATATATATATATATAGAGAGAGAGAGATCTTGTAAGATATCTTTGTAATATTATAATATTGTACGTTAAGATTTAGTCAGTGCGAGATTTGTTATTTGCGATTTGTTTCATTTTGCTTTTTTTTAGAACCCGTTATGACGAAGCCATCAATTTTCGAATGGCAACTGAAGCGTTCACTTTGAGAAAAACTAGTCTTTATACACTAAATTATTCCTAATTTTTAAACAAATCATTTCCGTACTTCTAGAATACATGTTTTTTCCATTAATTTTTCCCGAAAATCTGAAAAAGAGGCTGAGTTGGATTGATTTTTGACGGCCAATTATCTACTCGAGGGATATAGGCCCAGGTTGGGAGTGCCCTTCGTGCTGGAAAAGAGGAAAAAATTTCGTTTATTCTTTGCACTTATGCATATTGGCTCTATTAATACTAAAGTTCGAATTTAGTTTTAAAATAAAAAACCAAAAATTTTATAAATTAGCAATTTTCTCATTCATTTAAAATTATTCGCAATTTATTTTTTAGAGTTTTAAAAAAGTATTCGTATTTAAAATATATCCTAAACGAAAAAATTAAAAATATGTATAGTAGTTCAATTAACTAAAAAAAATCGATCTTACGAAAAGAAGCATACATGTCTTCTCGAATTGAATTAAAAATATAATGTTCATATTTTACATCTAACAATCAAATTATGTCTTATTAAAAATGTGTTCACATTTTCATACTCTATAATTCTTTAAGTATTAACACACTACCGATTATCTTGTAACGACGAAATCTCCGCGCAATTAAATTTAAATTACCAGCTTTCTGAACAAGAAATTTAACAAATCTTACCCAATCCCCCATTTGAAGAAAATCCATACGTTAATTTTAAACTCAACCTCTAGTAAGCCTTCGCTGGCTTAGTGGTTAAGATTCTCTATTCGAGACAGTCCAGTTCCAGATTTCAACGCAAGGTCAAGCGCATGAGAAAGAGATGGGGTCTTTTTTTAGAAACTCCTTTCTTCAAATTACGGAAAATTCTCTCTCACAACGGAAAAAAAGACGGAACTTTCTTCAATTGGCGGATATTTTCTCTTTTCACACATAGATAAAAGAAACGGACATTCTTCAAATAACGAAAATGTCCGGTAGCTCTGCTGCCAGGAATATTTCCGTGATTTGAAGTAAGTACTTCTGAGAGTGTTTGCAGCAAGAGGAATTAGCTCCGTTTTTGGTACTTTTCAGAACTCCACTTTTTTGTTTTGAAAAATTGCTCTTTTTTAAGACGCCTTCTTTCTACGAGCTCTTCAATTCACAAAAATTATCACTCTGTCAATTTAAATATTGATTCTTTATTAAATTAAACGTTAAAAATCTGAGGCTGGATGTATAGATGAAACCAATCACTAATTACTTTTAACCTAATTCCAACAAAGTAGGTTGTACAGTTTTTTGTATATATATTTTTTATTTATGTTTACGCATAACTTGTGAACTGGATTGATAATTCATATTTTGATTACTCTTTTTTTTTCTAGAGATTGCTCTTTCTATTAATGGTCACATATAAATTTTTTAGGATTAAAAAATGACATGTTTGTCTGTCTGTTAATTTTCATATATTTTTCTCACTTTCTAGAGGCTGTAACTTTTCAAATGTTGGCACGAAATTTTAATAGGTTTTTAAGGTACGCAGTACTATTTTACGTTTTAAAAACAGTTGTTGTATGGTAGGGTTTTTTGAAAAGGGAAATTCAAAAATTTTACTATATGATCGTCTACTGCGCGTCAAAATCAGTGATATTGACAAAATGGAAATTTAAAGGGAAAGTGGATAACAATAATAAATAACATTGTTGCACCAAACCTCTTTCACTAAAACACACCAAATGGCTTGCAATAATGCCATAAGTTGAGAAACCACAACTTGAACATGGCTTGATATATTCTTCTTAAAAATTACTCGTTGTTTATCGCTTCGATAATTCTAAACTTCTAACATAATACGACTACGAAAGAAATATACAACAATCTCTTCCAAGCTACCGACGATTCCGAAAAGCATTCTTTATCTTTAAGAACCTCAGTCAGCAATATATTTTTGAGGTTTTGAGAAGAATTTCTAAAAACAGAGTTTCTTTTGATGCCACTGACTTTGGGACACATTACTTAATAGTTTTTATTGACTATTAATCGGATTCTCTTCCCGAAATATAGGTTTTTTTTATGCTATCAGTTCTCAAATAAACATTTTCATGTTCAACAAACATGTTTTACAGAAAAACATGATAAATTAACACTACCCAGCAAAGAGGAAATTATTGTCCAGCAGCAAGATAGGTGCTGGCAATGATGGAGAAGTACTGGCTATTGGTCTATCACTGCATGACCACTGCTGGACAGCTTCTGTCAACTTTGCTGTTGGAAATCATCAGATAAAATTCTGGTGGGCTTCCGTTTTATCTCATGCACTGGACCACCACTACATGGAAGTGCACGAACTTTTGCAGTATTATTGCTGGGAACACTTATGCTAGGTGGCGTTGCGAATATCGAAGATACTGAGTATTTGAACACTGATCTGAAATGAATATCTTAACACAATTTAAGCTGTGAAGCTACTTTTTTAAACTGTAAATAATGTAGCACCACTGTCACCAACAAAATAAATAAGTAAATGAATAAATAAAGAAATTCTTTATTTCAACACATTTTTTTTTTAAATCTTAAATCTGGTTTTACTAAGTTACAAAGGATTTCCGTTTTCGTAATTTACACAGTTGAGAATCAATAATAAAGAAAAGCGTAAAAAAAAACGTATAAAATATATAGGATTTCTATACAATACAATAATTTCTATACCAGTTTAATGATTGGGAACGTAAATCACAAAAGAAACAAAATTGAAATAGTGTAATGAGAGCTTAAAAACTACGATCTGTCGTAGAATACACTGAAAGTACTTGTTCATGTCCGATCACGAAAACCAAACAGCACCGAGCGCGGTTAGTACTTGGGAGGGTGACCACATGTAAACCGCTGTAAGTTCAAATATTTATATAGACACTTCTACAGATATTTCTAAAGTTCTTCGTGAAACTAGGCTATAGATAAAAGGGCCATAAGTCTATAATACCTTGTTTTTTTTATAGAATTCTATAAGAAATTTTTGTAATGGAAAGTGCTGGGCCAGCAAAGGAATAGCAGTGGGATAGGTGCTAGCACTCTAGGAAAAGTGCCGGATTGAATTAATGTGATGGCATACCAATGCTGGCCTGCTGTTGGCCATCACTGATGGGCCAGCTGCATTCCGCACGGACACTTTTGTACTGGTTTAAGTAATGGCACCACTGCACTTTACCACTGATGGCAGTGCTGGCTGCCATCTTTTTTCCAGCTGATGGCCCACTGTTTCTTTCTTTGCTGGGTATTAACAACAACACTAAAATTAATACTACTTTTTTACTCTTGCATATATAAATTCAAATACGCAGCTGGAAATATTTAACCCTTAAATGCCCGATTTTTTATTTTGTTTTTTAAAAAATATATATGATTCTCTGAAAGGTTTATTACACAGGAAAAATAAAGAAAAAAAATCAGAGATACATTTTTCATTTATTTCCTTTTCTTCTGCTGCACATCTGCTATACACGTAAAAAACAACTGTCGTGTGGCTGTTTTACGTTAAAATAATGCAAATTAGTAAATACTTTAATAAGTATGTCTCCAAATACCTTATTTTATATAATTATTTATTTTATAAAATTTAACCTTTAACCCTTTAATTCTCATGATAGAATACGTTCTAGAAATTACGTAGTTCAGAGAATCTGACTTAACACCACAAAGTTTCAATGGTTAATTTAGCTTTATTTAAATACGAAATGTCTTTATTTTTAATTAAAGCAAATATTGCCATTTTAATTTTCTGGTATGAATTAGGTATATGCGAATCAAAAAATCTATTAAATTCAAAACTGTGTTGTTTGATTATATGCAAAGCTGCGCACTAAAGGGTTAATTGACAATTGGTAGCATTTTAAAAATTGAGAAGTTTGGTTTGAGAAGACTGATTAATACACAATAAAAATTAGCCGGAAACGTTTCGAAAAATCGGTGGAAGCAAAATAAACTTTGTTTTTACAAATGCTTCTTCATATCTCGAAAAGCTTATTATATATTTTCGTTTGTGATTATATTATATTTTACTAGATTTAGAAACGCTTGTCTTTTTACACTGTAGGTTAAAAAAATAAATATTAACATCCAATACTAACAATCCGTAACAATCGGTCTTAACATCCAATTTTAGATTTCGTAGACAAGTCTCTCTGATCCTTGTTTAGGATTTTCTCTAATTCCGTTATAATTGAACTTTTTTGAGGACCTTATACATATTTATTTTTGTATGAAATTTGAAAATCTCAATACGAATCCCTATTTTTCTTTCTTTCTTTTGATCTTTCATGCCGCATTTACGCTAAATACAAATTCGCATATAACACACTAAACGTGAGTTAAACATGTTCGGGGACTGTATCAGTTCTATTAAAATTAAATCTTCTACAGAAAGAAAGAAAGAGCGGAATGGTTTCTTAACAAAAACATCCATTTTAACTCTTGCTTTATTCAAACAAATATTTTTCAAACTCAATTCAAGTAATTTAAATTACATTTATATATTTAGTTTTTCTAAACTCAACTATTTATTTTAAATTACTTCTGAATATTTACTTTAACTTAACACTATTTAGTACTGCAAAAAATGTTAAATTTGGAAAACATTCTCTTTCTTAGCAAAATTTAAAATAAATTTTGGTATGGCATTTTGTTTGGACGGCTCTATAAAAGTTTTGCTGTTCAGTATTTCAACGAATTCAGCAAAGACTTCAAAAATTTCCTCTTTTAAATTATTCATTATTCTTGTTAAATTATTCATCATTATTCAAACCGTCTCTTAAAATTTCGTAATAATCTTTGTATTTCTACGCATGCTAAAACATGGCAAAAGAGAGAAATAAACAAGCCAAAAATATGCTAAGTCAAATAGTTTTTAAATATGATGATGAAGTTAATTTTTTGTGAGAAATGTGAAAACCTTTGATGATGCTATTATGTTAATAATGAATTCGTTATTCATAAAAAGGATTGTTTTTAAATGTAGTATTTCATCGAAGTTTACTATAAAATTCAATTGCAGTGAAATTTAAATGTGATCATCAAAGTCATTTATTTCAATTGAAGTATAACCTGCAAAAATATTTCAAATTCAGCTCAAGTTTAGTCCTTTAATTTTAATGATTAAATTAAAAATGAGAAAGATTCATTTTAATCAGTATTTACGAAAACGAAGTCAAGTATAAGAATGTTAGTATCAATGCTTCTGTTAAGAGTATTAATAATTTAGGACAAGGTATTATAATAAAAGATGCGCAGAAGGCCATCTTAACATACAGCGACCTCGAGTCCGATTGACTTTTAGGTATCCATTACGAATTAACCTGTATGCAAGTATTTTTTTCTAAATGTATTTAGTTGTGAAAGCAAATAATCTATCTTGCGGTTATAAGCCATCATGTTCATATTATATTTTTACGGACCTACGGACAAAATGTTCGCTACATACAAAATTTTTAATTATTATGCGACAGAAAAATATAAAACTTACTATAATTCTGGGAATAATATCTTACAGTTACTAATAGTGCTTATAATGATATTCATAGTAAGACGACTTTTAGTTATTATTGTTCATTATGACTTCATTGTATTCTAAATATAGGGGAGACTAGAGAGGGTTGACCCATTTTTACAAAATGATTTTTTATTTTTTAAATATTCAACGTAGAGTAAAGTTTTATATACCATTTTATTCGCTATACAATCAGTTATCAAAATAAAATTGCTACATAAGTGCAAGATATCAGAAATTTGAAAAATGATTGATTTTAATCGTGGAAAAATAATGGGTCAAGGCTCTCCACATATGGGAGGCTTGATCCACTTTGTTTTATATTGAAATATTTGTGAAGACAAATAAAATCAGTTTAAAAAAATAAAAATAACTTTATGCCACATGCTTTAATTATTATAAAAAAAATTATTTTTGAAAATATGATGCTTAAACAAACCTGTTTAGAAGCAATCTTAAGTCAGAGGAGAGTTAAAAAAAAAAAAAATAGGATTTTGTCAGGAGCAGATATAATTGTACAGCGAGGAAAATGAAATTTTAGCATTTAAGACAGTATTTTGTTAGCGACAGATTCTGATTTCATAGGGTTTCATGTATTATTATGTCCGGATTTAGAAACCACTGTCCCGCTTTTTTTGTCTACTTGTCCCACTTTTTGTGACACTCGACCTAATAACTCTAGTTGTCACATTGTTTGGCTTAATCTCACTGTATTCATCCTCTTCAAATTTGTCTACATACCTTCCTAAAGTTTTTCGATCAATTCTATGTTCTTTTGAGACCGCATGAGCACATAACTTATCATTAACATCTTTTAGACCTTTCAGAGGCGTACTTTCAGTGCTGAAATGTTGAAATAAATGACTGGCGCCAGAATTTACGAACAAATTTATTTAGAAATAAGAAAAAGGGCTATATTTCACATGCATATTAAATGGAAAAGATTTTAGCAAAATTCTGGTGACATTGGGGCGTTTGGGAATTAAAATTAAGTGCATGACTGCCAGTTTGGCCTCCATTTTTATTCAGAAATTTCGAGTTCATACCAAAAATAAAGAATAGTATTTTATGCATTATTTCATAAGAGGCATTTAGCGATTACATAAAGTAAAAATTCTTATTTCAAAATTTACTGTATGAATCTGAGTCCAAACTAGCAACCTTGATTAAGCGATTTCATAAATATACCACTGTCCCTGAAAGGTTTAAGACTGTTGCTTTCATACTTTCTAGTCCTTTCTAGTCTTTTCCACTGCTTCTTTTTAACCACTGCTTCGTTTTAAGTAATATTTAAATGGAAAAAAGTTCCTATCAACTTTCCTATTTATGTTTCATTAAATCTTTTCTTGCAGTGGATAGTATAGAAAATTTTCACACCTTTCTTTAATCAGTTTTAAACATTTTATTTTCCATCACCCCATTTTACTGTAGCTTTACAAAATAAATTTACATTTTTTTTAATATATAACCATTAACCTTTCATTATGCACAGTGTATAACAAAAAGATTTCGAAAACCACTTAATTAAGAGAGCCTTGAGCATCTGGTCAACCCTCCCCCACATTGACTGGGTCAAACCTCCCCACATAGCCCTTTTTTCTAAAGAATAACACATTGTTATGTTAAGCCAAACTTACTGTACCATCATTATGGTTGGGATGAAAGCTCAACATTTCTGCATTTCTTAAAACCTACTTACTTAAATTTGTATGATATATTTTATCTGAAAAAAGCTTACAAAATATTTCTAAAAAACACAACTTTTAGGTTGAAAACGCCTCACGGTTGATTTTTTTCCACATCTATTTCGATTATCTGTATGAAACAAAGACTGTTTTTTGAGCATTCCAGTAGCTTTGGTTGACACCTATTGATAAAGCTCTGAAATTCTTTTAAATATGAAAACTGATGGGTTGGTTAAGCCTTCCGTATGGTCAACCCTCCCTAGTCTCCCCTACATATTTAATTTAAAAATAAAAAAAGGAAAAGATTTAATAATCATGAATTTTTAATCTGAGTCATGACTTTGTGTCGGGACTAGAGTCCTGCACGGGTCGGGTATAATCCAACCGAAACCCGAAAATTCAGCTTAAAGTCAACCCAAAACCCGATCCGAACCCGATACACATCAACCCAAAACCGAACCGAACCGGCACGCTTCAACAAGAAACCGAATCGAATCCAAAATCCATCCAAGCCCGAAATATTCAATCCCGACACGACCCGAACCCAAAGTGAAAGAAAATTAATCCATTTTTAATGAAATTATCGAAAAGTAGTCCACAATTATATTTTAATACAAATTTTATAGTTATGTATAAAAATGAACGCATATACATCCATTAATATTCAAATATACAGCTTTTTTCATTTGAAAAATATTCAGGACTTTCTTTTAAAAAATCTAGTCAAACCGAACACGACCCGAAAGAATGAAAACCCAACCCGAAACCGATTCCAACTCGAAACATTTAAAGTCAACTCCACTCCAAACCAATCCACAGCGAAAAAAAAAATAGCATTAACCCGACACTACCAGAACTGCGGGTCGATTCGGGTTCGGGTATAATCGGTTTACCCAAAACGATTATACTCTAGTCTGAATTTTGCATGTCCACCTGTAAAAACGGTAGTGGAGGATCTATAAGAAATAAGTATGGCTTTCAAACTGCAGAAAAATTGAATCAGTCCTTCTGAAATTTTTTTATCACAGAGTTTATTATTATTATTATATTTTTAAAATATATTAATATTTTTTTTTATTTAGATTTTTTTTTCTTTTTAAGACTCATTCCTAGGAGTTTACATGATATTCTTTTAGGTTTTCAAACAAAAAATACAATCGGCAAAACACATTGCATTACGTCACAATACATACCAATTAAATGTTTCACGTTTCACTCCGTGCAAAAGCAAAAGTTAAAGCAAGTAAGCAGTTGCTATCCTTAAGTAACTTTA
Source organism: Maratus speciosus (assembly GCA_963932465.1). Taxonomy (NCBI): domain Eukaryota; kingdom Metazoa; phylum Arthropoda; class Arachnida; order Araneae; family Salticidae; genus Maratus; species Maratus speciosus. The sequence continues at coordinate 415,290,612 of OZ010796.1, read as the reverse complement.
ACAGATCTGATACTAAAATCTATAATGCTTTAATGTGCGAAAATAAATTAAAAATTAAAAAATAAGAATCTACATTCTATTGATATGGTAAAATAGTGCAATTTTGTCTTTTAACCCTATTTTTATACAGTTTTGTAAACTATTTAAAACGGCATTCTACTGATCTGAAGAAATTATATGATAGATTTACTGCATTACAATATCATTAAATAATAAATGTTACTCTCGCTAGATTTGAAAGGAAAAAATAAAAGTCAAGCATGAAGAATAAGCAGTGATGATCAATGGTCAAATTAATTAAGGTTAGTTGGGGTAACTGGACCCACGAGCTAACTGGGCCATAGGGTATTTTATAAAAAACCGTTGATGTATTTTAAGTTTTAGCTTTTGTGAACAATGCCCCCTAACCTCTACTTCCTAAAACAACGTGTGTCATCTCAATCATAACTTTCTCTTTGCTGTGATAGGTTGTCGAAAATTTACGTTTCTTTTTTTAAAAACAATGTCAATTTGGTTAAACTTCCTCGGCTTTTTATTAAAATACTGTAAGTGCTTTTATTAAACAATCTTTTTTTTTTAAAGATTAGGCATATAACTACATTATTATTATTATTAGGTATTTACTTCATGTTTCAAATGTAAGCCCGGTGACCCAGTTACCCCATAAATTTTTCAAGAGTGGGGTAACTGGGACATGTATACGGGGTAACTGGACCATGGTTGATCCAGTTACCCCAATAGTTATAAATAATGTTTTTGAGTTTCTCTTACAATGGAAAGTAAATTTCTCCATTGTTTTTTGCTCACAATAAAGAAAATTATAGAATACCTTATTAAAATCACGTAATAACATTTTAAAAAGCATATTGGGTGATATCAAACCAAATTTCTTGACCTCTTGAGAGGCGGTGATGTCAATATGGCATCAAATCATTTTAATTCCTAATTGCCACATTGGCACCGGAATTTTATAATAAAAATTTCACCTTTATTAAGTATACACGAAAATATACTTTTACTTGTTTTCAAATAGATTCTCTTGTAAATACTGGTGCAATTAAATTATTTCAACGTTTTACGAATGCAAATACCTTGCCCCTGAAAGCAAGATAGCCAAACCTTGAAATTGTACGATACAGGGGTCGCATTCTACAGGAAAACTTTTATTGTTCTTACCACTATTTTGAAAATAATATCTTCATCGAACCTTTCTTTAGAATATGTTATATAAAATGATCATGAAGGTAGCTCATTAAGGGTTCTGGTAGGAACAATAAAATTTTCCCTATACAATGCGACCCCTGGATACAGATAAAGTACTTAAGTACTTACGTAGCCGTTTGTTCATAAATTTACCTCTCTTTTTTTTCCCTTAAATACCCATGTGACTTTTATACTTATCAAGCAGGACGGTCGTTCTGCCAAGCCAAGCTGAAAAAAAAAATGCTAACCCCGCCAAACAAAAAAACGCCAAGAATAAGGGCAAGACACCGTAACTGCTTATTATACTGCAGGCAACTTCTCCATGTTAAATAGACGAAATATGCCAGCGTAAAATTTCCCATATCAAAAGAAGCAATCATCGCAGAAAAATAAAACCAACAACAGAAGGACCTAATAAAGAAGATCTTCAATTTGAGATCAAATGCATCCTCATAAATTAATTATAAACAGAGATATAGATTTTTTTAAATAACGTCGAGATACTGAAAATGACAGATTTATTTTCTTCGTCACAACTTATGTTTCAATCGAGGTAGAGACTTAAATAATGGACAGAAAAACGTAACGATTGAATTTTTGGATAGATATTTACTCAATCTACGTGCTTTTATAAAATTCAGCTTTAAAAACATTAATTTTCTATTCATAATTAGCGAAAAACTGTTAATTAGTTCTAAAGTTTACAAATTATGCCAATAGCGATAAACCCGCCAAAATATTTTAGAAATCTTATACTTTCCTTTAATATTATCCTTTTGCATTGATTTCATCGAAGATAACTATGGCTGAGATTCAGATAGATTTTTCGCTGTTAGCGAAATGAGTTTGACCAATCAGAAGCCTGCATGTTTGAGAATATTTGCTGTTTCTGCATCCCGGCCTATGTCATGAAAGTTTTGAGTCATTTTTTTAGTGCCGTGGATGAAGTGCAATGTTTGTAGAAATGTAGGCTAGGATCCAGATAGATTTTTCGTTGTTAGCGAAACGAGAATCACCAATCAATAACCTGCATTTCTGCAAACAGCGAAAAGTTCACAAAAATGCAGGCTTCTGATTGATGAATCTCGTTTCTCTAACAGCCAAAAATCTATCTAGATTGCACCCAATGGAGGATATTCCAAATATGGGTTCGAGGCTGAAATAAGTCACGTGATACCGGTAATTTATCCAAAGAACTTCTAACTGATAAGAAGGGAAGATAGTACTACTTTGCCTCATATGAACCGTTTCATTGGATAGCGGGGATTTACATTACACGTCTACGGAGCCTCCACTTCTTTACGATAGAAGTTTTTACCTTGACTACGTGATCAAAATGTAGATGGAATATCCTCCATTATGTTGAACACAATTTTGCATTTCCACATCCAGGAAGGTTATTGATTGTCATAACAACATTACATATTCGAAACTATTTAAGGCACTGATTCTGAACTCCTTTGCTATACATTTTGATATTAAAGAAGTTGTTGTTTCCATAGTAACAGTACTTTTCTGTATTGCTTTCTCTAAAACACAAATATAGAAATTTAACAAAGAGCGCTCAGAATCAACACCATAACAGAGAGCCTTTATACATAAGAGTGGTGATATATGTACAGGAAGCATGCTCATTTCAAGTTTTTGCCAAAAGTATGGCTACAGCATCTAGAATACCTGTGTGGAAATATGCTATCCAAACAACGCTAAAAATTTATATCCCTTAAATGTGCGACGATATTGCTAAAATCCCAAGTATCGATCACAGCGACATCTGCGGGATTTAGTATTACATTGTATAGACTAGCAATATCTTGCAGTTTGAGAAAATATCCTGCAGATGTCGCTGTGATCTGTATATTTCAGCAGCATCGTTGCACAGTTAAGGGATACAATATTTTAGCACTTTTTTAAGTATTACAGGGATAGCCAATTTCCACACTATATATTCTAGGCGCTATAGTACGGCAATCCACTTTCTTGAATAGAGGCTATTCTATCTACGTTATGATCACGTGGTCAAGGCAAAAACGTCTAACGTAAAGAAGGGAAGGCTCCGTCGACGTAATGTAAATCCCCGCTAGCCAATGAAACAGTTCACCGGAGAAAGCAGTAGTAGTTTCCTGTTTCCCTTCCCATCAGTTAGAATTTCTTTAGGTAAATTGCTGGTACCACGTGACTTTTTCAGCCTTGAACCCATATTTTGAATATCCTCCATTAGACGATACGCGCATGGACGAGTTTTATTAGACTAGGGAAAGAATTCAATATGCATTAGCCTGACGATAATGACACGCTCGCAAAGACCTTTAACGATTTGTTTTTATCACTTCTACCAATAAACATTTATTGGCCATATGTCGCTACTTCGTTATAGCGACACACTTGTTCCTAATTGGATCCCGGCCTTAATGTATCAAAATACGGAGTTTGCTTTCTGTACTATTCCTGAGCTCAGTTATAACGTCTAGAAATATAGGCCGAGATCCAGGTACATTTTTGCAAACAGTGAGAAGTTAGCAATAATTCTGGCTTCTGATTGGTCAATCTCGTTGCGATAACAAAGAAAAATCTACCTAGATCATGGTCATGGTGTGGAAACCGGCTATCCCAGTAATACTTTAAAAATTGCTAAAAATTGAATCCCATAAATATTGAAAAATACTGAATGACAAATGTCGATAGTAGCAACATTGTCCAGATCTTCTCTGAGCGAAACGTTTTCTCATTTGATGTCTTTTGAAATAGTTACGTTGGAATTAGCATGTGTCGCTGTGATCGACATTCATCGTTCAGCCTCGTTCAACATTTATGGGATACAATTTTTTAGCACCTTTTTAATAAGCTGATTTTTAAACTATATCTTCTAGATACTATAGCTCCGTTATAGGCCTAGATTATATGTTGTAGAAATCGACTATCCCAGCAATACTTAAAAAAGCGCGGAAATAGTGAATCCCTTAAATGGACAACGATGTTGAATTCCAAACAGTCATTTGCAGCGATATCTGCAGGATATTTTTTAAAGAAGAAAGAGACACGTGTAATGCACCGCTATAGCGTCTAGAATACATAATGTGGAAATTTGCTATCCAAGCAGCGCTAAAAAGTTGTATCCCTTAAATGTGCACTGACGCTGAAATCCAGGGAGCTGATCGCAGCGACATCTGTGATATACTTCCAAAGTAAACATCGTATTATTACACTGTTAAAAATATCATGACAAATTACCTCTGTTTTTAAAGGCTATCTATTTTCTGACCAATGAGAACGCTACATAAGTACATATGAAGCATTCTCATTGGACAGAAAATAGATAGCCTTTAAAAACAGAGGTAATTTTTCACGGTATTTTTAACGGTGTACAGCGGGCTTGACGCCAAGCATACAGGTCAGATGAATGTCAATAAAATGTAAAAAAAAAAAAAAAAAATGCTACAGCATCTAGACCAAATTATAGCCCCTAGACTATATTGTGTGGAAATTGGCTATCCCTGTAATACTTAAAAAATGTTAAAATATTGTATCCTTAAATGTGCAACGATGCTGCTGAAATATACAGATCGCAGCGACATCTGCAGGATATTTTCTATAACTGCAAGATATTGCTAGTCTATACAATGTAATACGAAAATCCCGCAGATTTCGCTGCGATCGACGCTTGGGATTTTAGCAGTATCGTCGATCATTTATGGGATACAAATTTTTAGCGTTGTTTAATAAAATATTTCGACACTAGGTATTCTAGACGCTGTTACCAAATCGTCATGAAGTTTTAGGAAATATCCTGCAGATATCGCTGTGATCCACTCATTGGATTTCAGCATCATTTGAAATTTAAGAGATCCAATATTTTAGCACTTTTTAAAGTATTACTGGGATAGCCGATTTCCACACTATATATTCTAGGCTCTGTAGCACCGCGGTAGCCTGTCTTTTTCGTTTACCTCGGAGTAGATATAGATGAAGTCTTTTGTAGCTGTTCCTAAACTGTGGGCCTAAACAACATATAAGGCCAGTTTATAACGTCACACGGAGTTGATTCGAGGCTAACGAAAAAAGACAGGCTACCGCGGTGGGTCCGATTCTTCTTTTTTTATGGACCGCTGGAGTCACGTGATGCTCGAATGCACCAATGAAGGTGTGCGAAAAGAGCATCACGTGACTCCAGCAGTCTGTAAAAAAAGAGGAATCGGACCTACCGCGGTAGCCTGTCTTTCTCGTTAGCCTCGGAGTTGATTATCTGTACACGTCAATGGACACAAAAAAATCGGCGCGCAGCTTTGTACTAATCATCGTGTAAAGATGATCCAACTCTGAGGCTAACGAAAAAGACAGGCTACCGCGGTGGGTCCGATTCTTCTTTTTTTACAGACCGCTGGAGTCACGTGATGCTCGAATGCACCAAAGAAGGTGCGTAAAAAGAGCATCACGTGACTCCAGCGGTTTGTAAAAAAAGAAGAATCGGACCCACCACGGTAGCCTGTCTTTTTCGTTAGCCTCGATCCAACTCCGTGTGACTTTTAAACATCATGAACTGGCCTATTATGTCATTGGTCGCGCTAACACCCTCCCTCCTGCGTCCACCGTATATAGCGGCATCTTGTACTGGAGACTGCTAAATGGGCTGCTATCGGTCAAAATCAAGAGAGAAAAGGGCAGAAGAGAGGGAAAGAACTCGTTTTTTTTAACTAGTTTTTCACACGGGAAGATTGACGTGTCTGTTCCTCTCATTTCATAACTTCATGGTGGTGAAATAAGCCAAAGCCTCCTAAATATTTGAGAAAGTCTTGACTCGCGTCACGAAAACATCACACAAAGCAGGCAAAGCAAAGAAACAAAATCATTCATTGGCTCGTGAATATGAACGAGCCAATGAATGATTTTTCTTCTTTGTTTTGCCTGCTTTGTGTGACGTTTTCCTGACACGTTTCAAGGCTTTCTCCAATATTTAAAGGGCGTTGAATAGGCCGGGATCAAGATAGATTTTTCGCTATTAGCGGGATGAGATTGATCAATCAGACGTCTGCATTTTTCCGAACTTTTTGATGTTTGCATTAAACACCGAAAAGCCTGCAAGGATGGAGGCTACCGATTGGTCAATGTAATTTTACTAACAGAGAAAAATTTATCTGGATCCCGGACATTAACTTTGGTTGGTTAAAACAATTTTGAATAAAATCAAATCAGGAAGCCAATGTTTGTTAACTTTTCTGGTTAGTTTAATTGAAATCTTCTTCGTCTATTACTGAAAACTGAGTTACCGTACTTTGGACAAAAAATTGAATATGAGTACACGACTTGTGCATATGTCACCACTCTAACACAGTGTTGCCAGTTGGGCTACTTTTTTTAATTCAGATACTTGATTGGCACCACTTTTTTGAAATTGTAAAATGCGCCTTATTTAATGACATATTAATTAAGGCGAAAACAAAGAGAATTTTACCGTTTATAATAAGTGCTGGCAATCAAGAAATCTGAATTAAAAAAAAGTAGCCCACTGGCAACACTGCTCTAACATATAAATGTTCTCTGTTATGACCATGATTCTAAGTGCAGTTGGTTAAATTTGAGTATATGGGCATTAGAGAAAGCAATAGTGGCCCACCGTGGCTGAGTGGATACGACACCATGCCGCTAATCGCTTGAGTGCGTAGGTGGAAGCAGATTCGAATCCCGCCGTGATCCGCATGTGATATGATGTATGTGTTCAATAAATCAAATAAACAAACAAGCAAGCAATATGTCGCCCAGTGGCGTGGTCGGTAGCGACAGCTACTGCCACGGCTCGGGCCCGGGTTCGAATCCTCGGGTAAGACATGGATGTAATTGTGAATGTCCCATTGTAGTAATATAATATATGTAAGGGAAAATAAAATTGTTGTGACTTGTTGCTGTTTCTGTATAATAAGGATCATTCGAGGCGACAGCCATAGTAGCTATAGGCCCCAAAGCATTGCACTTAGGTGGACTTCAAATGTCAAAGCAAGCAATAGTGAAAGGTACAGTTGGCATGGAAAAAACGACTTCTTTAATTCGCATAGAAAAATAATGAATAGTAGTAAATGATTCAAGTTTAAAATGTAGGCAAATGGTCTGGAAATATCAATGACTCCCATCTAGTATTTCACAAAATTAATTTAATAGATTCACATGATGTATAACTTGATGCAACTCTTAGCTAATGAAAATTCTGCAACAAGACTTATGTAGGTAGATCTTTTGAATGAATAATTCAAAATTCTGAGAACAAAACGAAGTTCTTAAGGGCTCTTCCTCACACACCCCTCAAAAAGGAAATACGATAGAAAGATATAAGAATTTGGATAGCTTCAATATGTCTGTGATCTTTTGTCAGAGTTCAGAAAAAGAGTCTGGGCATAAAAAAAAAAAAACAAAAAAAATTGACGAACGATAAGACTATAGATTTCAGGCAATTTTTAACCGAAAAATATTTAATTCTAATGTATATGCGGCTTTAATAATAGACTATTAAAGATAATCAATTTAGGGGAAATTTTATAGTAAATTAATATCCTCACATTTATGCAAATAGCTATGGATAAACAGACTTGAGTAAAATTACATATTTATTCTTTCTTCTCTATAACACGATCTAAATGAAGATGAAGTTATATGTACAGTTTATATCTTTAAATTTTTAGTTTTTTTTTATCAAAAATTTTCCTTTATTATGTCTAAAATTGCTAGATTTACAGATCTTCGATTCTTTAGATGCCTGCGGAGTTTCATTCTCGGATTAACCGTAGGTATTTGTAAAGGTAAATTTATTTTGCAAAACCCCCAGCAAAAAAAAGTTAGAAAAAACAATTAACTGACAGACTAACTGTAAATATATATTTTATTTCGACTCTGTTTTTTACCAAATTTTCATCTTTCGTAGAAAATTTTAAGGAGATATAAATTGAGAAAGACTGATACTTTGAAAGAAGAAATTGACTTTCCTTACTTTTAAATTATTAATCACTATAAAAATTGAATGATAGGTAAACAAAATGTATAATATTGTGTTTGCTCCCTGCTTATAAAGGCTATACAAGGACTAATTTTAATTTGAGCTAGTAGAATTATTTCAATTATATATCATTTGTTTTAAAAAAAGAACTGAAAAACAACTTTTCAAAAGTAAAAAAAAAAAAAAAAAAAAAAAAAAAAAAAGAAAAGAAAAGAAAAAAGGTGAAAGTTGTGGCTAAAAAATAGTGTGATATCAAATTTCCAAGCTTATATTACGGTACTTATTTAACATTTTTTGATAAAAATTTACCATATGTAAGTCGAGTACCTAAGTATGCGTTGATAGAAAGCCTTTTCTCCTTTACTGAATACATCATAACGTGTTTCTGAAAATTATATATATATTTTTAATTATGCATGATGGGCTTGGCGGCCATCTTTCCATATTTTACACAAATTTCTAAGCACTCAAGCTCGTAACATATTTGCATTATTAAGAATTTTGAACTTCTAGTTTTAGCTACAGACAGATAAATTAAGAAAGTTTTTATTTCGAAAAAACAAATTGATTTTTACTGCTTTAACTAATTAATTAACCCCTCTCCGAAAAAAGAGAATCATAAGATGAAACCTGAAGTTACTTCAGCTTTATTTTTAGACACAAATTTTTAGGCACTCATTTCCATAAATTAAAAGAATAAAATGTTTGCTTTAGTAACAATTTCGAACTTCCAATCTTAACAATGAACTTGTGTGCTTAGAAATTTGTGTAAAATATGGAAAGATGGCCGCCAAGCCCATCATGCATAATTAAAAAATATATATAATTTTCAGAAACACGTTATGATGTATTTAGTAAAGGAGAAAAGGCTTTCTATCAACGCATACTAGGTACTCGACTTACATATGGTAAATTTTTATCAAAAAATGTTAAATAAGTACCGTAATATAAGCTTGGAAATTTGATATCACACTATTTTTTAGCCACAACTTTCACCTTTTTTCTTTTCTTTTCTTTCTTTCTTTCTTTCTTTTCTTTTCTTTTTTTTTTTTTTATTACTTTTGAAAAGTTGTTTTTTAGTAGATTACATATACTAAAGCACATAAGTACTTACTTAATTTTTATGTTTTTGGTATAAATAAATCTAATATTTTCACTTTTAGTGATTTTTTTAGACACATTGACAGCAAAGGTTTCCCTAACAACGCTCCTTATTGACATATAATTTACATGATCTATCTGGTTTAAAATTTTTTAAGTTGTTTACACTTTTTCAAACAGGACCTAATATCCCACATGAAAAAATATAAACGCGTGTGGAACATGGATTCTCCTGGTACACTTACCCCATTTTTATGGGGCAACTGGACCCACGAGGAAAGAAAGATGAAATATGCATATTTTTATATTTTTAAATATTGAAATGTAATTTTGAGCATTTCTGTCTGATAGAGGGAACCTAACTGAGCACATTTACAGAAGTTCACACTTTAATTCAAATGAACATTACCTTTTTGAAGCTGAATTGTCAGAAGCTCCAGAGTCACATTGTAAAATCGTGGCCCAGTTGCCCCAACTAACCTTAATTGATTCTTCTTGGTCTTCTTTTACAATACAACAGTATTTTCATTAAAATTCCCTATTTCATAAATAGGTGCAAGAGGCATTATTTTATTTTACACACGTTAAAATATTTTTCTTATGAAAAGCTGATTTAATTCTAAACCATAGTTTGTCTACTCTACAGTGACACTTTATTTAAAGATTCCCGACAAAAAGAAACTAGATTGTTTATTTACTATTTGCTGCAGACGTTAATCTTGAATGTTTTTTTAAAATTTATATATACAATATTTTCCGAAAAAGAAAGTAATTATTGAATATTGCCTATTCTTTCTTGTTGACAAATGCAAGTTAATCTCAAAGTTAATGCATGTGTAAGCGGTGATTTTAGTTTCATTTTTTTTAAAGATATATGAATTCAGTGTCATTAATGATATAGTTCAATAATAGAGACTTTTTTTGTTGGCATAATTGTAATAGAGGTCTGCACGGGCCGGAATTTCCAGGCCCGGGCCTGGCCCGGCCCGAAGGAAAGCTATTTTGGCCCGGTGTAAAAATTGAAAGTTCGGCCCGAGCCCGGCCCGGCCCGTACAAAAATCAGTGAAAACAGGCCCGGCCCGACCCGACTCAATTTCGACAAAAAATTCAGTTTTTTCTCGACATACAATTAAGATTCTTTTAATGAATACTACATGCATATTTATGGGAACATTTTACAGTATATTTTAAATTACTATGTGTTCGCAAAATAAAAAACACACAATAGTAAACATTAACGATTACTTACAGTGTTTTAGTCAACGACTGTAAAGACGTTTCAAAATTTAAATAAGGGTTCATTAAAAGATTAATGTAGTTTAGAATAAAGGGTTAAAAATATGATAACTTTTGAAGCTTATAATAAAAAGTAGATTTGTGAAAATATTTCTGCCATTTTTAAGGCTTTTCTCAAATCCAAAGGAGCTACATTTTGACACATTTATGAATTCATTTCTTTTCGGAAACGCATGAAATTGGCAGGTATTCTTATTCAGAAACCATGTAAATGCCGTTTTTTTCTTAGATAAAAGTAATATATCTTTCAGAAAATACTGCCAAAGTTAGCGTGTCGAATCGAATTTTCCGGAAGCGATAGCACAGGAAAGGAGAAAAACGTATAGTCACTTGACAAGAGTCTCTGTTATCTCTGTACGTAAATTATCAAAAATGGAAACGCTATTCGATTCCAAATGCCTTCAATACTCAGGCCTGTCAATTTTATGCCTTTATAGTTAAAAATGAGTCAGAAAATGTGTCTGAAAGTTTCGCATTGTTCAGCAGTAAATATGAGAACCACCTTAAGGTACATTTCCAAAGATACTGTTAACAGAAGTTCATTATCGCTAATAATACTTTTACAAAACATAATGCCTGTCTTACACATCCTGAGAACGATTAAGACCAGTTCCGTCCCGGCACAAGTCTGCCGAAAAAATTAAACCCGGGATCAGGCATCATGTAACTGTACGATGCCGATCTCTACGATGGACATGTTATATTTCTGTATTGATGTTGTTAAACTCGCATCGGCTCGTAACGCACATTTATACTTCCTGAAAATGTCATATTCATTGGAAATGACCTCGTATTTTATCTGCTCCTATCAAACTCTTATATCAGGCCGATAGGCCCGATTAATTTTTTTATCAGCCCGGCCCGGCCCTGCAGGCCCGTTCAATTTTTCTGCCGGCCCGGCCCGTTGAAAAAATTGTCCTAATTCTGCCGGCCCGGCCCGGCCCGCGGGCCGGGCCACGGGTACCCGCCTGGCCCGTAACCGCCGGGCCCGTGCAGACCTACAATTATTGTAAGAGCAGACAAGACTTTTTCTCCTACATGATTAATGATTAGGCATTTGAAGCTCAAATTTTCTACAAAATTATATTCTATTTTTACGAATGCGATTTAGAAATTGGAATAGAGTGTCAATTTAAAGCCGTCTTTTTTCATAAGTCCATTTCTGAGAAAAAGCTTATTTTCTATAAAAGAATTAGGGTGTCAACGATTTTAGTCAGTCTATTTAAATCAGCAATTAAATCGTGATTTTAATCAACTGATATTTAAAAAAAACCATTGATTAAAATCAAAACTTTAATAACTATTCAAAATGGCATGAAAGTATTAAAATCTAATTAATAAAATTTGGAAAGTTTCTACAGGTATTTTGCCCTATGAATAATAATCAAAAAAGCTTTAAAAATTGTTTCTAAGCTTAATTCCTGAGTCTTGTAAAACATTAAGTACAGTAAGTTTGTAAAGGCATAAAAAGCATTTCATTTAAAAATTATATTCAAATCTAAATATAATTTGCGATGTCGTAATTTCCTTTAAGTAATCAAATTATTTATTCTTTTGTATAAAATAAACATGGCAAGTATAATAAATTTCTGAGTAAGTATTGTAAATAACCAGAATCTTATTTTCTCATTCTACTTTTGCAATAATAATTTTATACCAAATATTGGAGCTAAAGAAAAATGGAAGAATAACAACTACTCAACAGCTGTTGTAAAAGAATGTATAAGAGAAAAATAACTAATTGGTATAAAAATGTTAAGCACATCAAGAGATCCCCACTGAGAGGTAGTGCTGCTGTTTAATATTTAGAAGATTTTAGATATAACTGGCTATTCATATATTGGGAACTTTTTAAATTCAGATTATTTTACTGCCACCACTTTTTTTAAATAGTATAATTTGCCTTATTTTTCAGAATTCTTAATCTATTTTTAAATAGGCCGAATATTTCTATTACAAAAAAGCAGTGACAATCAACAATCTGGGGACAAAAAAATCCCCAATCTGGCAACACTTTCCCTCACCGTCATTCTAGTGTTAAATGCATAGTGATCCATACTTGCATCACTTTTTATTTAACTCTTATCAACCACTATATTTATATAAAAATAATAATCCTGTAAAAATTACAAAAATATGCTACTAAATAAAGGTTAAAATCTATTTTTAAATTTCTGGTGTCTAATCTTTAATATATAAAAACACAATTCTAAAAGAATAATTCATGCATTTAAGGGTTAAATTTTACAAAATACAAAATTAGATAAAATAAGGTATTTAGATTAATACTTATTAAAATATTTATTAATTTGCAATATTTTAGTTATGACAGTAGTTTTTACTTGTATTGCAGATGTGAACATAAGAAAAGGTTGACGTATTATACGAAAAATGTATTTCTGAATTTTTTTTCATTATTTTTCCTGTGTAATAAACCTTTTTGAGAATCATATATAATTCTTTCGAAACAAAATAAAAAATCATGCATTTAATCTCATATCTTTTAGATCTTGCTACTATCGAAGTAAAATAATTATTGTATTATTGGTTACTTTTAGTACTTATTCTATTGCCCTTATTTTAACAGATTCAAAAATATTTTTAACTTTCATAATTTGTTTGCGATTTATTTCAATTATAAAAATCTTTATTTATTTTATTTCCCATTTCATTCCAATAATCTTGAGTTACTGGAATTTGAATCTAATGATATGAAGTTGTTAGTAATGAACTTGGTGACATGATCATGCAATCATGCACAAATTTGTGACATGATCAAGCAATTCTCATGCTAATAAGTAATAATTTTAAAATGATTTACTTGTGATGACTATTGTTATTATACTTTACTTGATAAAGAAACAAAATGATATTAAAGTTAATGCATGCTACCAAGTTCGAATTTTTAAAACTCAGACATACTTAAAGGCATTGAATTTTATTTTCCATTGCAAACATCTGCCTCTAAGATTATCGATAATAATCTGATCTAAAAAATTTGCTTTACCTACAATGTATTGATTTAATACATACGGGAATATGCTACGTTCTGTTTGTTCCCATACGGTTTTTAGAGAATATTATAGAATATTATGTTTATAAAAACTTCGTAAAACGGAATAACAGTCTTTTAAATATACTAGAGGATTTAACCCGGGCTTCCCGGATTACAGAATATAAGTGAAAACCATTATTTTCTAAATTGAAAACTAATAGATTTTTTACATTTAATGTATTTTTTTAGATTGACCACTAACAACACCAACAAGAATTTTTATATGAAAATCATATAGCCGCACGCCAGGAGCTAATAGCAGAAGAAATCGCCAAAGATTTCCCTATTTACGGCTGCCTTTTTGATTAGCATATTTTCAGTGGTTTAAATGCGCAATTCGATTACTTGTATGTTAAATTCGTGTTTTATTTATATATATATATATATTATTTTATTTAATTATTGATGAAGTTTTAATTCAGTTATAGAGCATTAGCCGAAAACAAATGCTGAACCATTCATATTGTTTTAAGTACAAACGAGTTAATCTTTCGTAATTGGGCTGCACGCTAAAGAAATAGTTTAAAACAAAATTTATGCTTGTAAATTATTTTAGAATGCATAACAAAATAACGAATTAAGATACAGTTTTTAAAAAATTGCATTTGAAAAAACATTCTTTTACATATTCGACGATGTAAAAGTTGAAGTTGTGCGATGTTTAAAAGTTAAAAAAAAAAGATACAGTAAAAGCGAAATTTATTCGTTAGGTGTTGCCATCACCAATATGACGTCATATTACTAACGAACTGTTTTGCTTCATAATATAGATTTTTTACGCACACTTAATCGTTTTTATGCACATATTCTTGTAATGCTTACCTGAAAAATTCTAAGAGTAAATCCTCAATGAAATAGTAAAATCTTATGCAAAAGTATATAGTATATACAATAGAGGTTTTATTAGTTTCCAAATACATCATAAAACATTGCGGAATTATTTATTGATTGCAAAAAGTGTGCATTCCATTTAGTAATTCTCTCGGCCCATCTTTTTTTTTTCACTAAAAGTAATTTATAGTTAAACAGAGATTTTTGTTCAGAACAAAAATGTCCTGGCATATGTTTCCAGGAATTAGAGATCTTTATATAATTATTATGATATGCTAGTTAAACTTTACGACTTACTACTACTCATTTTAAGTTTTAAAGCGATATAATTCAACAAATATATCAAGTTTTTTTTTCAGTTTATTAAACAAATAGAAACGATACGACTTTCAGGCTGGATACTTAAACACAGTTGGGCAAATTGCCAGCTAAAAATATGTAATTTATTTTTCTTTAATTCTAACGTGAGTCACATTGATTTTTCTCGCTAGAATTTGTTCCAATATTCATCATCATAATTCAGCCTCGTTTATATACTATTTATATATATGTCTAATGGTCATATAATGAAATTATACACATATCAGTGCTTGTTAAATATTAATGTAAGCGAGCAGGGTGCTTATATACTAAGAGTACCACTATTTCAGAATTTTTCTATCTTTACCTTATTTTACAGGGAAATTCTGCGATTTATTAAAACAAAGATTACTATTCTTAAAAAAAGTGGTAGTTGGATGCAAGCACCATCTACGAAATGCCATGAGAACAATAAGAGATAGACAATTTTTCCCCCAGGTCTGTAATAATTTTAAAGCATGTCTTTATCAAATTTGAAGTTCAGGCACATCCTTGGTACCTTTTTCATGACTCATTGTCTCAGTAGTAACATCACTTGATAGAACATTATTGGAAAATAACTCTTTTTGTGCCATTGTTCCTGAGGAGTGGTTATTCTTAAAAAAAAAAAAAATCCTTTAAACTGAGGAAAGTGAACTTCCTTTGAAATAGCAGAGATTGAGCTTAACTTTAAGTATCTGCTACTGCATCGTAACATATTTTCCAGATATTTAACAAGGCATTCATTTTTTTAATATTCTTAGTTTGAAAAGTTCATGCTATAAAATAAGTGTAACTATTAATCTTGTTAAAAATAACCCAGTTTTCTCTTCACTTTTATGATTTTTAATCCTGATTATTGGAGAAAATTCTACCGTGAGTAAAGATATGTAGCTTCATGTCGAATTAAAAAGTAAATAAATAAAAATATTTAGCCGCCATTTTGACATCTTGCCGTTTTACCCAACAATACTTAAATATCTAATCTAAAAGCAGTATTTACCTGATTTTATCTAACAAAATAGAATAAGAATGATATTTTGGTATATAATTTTTGTAAAACGCCGAAAAAGATTTTGAAGATAATAAGACGTAAAGTTCATCTAACATATAATGATTATATATATATATATATACAAATCCATAATTTCTTGAAATGCGTGCTCTGATACTTTTGTTTTGACTTTATTAATACAAATGGTATACAGTGTGTGCACGTATAATCTGACCGACCATTATTTTCGCAACCGTTGGTCATAGATGCATACTTCCAATTACAAAAGTGGTCAAAATTAGACGTAAAGTTAAGATAAAAAAGTTTGAGGCGAAAAAACAATTTAGCGAAGAATTACAGAATTTAAATTTTTATACGGTCCCCCGGTCCTATAAGTTATATTTAATAAAATTTTCCTGTTACACTGACAAGTAACTCCAAAAAAGTCTCGTTATTCTATGATTAAAATTGACCGAGTAATAGCTGTTTAAAGTTGGAGCATATTTTTTGCTACAAATTAGGGGTCATTCACAAATTTAGTAGAAGTATAATTATCGTCAGATATATTTAAGAAATGGTTGAGAGTAAAATTAGCATTCCAATATAACTTTGAAATCTTTAATCATTCTGACATATTACTGTAAAATATACAATTTGTACAATATAAGAGGATAAAAATAACAGAAATTTTGTTAAATAAAAGAATGAAAAACAACAGCCTCAATTCTTTACAAAATATACATATTTTTAAATGCCGTTACATTACACTGTCTTTCAAATTTTGGGTTATGCCATGTTTTTTAGCTTTTGAAAATTGATTCTTATGTATTTTTTAGCGTTAAATCCGAAATGACCTTCATTTTAAACCATCACGTCAGGATTTTTTTCAAATCGCAAAGTTAAAAGCTCAGAGTTAAAATTGATCCGCCCTCCCCTCCCAACCTCATCGGACCCCTGAGCTCTTTAGCTGTAAGAAACCCAGTATAAGCCAAAAATTAAATAAATTATTGAATTAAATAAAATTAAACTGAATAAAAAAGTCTTACATCTATTTTATAGTATCAGATTTTTCGCTATTTTTTAACCTTGAAATTTGCGATTTCCGAAATATCGTGACATGATGGCTAATAGCGAAGGTAATTTTTTTATTCAGCATTAAAAAATACATAAAACGCAATTATAAAAGTTAAAAAACACAACCATCGCAGTTTTATGTTGTCTAATCTAAAACTCTTTCTTAAACTTGTTGACGGTAATCTATCCGAATTTTTTTGTGTTATCCTCTAATATAAGTATGTATAAGATGGTAAGCGTCGAAAATCATTAATGTTACATTGTCATCGGAATTAAGTCCGTATGTAAAAATTAACTTCGATCGGGCATTTGAAAGTGAGTTACAAATTTTAAACTGGAAAGATGATCGTTGCAAGTTAAATAAAACCTTATGAAAATAACATAATTTTTTAAAAAAGAAATCTTAGCCCTAAATCCTTACAAAATAAAACATATGTTAAAATACAATTATTTTAACTAATCTGAAACTTAAGTTAACTCAATCGTAATAGTTGTACGATTTCTTTCAAAGCGCAGATACCTTGAAATAAGTTTAAGTACTTTATATACGACCCCTGAAAGCATGGTTGAAATCATCTGTTTTGATATGCAAAAGAGTGGTGTAACTCATGAATTTCAAAGTTTCATAACTCGGTCAATTTTAATGTTAGGTGAATGGGACTTTTTTTTGTCTTACTTGTTAGTGTCACAGTACATTTTTATTAAATATCACTTATAGGATCGGGGGACCGTATAAAAATTTAAATTTCGTAATTTTTTAATAAATGTTTTTATTGACCCAAATCGCTTTAAATATAGTTCTTTACCTTATTTAAACCATTTTTGTAATTGGAAGTATGCATCTAGGGCCAACGGTTTCGAAAATAACGGTCGGTCCGTTTATACGTGGACACACTGTATTATCAAGAACATGTAACGTAAATGCATCTATAGTGGGCCATGTACCAGTAGTGAGTCACTAATTTTTAAAGTTTAAAAGCAAGCCGCAAGTGGTTCACTTCTGGAGCAACGAAAGTGTAACTACACTGAGCTATTAGACATGTAATTATTGAAAGAAGTTAATAACTGAAATAGTTTATACTTGAAATTTGATTAGCTGTGGTTATAGTTTCATAAAGTTTTAAATAAAATGGCTATACTTATTAACTCCAATTAGTTTTTCACTACCCTAATACATTTTTTTTTCAAAAAATAAATTAAAATTTGGTTTTTCAGTGTTCTAAACCTATGCAAAAAATATTAGAATATTAAATAACTAATATTCTTTTCTATGTGCAGAAAAACATAATTTAAATTAAATTCAATACAATAACAGATTTTTTTAAATTAATTCTGTTGTAGGTATAGATACAAATTCACAGAAAAGCACGTATAAAACATAAAATGTTGGCGTTCTTTGTCTCCTAAAAGTCCTTGTTTTGTAATCAATCTTATATTTGTTTAAGAGAATATAAATGATTCTAATAGTTAAATTAACCATTTAAAACATTTGTTTAAAAAAGCAGTTTTTAACATTCATGAAGACCATGTTGCAGAAAATTACCATGATTTCAACGCAAACTTCATTAACACGAAAATTTTCCTGCAAGAATAGTCTCAAACGTAAAAACAAAAAGTGTTATGCTTTTCTTTGCTTAACATAAAGTAACAAATAGAACAGAGAATATAATAAAAATGAAAGCTTTTGAACTTTAGGAGATGGTAAATGGGTAGTGTTTGGCAGATTTTACAGTTTTTTTAATCATATAAATATGTCGAAACTCAGAGGATTCTCACCCTGAAAGTCGCAAATTATGAATAGACAAAACGAAGACATACTTTGATAAAATTTACGCCTTACCTTTCTCGTTGATAGAAATTGCTAAATTTCATAGTTTTTTCCCTACTGTTTGTACCATTCTGATACTGAAAGCGGAAAAATTACATTTTAGTGTCAGAAAACGCTGAAAATTCATAAAACTAAATCTCTCTTAACTCGATAAGTTTTGGTCGTAAAAGATGGGAATTTTAACTGTTTAGAGGGATGGATTCCATGGAGAAAGTTTTTATAGATATAACTTATTGGACCTAATACCCATATAAAAATTGAAATCTCGTAACTTTAAAGAAAAACGTATAACTATTTTGACGAAAACGGATTTTCATATGATGAACAACATATGAAATATTTCTGCAAGTGGAACTAAAACAAGCGGATTAGGACTTATCTATTGGTCAATGATAAAAAAGGACACCTTGTATACAACTTAAAGCAATGCCATTGCATATTACAAAATATTACATATTATGTAAAGTGAGATCAAAATAAAAACGCTGTGCACAACTGAAGTTGAATTTACTGATCTATAGATTTACTTGTGAAATTATTTAATGTAACCATCTAAACACGTTTTTATTATTGTTTACATTTAGTTCTAGAACTGTAAAATAAATTAAAACTCCTGTATGATGCACGCTAAATGCAAGACTTTGGTATGTCACTTATGGTGCATCAGAAATTTACTTTGTCCATTACTGGAGCAAAGAGGAAGATAATTTTTTTATTTTTTTATTTTGTTCATGGAATATATTTTGAAATTTGAATGTTTTTTGAATTTGATTTGAATGATAAAAGTTACGAATAGGGTAACGCAATATATATTTATTGGAGTTCACTAATATTTTATTGATAAAGATAAATGTTCGTAAATGGCCCGCTATAGGTACATTTACCTTATATTTAAGTACAAACTATTTTCATGTAATTAAGATTATAGTATGGGAAGAGGGAAGTAGTTGGTAACTATTATTGAGATTTAAATATTGTGCATCAACAAAGAATTCAACAATGCGTTCTAAAATATTTCAAATCTAATGCAATTCCTGCTGTATACCAAATCCATTCTCGTAAAATTCTATTATTTTTCAGAGGATTTATTCCCTGAATTTTTCGGATAAGCGTTATAAGAACTTTTGCTCATGGTTTCATATGGAGGATATAGAAGGCAAAGATAAGGGAACAATACACATACCTATAATACAGAGTGATAGAGGAACTAAAGTTGAAAGGGATATACTATATAAAAGCAAAAAGAAGCCAAGTAAATTCAGTAAAAAGAGGAACAAGAAAGCTAAAATAAAATTGAAATAATGTAGTACAAAAAATCCCCTGTCTTCGTAAAACAGAAATAGTGGGATCACGGTCTTCACCAGAAAGGTCAGTCAATGTAAGATTTTTAGTGCAGAAATACTTGAAGGATATGGATACAGATAAAAAGATCAGAGTCAATCTAAGCAGGGTGCAAAAGGTAAATGCGAGTGGAAATAGTATTCAATTTAAGGTTAAAAAAATTTAATCTACCGATCAAGAAGCGCAAATATTGGTATGAAAAATTCTTTAACACGTTAAGCGCCACGTCAGTCACTGGTGACTGACACTGAACTTTCCGTTTAGAACTTGTCATTCACCGATGTCTGACGGTCTAAAATATGATATAAAACTAAAAATATATACATTATTTTAAGTAATTACTGAAAATTTACTTAAAATTTACTTACCTTTTATTTATTACAGGATTATACTTTCTTAAAAATTACTTAAAACACTGTAAATTTTTCAGCTTCAGTGTCAGTCGCCGTGGCACTCAACGTGTTAAAGGAATATTTTAGATTAAAGAAAATTACTAAATATAAGAGTCTATCAGCTATACAAATAAAAGTTTTTTTTTGTTATATTGTAAACGATATAAATAATTTGATATATTTTAGAAGTTACATGATTCTTATCTAATGTCATTATATTTTTTAAAGGCATTTTATATACTTCTATATTTTTATAACATATTTTGTATTCTAAACAATTTAAATAATTTAATATCTTTTATAAGTTACATGATTTTCATACAATGTAATTATATTTGTTTAAAGCCATTTTGCATTTATTTTAACGTACTTTTATAATCTTATTGTATATTTTATATTGTAAACGATTTAAATAATTAAATATTTTTTAAAAGTTACAACATTTTAAAAGTTTCATGATTCTTATACGATGCAATTATATTTCTTTAAGGCAATTTTACATAATTGTATAAGATATTTCATATTGTAAGCGATGTAAATAATTTAATAGATTTTATAAGTTACTTGATTCTTATACAATTTTATTATATTTCCTTAAATTCATTTTACGTTTATTTTAGCATATAAATTTATAATTTTTTACACGTTGCAGAAGCTTTAATTATTTTATTGCATAAAATTCCTTTTTTTTCGTTGCAGATGTTCTGAGATATTTTGCTAAAATAAATGTCATGCATAAATAATTTGATACCTTTTACAAGTTACAAAATTCTTTTACAATGTTATTTTATTCGTTTAACATCATTTTACCTTTTATTTACATTCTCTTAGAGCTTTTTACACGTTCTAACTGTTTTGAATATTTTCCTATATATAATTCCGTTTTTTTTTCTATTGTAAATATTCGCTGTTGATCTGCTGAAATAGCAAAAAAAAAGTCACATAAAAGTCTTTTAAAGAAGTCTTGATCTGCGAGTATTTTTCCTAGCAGATAAAATTATCTATTCTTTTTCCGTCGAATTTCAGTTTTTATAAAAATTATCCCATGTTTCTTTTAAATCGCAATAGTTTAAATGAAATATAGGGATGAGTATTATCTATTAGTTTGTACTTGTCCATTTGTTCAAGTGGAATTATTATTAAGGTTGGAATATAGAAGGTCTTTGCTTTAAGGGATATAGCCGTATAAGAATAATTGCTCAATAATTAAGACATGTTATTCTTTCAGACGCATTTTGACAAAAAGAATATATAAAATATAGGAATATAAAATACAGGAAAAACAATTTTAAAAGACTGACAAAAGTTACTAAATCGGCAGTGGTTGAAATATATATATTGATCGTTTGGCAAGAAATAAAAATAAAAAATAAAATAGTTGAGCTATTTCATAATAAAAAAATTCTCGGATTTTGTTAAAATTAACATAACTATTGCATTGTTTTGTTTATTCCCAAACGATTAATTTTTAATTTAGGTACTTCGAGTATTGGAATTGCTGCACGTGATTTTGTTTGTTCGCGAAATCGTGTAATTATTATATATTTTATTTTTATTTCCTGCTAAACGATCAATTTATATTTTAACTACTGCAAAAACTATTAAGGTTTTAAAATTGTTTCAGTGGTTCCCGAGAAAAATGTACATCATTATTAACTCTTTAACACGGGATTTCACAACTCTTGTTAACCCCTTAAGAATTTCTAAACATCGACAAGGTTAGTCCATCTAAAGTAAGCAAATATTTTTTTAAGAAAATAGATGTACAAGGATCTTTGTGATATAGTATTTCATTTGAAATAACGAACATAAAATTGTACAAATAATTATGGAATTTTATTGCTATTATATGTACTTTCTCACAGTAATTATTTCACGTTACAAAGTATCCGTAATATAAAGAAATACGTAATATTAATCAATCATAATAATAAAAGAAAATGCATTATTTATTTAGAAACCCAATTCGTTTGCGAATTAAAGAAAATTTAACTGTTGGCAGTACCTCTATTTATCATGACTTAATACTAGAACAATATTATGGTATAATTCACATAAACGTATGATTTGTTCTCGTCGAAGATAGAAGCGCCATAGGAAGCAAGTGTAAATTTTATTGATAATCATAAGAAAATTGACTAGTTTTCTTCAAGTGTTATTTCAAACGAGATACAACAATGCATTAAAAAGATGCATGTTAAAAGAAAAATACTAAAACTGGTGTACTTTAGACCCACAATAAGAAAAGTTTCAACTCGTTCGGTTCCGGCGTCCTATTAGTAGGACATATCTTTGTATTGAGCATTTTGTCTTAACAATTACTTTTGTTATTATCTGCATGTAGTAATGGTGGTATATATGTCTATACCACTATTATTATGACTCAATTTATGTTTCAGCATTTAGTAGTAATAATAATAATAATAATAATAATAATAATAATAAATTCCTTAGTTCTCTCAACACCGTTGACGGTTCACTTATTCCAAACATATATTTCACGCCCTAAATTTAAAATAGGGAATACTTTTCTTAACGAATAATTTTTTATAAAACATAAAAAAATACTAGAATGCTGTTATGTCTGTTTAATCCTGTTGTAATACGACATTTCCAACCATCTTTAAAATCTCTCCCTTAGCCTATTGTGATATGAATAGTACGCAAAATAACTATATTCGTTAGATTTCAGTAAATGACATATTTTTCAAATTAGAATAAACCTTTACTTTTGTTATTCGGATAGCTACTTTAAATATAATTAACGTATCAGTAATTTTCTTTCAAAAATTGAGAAAAAAAGTGTTTCCGAAAGAGTTAAACCAGTCCTACTTTTTTTTTATGTAAGGAGTAGTGACATAATTCAACAATACTATGTGAAACACTTCAGCACTCTCAGCATAGTAAGCCCGGGGCTGATTTCTTAAAGTTTTGTTATTCCTGAGGTTCTAAGTATCTCCAATTTACGGTGCATTGTTTGTTTTGAAATTTATTAATTTATCAAAATTAAACAAATTAAGCTACACCTCTACGTTTAAGCTATGTTTGCCTGTCCCGGTGCAAAAACTAAAAGTGCGGACCGGGCCCGACCCGTTGTGACATAATTCAACAATACTGTGTGAAACACTTCAGCACTCTCAGCACAGTAAGCCCGGGGCTGATTTCTTAAAGTTTTGTTATTCCTGAGGTTCTAAGTATCTCCAATTTATGGTGCATTGTTTGTTTTGAAATTTATTAATTTATCAAAATTAAACAAATTAAGCTACACCTCTACGTTTAAGCTATGTTTGCCTGGCCCGGTGCAAAAACTAAAAGTGCGGACCGGGCCCGACCCGTTGAAAATTCAGTGAAAATTGGCCCGGCCCGGTCCGTGCAAAAATCAATGAAATCAGGCCCGGCCTGATCCGACTCTATTTCTATTAAAAATTCTAATTTTTATTAACATAGGATTAAGATTCTGTTACTGATTACTGCATACATATTTATTGGGAAAATTACAGTATATTTTATATTACTACTTGCTGACCCACTCGGCGTTGCCCAGGGCCGCTAAAATAACCTTAAACAAAATTGAAGTTTGTATGATTTTACATCTTCTTAATGTTTCAAATGAACCTTTTTTTTGGGGGGGGGGGGGGGACACTGCTTTCGCAGCATACAGTGTTTTAAATGAAATTTGTTTCCGGGAACTCCATTCCTTCGGCAGTGTCTAACGTGTTCCCAACACACCCCTTTCCGAACGAATCTGTGACCTGAGTCCCCGATGCATAAAGCAGTGTATACCGGGAGTGTTCCACACGTGCTGGAGGCAATCGAAAACAAAGATGATTGAGCGAAACCGTGTAGTAATCCGGCCAATAGAACCCGAGATAAAAATAGCCCCCTGGTGGTGGAAGGGTGACCTGAAAACTGCAAAATAATCGCAAGCTACGTTGAATGAACCAATTTTCTTTGAAAACGAGCCCATAGAAATTGAGAAAAGAATGCACCGTTAATGTTCGGAAACAATGGTAACAGAATTCTAAAATAAATTTTCATATAGCTGAAAGTAGCTGAATCGTAATCTAAGTTGAATGAACGAATTCCCGTTGAAATCGGGCTTATAGAATCGGAATAAAGAATGCGTTCCTCAACGGTGCAAGTTGCTCCCCCCCCCCCCCCCCCCCCCTGTAAATTTAACGAATTACCTTTAACATTAACGCGATATTTAATTTACGGATGCAACCTCCC
The DNA here is from genome assembly GCA_963932465.1 of Maratus speciosus. Taxonomy (NCBI): domain Eukaryota; kingdom Metazoa; phylum Arthropoda; class Arachnida; order Araneae; family Salticidae; genus Maratus; species Maratus speciosus. Next base: position 415,265,949 of record OZ010796.1, on the reverse strand, counting down.
CGCCTCTAAAGTTGACCACTTACCTTTACCAGTAACGCGATTTTTAATTTGTGGCTGTAGTGAGTAAACGTAAGTTGTTGCCGGAAAAGAAGATTAATATTCGAAAAAGGTGGTAGTTGGGGTATAAGGAAATTTTTTAGTAGTTCATAAAGTAGTCGGGGGAACCTAGAGCTACGTTAAAGCAAATTGCTAGAGAATAGGCTCATTTTTAAAAAAGCTGCACCAAGGGCCCAAGGAAAGTGATTAATATTCAAAATTGGTGGTAGATGATGTATAAGAATTTTTTTGCCGTTCATGTAGTAGCAGGAGAACCTAAGAAGTTGTTAGAAAAAAACGCTAGTGAATCGGACAATTTTTAATTGAGTTATAATAGGGGGACCAAAAGGGGCCAACTCATAGTTGAGAGCAGGACCATAAGATGAAAACATGTTAAAGTGTCCTAGTACTTAGCGTTTTACATCTTCAAATAATCCAAATTAAGCATAGGGTATAAGCATGAATTAATCGTTAGGATAAAATTTTAAAGAAATGCGCAAAAATAGTAGGAAATGCTTTAAAAAGGGCCCCAGAGCCCCAATAAAAATGTGAGAGTGTTGGCCCGGGTATAACAGCCCACGACTCAACTTTAAAGTTATACTTTGAGAGGAAGACACATTTAGGGCATAAAAATGCATGGCGCACAAAAAGTTCAAGGGGCCCCAGATCTGGCCCTAGGGGATCCAGGGATTTAAGTGGAATGTAGAAACGGGGAGAATTGTGCAAATGTATGCAGAACGCTACTCCAACTGGCTCAAACATCAGGATCAAACATCAGGATCAAACATCAGGATCAAACATCAGGTTCATCAACATCTGTGAGAAACTCGACCGATTACCAGTACCTGTCATGACAGAGGAGTCAGCCTATCGACAAGTAGAATTCCAATCCAGGAATCTATCTTACAGAGCTCTGCATATATTTGTACAGCTCTCCAACCAATTTCCCCTATCGCACCGTAAATTAGATGCATATCTGCATATTCATTTAATATATAATGAATCATTTACTTTTTCAAAGTCACCTTGTCAAATGACGATCGGCTAAACTTGTCAGAGACCTTTGCACGTGAGCAGAAATTGTGGATACACAGTGCATGCCCTCTATAACGTCATGAGTTTGTTTGTTGCCATACTTTTCTAAGTGAAATTGTCTTCTTTTGCTATTTCCTACCTCCTCACCAAATTTGAGCGATCATTCCTGATACACCCTGTAGAATTTATACACCTCAAGTAATATGCAAAAGATTACTTAAATTTAAAAACGCATACTATTCGAACAATTGTCGCTCTTAGATAGTGGTATAACTGAATAAATTTTGTTTGCCCGTAAATGAACGATACATGCTGTGCACACGTCAGCATCTTGTAGTGCACGTAAGTGAAGTACATCAATTTCAATATGTTTGAAATAGCGTAACATAACTAAAATACGCTGTTCACGAGTTTTCCCCATAGATCATAATGCAACACTGTAAACTGAAATGTCTTAAATTCAGACATTTAAGTGTCTGAAACGGAGTGTTCAATTTTCAGACGTTTTAAAGTGTCTTAATTTTTAAGACACTTGTATGCGTCTGAATTTCAGACACTTCAAACGTCTGAATTGCATCCATGTTTGACCACTTCGACAAACATTTTTTCACATTTTTTTTACCTTTCGTAAGCATTATATACTGTAAAAAAAAAAAAAAAAAAAAAAAAAATATATATATATATATATATATATATATATATATATATATATATCCCTAAAAATATGGAAATTGTAGCCACTGGAGATTCCAGTATAATTAACATATTTTAATGGAAATTTTCTGATGTAAATTCCAGAAAGAAATCCATTTATTTTGCATATTTCTGCATTTAAAATTTCCATTTAAAAGATAAAACATAATTTTTCAAGGACTAATCCCCATATTTCAACAGCCACTTCCCAAAGCCACATGTTACATCTGATTCATATATTCATTTCAAACTACTGTAAACTTTTAACACTTACCCGAGGGGGGATTCTATCCAAGGACCTGTTGCTCAGGAGACGAGTGCCCTAACCATTCACCCACGCTTTCATCGGCTAATCTTTGAAATAATGTTATTTATGAAGCACAAGCAATGTTTTTTAAGGGGACAGGGAAAGTCCTATCTCCGCCATGTTAAATTCACCAACTTTACGTACATTTTTCTCAGAAATGGTGAAAGATGGAGATCTACATTTTTTAGAGTACTTAGAATAACATGATTTACGTATTTTAACACACTATTTTCTTTCTAAGTGAAACTCAAAATTAATTATTAATTATTTATTGAAAGTCATTTTTAAATTAGCATTTTTGGCAAGATTTCACTGTCTAAAATAAATAAATCTCAACAAATCATTCAATTCGTGTGTTAAACTATGCAATATAACATAAGTATTTTAAAAAAAAAAAAAATCTGAGTTCTTAAGTTTAATAGATATCGAAAAAAAGGAACATAAACATGAAAAATCCAAGTTTTGAGGAAAAGTCAATTAAAGATTTAAATGGCCATTAAGCTGTGAAGTACTCTTAGAAAAGAATGAATAATTTCAACACTTATTTTTTTATATATAAACATGCGTGACACATCGTTGGAAAGATAAAAGTTTAACCTATTTAATGATATAAAAAAGTAAAAATCGATTTTTTGTTTGAATTTTGCTTTCCCGGTTCCCTTAAGTAGCAGTAAGTTTTTTTCCAATTTAGTATAATTCTGAACATTTTACACACAGTGTTGTAGTCGTAAAAAAAAAAAAAAACTAGAGGGTACATGTTAGAGGCAGAGGGTATACGCTAAAGTCATTAACGTCATGTATCGAGTTTTCGATGTAGTTTTATTTGAGAAACAGGGTATACGGAGTATTTTTAAAAAATCCTGAAGGTTCTGTATACGGCGTATATCTCCGTATACCCTCCAACCCTGTTACACATTTTCTTTCTAGAAATTTGAATATGTGGCATTTTTTCAGCCTTTTTTTTCTACCAGAGGAACTTTTAGAGTACAAATGAGGACCCCTCCCCCTCCGCCAGAAGCCAAGGGATGCACGTCATAAAATAAAGATTTTAAGTAAACTGGGTTCTAAGTTGAACATCAATAGCAATTTACTGATTTAAAATATGAAAATGTTGTTTATTTCATAGTGGTCTTTGAACTGTTATCTTTGAACTCCAAAAGAAAAGTGGACTACAATATTTTTTTTAAATTTAAGTAGAGATTATAGAGGCTACGAATTATGTAGTTTACAGTGCTTAATTAGTTGACTTCTAGAGCGCAGCACATAATTAGAAAATCACTTTCGTTTTACCTGCAAAGAAATAACTTTATTTACAGATAGACTACTTTGACTACCCTAGATGGCGCCACTACTAATTCTTAAAAGTTTAAGATTTAATTTCGACCCCGAAGAAAAATTCTTCTGAGAAGTTTGATGTTTTGGAAATGTATAAATTTTAATTCATTTTTGTTCTTAAACGCAAGAAATTTGCAGGTGATGTTATTCAGAAACTATGTGATCGAAATGAGTCTTCTATTTTTTGATGAATAAATTACCTATCGAATTATAAGCGATCCTCTTTAAACAGGTTTTTATAACAGTTGGTTACGCACCTATTATGCAATCAAACTTTTAAGACAGAATCGTATGAGACTGGGCAAAATTTCGCTTTCAGCATGGTTATACCATACCGTATATTTTTAAACGTACTACTATTAAACGGACTATTTTAAACGGCTAATTATAATTCAATGAACAGTAAATAAAAGTGAAGTAAACCTCTGTATAACGGAAACTTGGCTGAAATGAAAATTTTCATGATTTCTGCGAAATAACACACTTTCTAAGATTAAAACATGCCTTTTGCTAAACTTTCGAAATTAAGTTTGACATTTTCTATAAATTTCGGAGGGGGCATCAGCCCACCCCTTGGATAGGCCACTGGTTTGAATATAAATAAATAAATCCTGTGTAATATACGTGATTTTTGAAAGTGGGGATTGAATTATATGGGTTTGTCCTTGAAAGGTTATATTTTATCTTTTAAATGGAACTTTTTAAACACAGAAATATGCAAAAAAATGGAAATTTTTCTGGAATTTAGGGAAAAAAATTTACAATACGTAAATGGGTGTCTGAATAGGCAGTACAATTTCTATATTTTAATGGATATTTTTTACAGTGTATAAAGCTTACAAAAAAGTGAAAAAACGGCTGCCTATTGCCGAATATGTAGGTTGATCAAAGATGGTTGCGATTCAGACGTTTGAAATGTCTTAAATTCAGACGCATACACGTCTCTTAAAAATTAAGACACTTTAGAATGTCTGAAAATTGAACACTCCATTTTCAGACACTTATGTGTATAAATTTCAGACATTTCAGTTTGCAGTGATTTATACTATGATCATAGTAAGTGTCTTAATTTTAGACACCTATGATGTCTGAAATTTCATATTCAGACACTTAAGTGTCTGAATTACTTTTTCAGTCACATATGTGTCGGAATTTAAGACGCCTTTATTTGCAGTGAACGGAATTCTTTTCAGTGTCATTATAAATGAACTATAAATGATACATATTTCATGTTCAATACCGCACATGGTATGGTAAACCTCAATAACATATATAAATTACATGACAATCTGAGCATATTTACGTGATTAGAACGCAGCCAGACGGCCAGACAGACGGCCAATCAAATCGAATTCATAAATAATTTTCAACTATGTTGGAAAGTGTTAAAAATGTTATATATGATCTATTACAAATTGATATAAATGCTATAAAACTGCCAAGAATTTGCTTACTTTTATTTTGTACTGTTGCAATTGAAGGGAAAAGAGAAAGTATATTTAATATTGTTCTAAATGTTGTTATCTTCCAATTTGTTTGTTCGAAACTGTTGGCGTGATTTCAACATTTATTTATTCTATGACCCTTACCAAATACTCGCGTTAATCAGTTAATTGTTGATCCCGATATCGCATGCAGTTCACTAGGGTACTCAGTTCTTTAAACTATTTATTGTTGAAGGAATAATCTTTGATAATGCAACCACACTCTTCTGGTTAAAGCACCCTGTTGACGTATCATACGCCTGCACGTTTCGCGAGATTGTTCTGAACTCCGTTCACGACGCCCATTTAGTCGCTGGCATAGCAGACTACATTGTTGCACCCAGCGGTTTTATAAAATTGTTTTGCACTCGTCAAACTAGAATATATATTACTTAACGCTTTCGGAACCACGGGTGCATATATGCCTCTTTGAAAGTGCATACAGCAATTATTTTTGGTACTAGTAATAAATAAAGTAATAGTTGCCTTATTTATTTGTGGGAATTTCTGTGGTTAAATGAGTAAAGATAAATATATAAAAAAAGAGATGTCAACCGAATAAATTCCGTATATAGGACACTGCTTCCGAAGGGGATTAAATTCCCCCTAGAGCTTTTTGGGTGGGCTGTACTTTTAATGGACTATTTTATAATTTATCTTTAATACTCATATGTATTTATTTATCTGTATTTTGACAACTAATATTGAAGCAGATGGAGAAATATCGAAAAGCTTAAAAGTAATACTTCAGTAAGTAGTTTTTTAAAAAAGAAAATTACATTCTGAATAAAAAAAAAAACCTTTGAAAATACTTTTAACTGGCTGTTTCGTAATTTCGCTTTATTGTTTAATAATTTATTTGTAATACATTATGGTAACAAGTCGGTAATTTATTTATTTGTGTGTAAATGTAGATAATTCTGTAGCAATATGGAAAGGTTTAAAAGTATTTCCAGTTAAACGAGTTGTTATTTACAAAATTCTACTACACTGTTAAAAATTTGCAACATTCTAGCAGGTCATTTGACTGTTTTTTCCGAAAACGGTTACACAACCGTTAATTTAACACTATTCTGACCATATTATTAGCCATTTTATGGTCAAAATATAGTTAAAATATGGTTATGAAACCGTTTTTTCAAAAAACGGTCGAATGACCTGCCAGAATGCTGCAAAATTTTTAACAGTGTATAAGTAGAAACAACTTTTGAAAATACTTTTTTATAACTCATAGATATGGTTAAGTGTCTTTCGTCGAAAAAAATGACAGGTGTCCCACTGCTAATCCTTTTAATTCACTATTTCGGAACAATAATCTTCAAGGTAAATTTCTGAAACGTATACAATAGAAATCTACTGCGGAGATTGTTGTTTAGAAATAGCCATGCTAAAAAGATGACCGGTGGGATCCCTGCCACTTTATCCGCAATAAAATTTCTATCCTGCACATAATTAGTTTATAAATTTGTCCGCATTATGACAACAAATCCGTAATGTATTGATTTGCGTGCATTTACAAACTATTTTGTAGCAATGTCGAGAAGTTTAAAAGTAGTTCTCAAAAAACAAATTGTAATTTATAAAAATAGCTTCAAAGTAGAAAAATCCTTTGAAAACAGATTCTTATGCATGAATTCATGCATTTAAGTTACTTTGTTAGGAGCATAGCCTTTGTTCCTCGACGAGCATAATTCATTTTTGAAATGTTTTACTTGAGCGTTCAGTCTTTTGTTAGATTAATGTTTTCTCGCTGTTAGAAATCTGATATACACCGATAAAATAATGTTTTTTTACAAAAGCAGCCGCGTGTCGAACAGTGACCTAGTAAATCGAAAGTCATTTCATGTCAACTCGGCTGAAAGTGAAGTAAGTTTTCACCACACCCCAATCGATTTTCTTGATTTCCTTTTGTTTAAATGGAGTTGAGACCTATGAATCATACATTAGTTAAGTTTCCTTTTTCATATTTTTTTACTATGTATTTGTGGCATCAAATTTTAAAACCATATTAGCTGTCATACCATAATTCGAATAAACCATTCCATACAAATTTATATGTATGGGCAATTCCATTATGACTAACAGTCATTGAGAAAAAAAATGGCTTTACCTTATTTAAAAAATAATAACTATGTAATTCAAAGATGGCTACAATTAGCATATGATATTAGAAGATAAATTAATATAGTTACTATGAATAAATTATTTAATGTAAATAATTGTGATTAAAAAATGGTATTGTAACAGACAAACAACAATTATCATTCTTTTCGTATACCGGAATGTTTATCTATATTACTTATAAAATAAGGTAAAATTTATTATAGCAAAAATGTACTTTTATTCAGAAAGAGTTCATAAACACACGTCTTTCACAAAATTTGACTGTTGCAAGAATATAGTTATGAAAAATATGAAATCTTACCTGTTAACAGACCAACATCAAATATGCAACAGACAAACAAATAAGTACATAAAAAGAAGCTATGTTCAAACAATGCAACAAATTTTGACAATTCAAAATTTTATAATGAATTTTATTGATTTTGACAATTCAAAATTTTATAAGATGCATTGCAAACATTAAAGATATAGGTTTACTACTATCAGAAAAAATATATATTACTTATTTGATGTACAAAATAAAATACAAAAATGGAAACATTGGCTTTGAAATGCCCGTATATAGACTTCAATTCATTAGTTAACTCCTTCGGGATGAGCATCTTTCACTGAATTTTCAATCTTTAATCACCGGTTTTTAAAAACAGAAATTTTTGCCTAATTGAATCGGGAAAATTCTCGGATTAAATAAGGCAAAATTTACAATAAAACTTTACTGCTGAGAATAATCACCGATTCTAAGTACCTTATGCGGCACGAATACCGGTCGCTCGTACACAAAGGGTTAAGGAACCTAGAAAGTTTTGAAATGAAGAAAATATATTTTCTGTTATTGTTATTTTTATAAAAGTTGAACCTTCAATAATGTCGTGCAATTGATCCGATAGAAAAGAAAAATGGCCTTCTAAGAGCCGCCAACCAGCGATACCTGCGACAGATAAAACCTAAAACTCAATTATGTAAGAACACTGTTTTTCAGCGGTTTTGCCACAATAACTGTTGAACGGACTGGCATATTTTAACGGATTGACATTTTTTTTTTTTAAATAAAGGGAAATAAATTCTCTACAAACTATACATGAAAAACAACCAGAAAAATATTAATTTAGTTTTTAAACTATTTAAAATTTTATAATTTTTTATAATTTTTATTTCTTTTCGGTATACTTGAGAAACAACGTATTAAGTAGTATAAAAAGAAATGGCGACTCAAAAATATGTAACCCGAACTTCAAAATCGTCTCAAAACTTATTTTGCAAGATTAATTTTGTTGTAAAATATTATAACTTTTGTTATAAGCTGGAAACAACTGTGTTTGTTGATATGTACTGTTTATATGAAGCACAATTCTCGTGGTTTACTGACTTGTCTGTGTTTCGACGCAGTTCGTCTATTCAAAAGAAAGTATTAGTTATGAAATCGAAGAAGTTATTCTGAATGCTGAGAGAAAGTTCTGTTCGATGCAAGATCCTTTTAGAAGTAACTTTCATCAAGTGTTTAGCAAATAATCTAATGATCGCTGCATAAATTCACATTTGCCAGATTCTCGTCTGTTATTAAAACAGAAAACTGCACTACTTGATTTTATGTTGTAGAGGGAAAAAAATCGGTCGTTGATTTTTCGATATGTGATTTCTAGTCGCACTTTATTCCAAACATTCTCGATGTTTTTATAAATTGCTAACTCCAAAGAATAGTCAGACACAAAAATAGGTAGTTACTACTGATACAATTTTGACGATAAATGTGACGAAGACTTTTTGATTTCGTATTAGTCGTTTACTCGCATTTGTATTTGAAAATTATCTGAAGCTTTTAAGCTGTTTTAATATTGGGAGTTATAATTGTACTTTTTAAAACTATAATATTCTTCTCCATCTTCTCTTTCTCTCTCTGCACACACACACATACGAGGGTGTATCAATAAGTTTTTGCCCTCACATACAAATAATTGAGTGAAATTTATGAAATTGCTACATTGTATTAGTCCTTTTCTATATAGTCACCGTGCACAGTAACACATTTCTGCAAATAGTATTTCAAAGAGAGGGGTGAGGATGTATTCCAGGAAGCGCGATAGTAGACTCAAAGGGGGGCATTTTTTAAACTTTTGTCACCCCCACATGTGACATAATGTTGGAAAGGCCTATGACCACTTATTCATGTTATACACTCCCGAGCCTTTCCCCCCAAATTTGGCCCACGGGGGTCATGAATGATGTCCTCAAAATTTAGAAAAGTTTTTAATTAAATTAAAAGTTTTAAATTAACTTTTCCTAATTAAATATCCGAAAATCAAGTACTATCTAACTGAAATTAACTTTAGCAAATTTCCTTTTAAATCAATTAACAAAACAGCCTCAAAGCGATAAGAAAAATGCCAAAAATTGTAAATACATTATAAATCAAAATATTTTATACTGTAAAAACAATGAAAACGGAATCACTAGGACGGGAGAAAAATTCCGCTTGGGTTAAGTTTCTGTAGTAGCGGGTATAACTGTATGGTGTTGGCTTTGCCGGGAGAACACACACACATATATACGAAGGTTATCGTAAAGTTTCGATTACAGGCGAATATTTTTTAATGCTACCTCGTACCACTTTTTCAAAACAAAAATCTTTCATATACGCTTTGAGAACGTTTGCAAGAGAAATATGCTAATGTAATGTTTGAAAATAGTGGTGCGAGGTAGCATTAAAAAATATTCGCCTGTAATTGAAACTTTACGATACCCCTTTGTGTATATATATAATGCTTTATATTTCGATATTTTCCACATTTAATTTGCTATTTCCATCTTAAAATACTTTTACTCTACCATTTCAAAATTCCATTATTCTAGGCCTATAGCTTTCCTGTATTAAAATCATTTGATTTCGAGTATTCTTTTTCTTTCATAATTCATTCCTATTATTTGTTATTCTTCTGGACACGTTCTAAGATGTTTTCGCGCCGTTCATCATAATTTTTTACATCTTTTTTTTTTCAAACGATGTTACTTAGTTCCTTCGAATTAGCTGATTGGCTGGAGATCCAGCTCGCTCTGGTTTTTACACGTGACTCTGTATTCATACGCATCGATCCATAAAAAGTCATCTACGATCTCGGAGCGGAGATTTTTCGCTGGGTTGGTTGTCACGGCAAGTCACGGCAGTGCATCCTGTCATTCTCTGGAAAAAAGATTTTATGTTATTACTGGAATCCCAAAACTTTTAATGTGCCTTTTGACAGATTTAAATGTTTTTGCTGAAACTAGAGCCTCTCAGTTACTGTGAATTACGATCTGAACGAAGTAAATAAAGCTGTTCAATCTATAGCCCTTGACTGTTTTTTTAAGGGGGATCACTAGTAGAATTTATAGCATTTGCCATGTTTCTCAGCCACGACTCGACTGCTTCAAATATTTGCTAGATTCTCCTTGTAAATGGAATTTACGACTGTAATAATGGAGTGACTGTAATAGTGGGATGGAAATAACTTCTAGTGTGAATTCATTACGCTACAACCAAAAAAGTTTACAGCATTTACTAATGATGATATTACACTCACAAGCCAAATATATTTTATCCTACTCTTAATATTTTAATTTTATTCAGAAGAACAATTACTTATATTTTCTGAATTTATTGTTAAATATAAACTTGAACTTGAAGAAAACTATCAATGCAATATAAAGTCTATAAAATCCAGCTATCATGTAAACTGCATTCATGAAAACTATGTCACCGCTGATAATTTCAGCTGCAATATTATATGTTCAAGGGTCGTACTTGTCGTGAAATTTAAAGACCAAGAAATTCTTCGGTATCAGTGTTTTCTTATAGAAAATATGTTCTTAAATAAAGCAAAATTTCGCGCGTTTAACCTAGATTTATTTTCTATAAAAAAATACTGATATTTATCCTGAAAAATTCTCTGAAGCGTACGACCCTGTATATTTTTGTCACCTTATTTCACTGGATATCTCAGTTTTTACTAGGACATTACACATATTAAAACTTTCACATGTTTCTTTTGTAAAGCACATTGAAAGAGCTTCCTTTTCTGTGTGTTTTGATTTTGTTTTGAGAAAATATAAAGAAACACTAGGAAAAAATATACAGTAATGAATTTTGTTTTTTCATGAATCCAATCACTTTCTGAAAGTTTACCCTTTCGAAACGTGTTTCAATTTTTCTATATTTAAGACATCGAAAATAACATAAGTTTGAATTATTTTATTATCAGTAAATTATTTTGTATTATTATATCAATCAGCAAAATCTTAACCTTAGTCATTTTTGAATAAGACTTTGGATTTGGAGTTTTGCTATTATATTTCTTACAAGTTCAAATGTGCGTAAATATGGATAATTTCAGCTGAAATAACATACATTCCTGTTACACTTTCTCAAAGTATTTCAACTTCTCTAGGACACTGTGACACCCACATAAATATAGTGAATTTTTCACACGTTTATTTTCTCAGATACACTGGAAAATCCATTTTTATTCAGCATGTTTTGATCTTGTTCTGAGAAGCTCCAGAAACAAATATACAAAAATGCATTTTGTTTTTGCACGAGTCCAATCATTTCTTAGGAAGTCTCTTTCTTTCGAAACATTTGTCACTTTTCCTATTGCAGTCGATAAAAAAATAAGTTCAAAATAAAGCTGGAATTGAGCCAATAACCCACTTAAATCACCAAATTTATCTATAAAGTAATGAAACGTACGAATCAGTTTTCACCATTTTTTCTTCGGGATATTCTATCAATTCACTTGACGTACACGATTTCCATCTTTAAAATATACTTTAAATAAATTTTCTATGTATGAAATGCAAACTTTTATAAACAATCAGAAATTTTTTTTCAAATAGTTTTAGCTATACAGTGAAACTTATTTAAAATTAATTTGAGATTTTTAATGTATTATGATATGCGTTATGATATGCAGATGTATTTGGATATTGAATGTTTCCCCAACTGAAAAAAAGAATCTGTAGTATTTTGCGTATTATCGCTTTAATGAGTTATACAGTAGACGCTCGATTTTACGAACCTCTTTTTTACGAATTATTCGTTTTTACGAACTAGTGTACTGGTCCCGATCAGCATCCCATTGAACTAATTACTTCCCATTTACGAACTTTCGATTTTACAAACACATTATATGAGTCCCACAGAGTTCGTAAAATCGAGCGTCTACTGTATAATATCATTTTCTTTTAAAACTATCTATCCTTCTGTTGATGAAATTATTAGCTACACTGTTAAAAATTTGCAACAGACTGTCCAATCATTCGACCCTTTTTATGTAAAACGGTTACATAACTGTAATTTAACACTATTATGACAATATTAATGACCATATTATGGTCATAATGCAGTTAAATCATGGTTATAGAACCGTTTTCTATAAAACGATCGAATGACTGGTCAGTTTACTGCAGCGTAGTCTAAAGTTTTTACTGTTTTATCAGTGCAGTCTAAAGAAAATTACAACAGTTTGTTTCATTTATTTTAGTATTGGAAAATAAGGTAAAATAGAATAAATTATAGTTGCTTCTGGAAACCACAATTTCCAACAAAATATAATAAAACTGTGCATAAAAACTCTGCACTTATCGTTGTGCGATAGTATCATTATAAATAAATGATTTTTTCATCACAATTTTATTAATAAATGCTTTTCTAAGAAAAGTCAAATCATCCAGTTTTATCCCGCCAGAGGTGTAAAACTGCACGCATATGTTAATATTACAGCATTTGAAAGAGTTTAGACTCTCGTTTGAAAAGAAACAAAATATTTTATTTTGCAACTTTAACTAACGAGAGTAACTATCAATATTTCAATTATAAGACTCATGATTTACTATTTCAAGACAAAAAGATAATAACCTCCATTACAATTTGAGAAACTACAGAAAAGAAATTCACCTCGTTATCAGCTATAGAAAAATGATAATCATTGTTTTTCCTGCAGTTTCGACTGATGTCTTTTCTTCAACCACTTATACAATGCTTGAGTTAATTTTTTAACTGACTCTTCTAGCATTATTTTCAAATTCTGGTTTTATCATATTCAGGATATCCGGTCTTACCCAAGATAACCAGGATAGTAAAACAAGCATTAAAAATGTATCTATATAAGCTAGCAAAAATTTTATTATGGAAAATAAATCATTATGCTACATATAACAATATAAAAGGTTTTCGTAATTTTAATCGTGTTCATAATCCGAGTATTTTAAAAACTAGCAAACATTAAAACAAAAAAATATGATAAACTTTCCAATATGGAAACTACACAAATACCAATATGAAGATCACGTAATTCTTCTTCTTAATCTCTAATTCTATTAATCTCAGAATGTTTTTTTTTAATTTTCATATTTAAATTGATACAACTAAAGAATAGTGTTTTTTAGTTATTAAAATTTTTCCGCGTATTTTTTATTTTGCGATAAATTTTTGAAAATATGATTCTATGTGTAAAAAATACTTAAAAAAAGTTTTTCTTCTAAAAATTATTACTTTTTTACAAAATCATTAAAATTAACAAAATTAATAAAAATTAACACTTTTTAAAAATAAGTATTTTGGCGAATTCTGGAGACAAATTAATGTATTTTTTTTTCTTTACAAAAAAGAAAAAAAAAAAAAAAAAAAATTACACTAATTCTTTTCGAAAGATATATCAAATTTTAAGTATAGATAAAATTTAATAATTAAAATTAAAAAAAAAAATTAGATTAAAATTTGAAAATTTTAATTTAAAAATTTAAAATTAAAATTTGAAAATTTTAATTAAAAAATTTAAAATTAAAATAAAATGTAAAGATTTTGCATATGAAAAAGAATGCATATATAGGGTGCAATATGTTATATATCGCCGACCTTTAATTTCGCAACCATTGGTAATAGACATATAGTTCCAATTACAAAGACGTTTCAAATGAGGTAAATATTCATGTTGTGGCGTTATTTAAAGTAAAAAATCAATTTTATAAAAATTACGAAAACTAACTTTTTATGCGGTCCTCCAGCCCCTATAGTTATATTTAGTAAAAGTTTACACATATCATAACAGATATAATACAAAATGTTTGACATCTGTACTACAAAAATTGACACAGTTATTAAATTTCAAAGTTTGAAACTTTTGCACATGATTTTGTCTTTCATTGAGGGATCAGTTAATAGATGAATTAAACTAATTCGAGATCTAAATCAGGGTGCAATGTTCTTTTTACGGCGCAACCACCTTTAGCCAATATCGCCAAATCGGGGTATCATTATTTCATCTAAAAATTTGAGCTAATCTTTATGGGTCGAACAACATTCATACGTCAAAGTAGGTAGATTCGACAACCGGAAAATAAAACATACTCACTAAGGGCTAGATAAATGGCAGCAGAATGCAAACGACCAAGCCGAGCTATAACGAGCATGAAAATTGGGATTATTAGGTAGATTTCGTATGAAATACTACCTATTACATTCTCCCCTATGTTGGAATTTCTGAAAAATTTTTGCAGATCTATGTCTATGTAGATCTAAAAATTTTGCAGATCATGTCCCCTAGAACCCAAAACCACCCCCAGTAAAAAACTTTATCTATCTATCTATCTATCTATCTATATATATATATATTACTTTCTTCTGGACACGATAACTTCCACAATTTTGCACAAATCTCTTCCAGACTGATACATAAAATCAAGGGGCATAAAATCTCGATCAAGTTCGTTGATGGGCAAAATCGGACCAAGGGGATGGAAATAGGGAGGGGTTTTGTGAAGACCGAAAAAAAAAACCCATAACTTCTTAATTTTTGTACATATCAAATCAGTTTCAAGTTTTGATTACTTCTAAAAATAGGGCCAAATATTTATGTATCACAGATTTTTGATAAAATTAAAAATTGGCTCAAGGGGTGCAAAAATAGGGTTTTTGGGAGAAAAAAATTCATAACTTCGTCAATTCTCAAGATATCAAATCCAATTAATTTTATTATAAATCTCCTTAATAGTATCTACAACTTTTATATTCACAAGTTTTTGATAGAACCAATTCGTACCGCCAAAAAAATTAAAAATGAAAACAAAAAAGTGTGTGTGGGGGGGGGGGGATTCAAGTAGAAAAAATCCATAACTCCGTCAATTTACAAGATAAAAAATTCCCATGAATTTATCATATATCTTCTTAATATTGTCTACAACATTTATATACACAACGTTTTGATAGGACCAATTCTTACAGCAAAAACAAATTGAAAATACATAGCGGTTGAAGAAAAAAATCATCTTATTAAGGGTGTATTCAAATCCAAACTGCTTGTTTTATGACTCATTTTTAAATTCATTTTTGCTCTCAAACGCACCCAATTGGTAGATTCTCTTATTCAGAAACTATATAATGCATCGTAATGATCGATTTTTTGATAGAGGCAGAATATATTTTAAAAAATGATGTCAAAGCGGGCATTTTGAACAGAAATTTCCCAAAGCGATTGTGTTAGAAACGAAAAATATTGTCCTACTGAGAAAATAATTGATCATAAATCAAGATTTAATTAATTGAACGAAAAATAAAAACAGAGGTTTTTTATAAATCTCTTCAAAAATCACGTCAGCAAGTTTCATATTTTTTCTATTTAAAATGAATCTGAAAACGTGCCAAAAAATTTCTAGTCGTTGAGCATGGAAAAATATTTTTTTGAATACCTCCTTAACATGATTTTGATAAAACCAGCTATTCTATAAAAATGAAATTAAAAACTCGTCAAAAGCAGATAAAATTGTTAAAGTGGATAAATCTCTAATCATGATTTAGTTTTTATTGGTGAAATTAGTATACTTAACTTCGAAATCTACCTACGCCTGTAGGCCGGGCCGGCAAGGATTTTATAAATTACAATAGTACCGCATCAGCGCCACACGTTCGGGATAAAACACGAGCCATCTATCAGTGGACATGCTAGTCAGCGCTGAGATCGTGATGGCAAGCTACGCATACATCCAATATGCCGAAATTATACTTATTTATGGTGAATGCTAAAGGAATGCCAGTGAGGCTGCGAGTGTTTATTCAGAACGTTTCTCTAAGGATCTACATCCAACGCATGAATAACTGATGAATTGCACCTCTTAGAGAGACCGGCTCTGTTTAACCACGACCCAGAACAAGTAGAGGTGCAAGGTGTAATGTTCGAGTGACACCGCAGGAGGTGCTGGCATACGCCCTTTTAATTCCACAACTGAGCACGGCGGAAATAAGCGAGGCATGTGGTCAGCATGTCTGGCATTTGTTACATGCACATGGTGGGCATCCATACCATCCGACACTGGTGCAAGCATTGATGCTGGGTGACCACGCACAACGATTTTATTATTGTAATTTCATGCTCAACACCTTAGAGGAAAATCCGTCGTTCCTTTGTGACATTCTGTAGACAGATGAATCAATGTTTACACGAGGTGAATGTGCACAATGTGCATTTCTGGTCCCCGGAAATCCTCCACATCGCCCGCACAGTACGACACGTGTGGTGCGGTATAAGGGGTACCCAGATTTTTGGACCCATCTTCTTCGATGGGGCCTTAACGGGCGATCGTTATCTGCAACTGCTACAAAACACGGTACGTGACTGGCAGTGGCGTAGCTAGAGCATTTCGTTTGGGGGGGTGTGGAGATCGAATTTACCGAATGTTCATAGTATTTTTGTATTTACAGTACAGGACCTATTATCCAGAATCCTCGGAACCGAAGGCTTTCTGTATTTTGGAATTTTCCAGATTTCGGGTTCTCTCAAATTTCACGTTTTTTTCGCGACCCTTTGACGAAATTTGCGTTATTTTTTCATGACGCTTTGACGAAATTTGTGGGGGTTTTTTCGCGATCATTTGACAAAATTTGAGTTTTTTCGCGATTCTTTGACAAAATTTGCGTATTTTTTCTACGATCCTTTTACGAAATTAGCGTTTTTTCGCGATCATGTGACGAAATTCGCGTTTTTTCCGCGATTCCTTGACAAAATTTGCGTATTTTTTTATGATCGTTTGACGAAATTAGCGTTTTCTGCAATTCTTTGACAAAATTCGCATATTTTTTCTACGATGATTTGACGAATTTACCGTTTTTTCGCGATCATTTGACGAAATTAGCGTTTTTTCGCGATCATTTGACAAAATTAGCGATTTTTCCGCGATTTTTTGAAAAAAATTTGCGTTTTTTTTTCAGAATCCTTTGACAAAATTCGCGTTCTTTCCGCGATTCTTTGACAAAATTTGAGTATTTTTTCTACGATCATTTGACGAAGTTAGCGTTTTTTCGCGATCATTTGACGAAATTCTTGTTTTTTTCGCGATTCTTTGACAAAATTTGTGTTTTTTCGCGATCCTTTGACGATATTCGCGATTCTTTGAAAGAAGTTCGCATTCTTTTATGAAATTCGCGTTTTTTCTGTGATTCTTTGACGAAATTCACGTTTCTCTGCAATTCTTTGATGAAATTAGCGTTTTTAACGATCCTTTGACGAAATTATCACATTTTTCGCGATCCTTTGTCAAAATTCGCATTTTTCCGCGACTCTGACGAAATTTGCATTTTTTCAGAATCCTGTGATGAAATTTGCGGGTTTTTTGCGATTCTTTAACGGAATTTGCGCTTTTTTCGCGATTCCTTGACAAAATTCGCGTTTTTTCTGCAATTCTTTGGAGAAATTGGCGATTTTTTCTGCGAACGATTGACGTAAGTGATTTTTTTTCGGCGCCCATTTGTCGAAAATCGCGATATTTTTTATGTCCAAATTTTCGGACTGAAGACCAATTTTTTTTTTTTTTTTTTTTTTTTTTTTTTTTTTTTTTTTTTTTTTTCAGAAAATTCAGAACAGAATCAATCACCCCCGGTGAAATATCTGACGATTTTCTTTTTTTAACGAATCTTAATATAAATTAATTTTATACTAAAATTGGAGAGAAAAAATGATTTTTTTCCTAATGTCGGGGGGAGGGGAGGGCGGCTTCGTGTTATCTGGCGGCTGAAATAACATATTTTAGTGATTACACGTCGAAACACAATGGATTGAAAAAAAATTAGGAATCGGTAAAATTTTCAAAAAATTTCAAAATTTTAGTACAAATTTACAAATTTAGAAAATTTTCAAATAATTATTTTTTTCGGATTTCGGGTCCTTCCGGATTTTGGAATTCCGGATAATGGGTCCTATACTATATTTGTATTTTGTATTTTTATACATTGTTTTCTTTTGGGCGAGGGGGGGGGGGGATTAGACATTTATTTATTATTTCAGTAATATATAAATAAACAGACCAAAAAATTTTAACAAAAAACTAAAAAATTTCAACCATTTAAAATTTTACAAACTGGGGAAGCGACGGTAGTACAAATTATGAATGGAGGGAGTGAAATAGATAACTGCTGATTTATTTATCATATTGCACAATTACAAATAAAGCAGAGGAAAAAAGTAATTTTAAAGACTTTAACCCTTAACTGATCAGTCGAGGTGTTTTCCACCCCAGAGAAATTTCATTTATGAAGAAATTTTTTTTGTGGTATTTAGATACGTGTATTTATATGTATATGTATGCACACTTACAGTACTTTTTCAGTTGTTTTTATTCAAGTAAATAATGCAAAATTCACAGGAGATTTTCTTACTTTAATTCGTAAATTTTGTTGAGTGCACAAGACAAGAAATCAAATTTTGGGGTTGTATACACACCACCTCACCACGTTATATATATATATATAAATCACCTCATCACTTAAGGTTTAAGCTTTTCGTGCTCGATACTTCAGTGAGGGGGGAGGGGGCAAAGGTAAAAGGAGTAATTTGGGGTGAGGTGTAAAAAGACAGATTTAGACTGATTATTTATTTATTATTACAATAAAAATAAGTTCAATAGAAAATATTTTAAAAATAATTATTTTTTTCTTTTATTTATAACTCAAAGTTTGAAATTTGCAATACTTTTTAAATTTTAAGTTAGAAGTCTGTACGGGTAGAAATTTTTAGGCCCGGGCCAGGCCGACCCATAGAAAAAAAATCAACCCGGCCCATTATAAAAGGTAGGCCTGAACTCGGCCAGACCTGTCAAAAAAATTATTGACCTGGCCCGACGTTATAGCAGCTAAAAGTTCAGCCTGAGACCATTCTGGCCCGAAAAAAAAAATGAAAATCTCGACCCGAGCCTGGCACGGCCCGAGTGAATTTTTACAAAACATTGATTTTTACGTCGATTTGGTTAAAAATTTGTCTGTACGAGGAATCTTGATCAAAAATACTTAATCTTAGCTTTTTTTTTCTTTTTAATCTTTATTTTTATAGAAATACCGTAGGCTGCGATATTTATTTATTTTTAAAATAAATCTCTATTTGTTATATGCAAATGTTTCGATTATCATTATTTTTGTTAATCCATATTGCATGTATTGGAGACTTAAAAATCTAAAAAATGCTATACAGTGAAATCTTCTAAGACGGAATCGCACTGTAAAGTAAAAAAAAAGCATTATAGACAAGTTCCCTTCTTAATAGGTGTAAATGTATTATATATCCTTTTCTCACATATTATTATATTAATTTTGCATGGATCAACACATTTTTCAGTTTAAAACAGGATTAAGCATAGGCAGGTTCTTTTTCACACGTGTTGCTATATTTTAATTTAGCTTTATTTTGCTACCAGGTCACGCTGAGACAATGATTTTCATACGGGTTGGGTGAAAACCGGAACTGAAAATTTTGGCCCTTGAAGACTTGGAAGAATGAAACCAGTCCCGGCTCGGTACAGAAAACATTAATTAGGCCTAGTTAGGCCTTATTTATGTTTTGCCAAAATGGTGCCAAAGCTGACGTTTGTAACAGATTTTTTTTTAAGCGTGGCAAAAGATCATTATGAGGTAGCAATTGATTATAATTTTATATGTAATACATTTATCAGAAAATTAATAAAGTCTATTGGATTTCAAAGCACTTCATTCCTTATGCCTGCTGATTTCATGCTTCTGGATTAAAAAAAATGTCTACTTAAATGTGTCAGAAAATTTACCATTCCTAAGAGGAGTAAAAATATTTTTTAAGAACAAGTGTTTTTTTTTGTTGTTGTTTTTTTTTTTCATAAACGTGGCATTTAATTCGAAATTAGAAAATTATTTAGTTATTTCAAATCTTAATCCGTGTATGGTATATTTGATAATTTTGATGATATGTGACAGAAAAATGCACAATATAAGAATAGGAGGATTTGGATTTTATTTTTTCTTTTCTTTTATTTATTTCTCTTTTTTCATAAATATTTATCCAAGTAGAAACGTAAGACAAAATAAGAAAATTAATAAAAATTAAATAAAAATATATGAGAGAATTGGTTGATTAGCAGTTTTTATTTTCTCTGGTAATTAGAATAAGGATAATTGTTGCAGATTACTTCAATGAGAAAATTTCAACTGTCTGTCCCCCAAAGCGCCAAAGCAGATCAAAGGACCAAAACAAACTACAGCGAACGACGAAAACATTTAGTAGACAATGTTGCATAAAGCCGGACAGAAGAATTTTTTTACTTGGAACTTTTTTACAGAACGTTTTTACTTGGATTTATAGAAAAAAGAGAAAGAAATAAAAGAAAAAAAATCCAAACACTCCTATTCTTATATTGTGCATTTTTCTTTCACATATGATCAAAATTATCAAATACACCATACACGGATTCAGATTTGAAATAACTAAACAGTTTTCTAACTTCGTTACTTCGTATTAAAAGCCACGTTTATGAAAAAAAAAAAAAAAACACTTGTTCTTAAAAAATAGTTTTACTTTAGACACATTTAAGTAGACATTTTTTATCCAGAAGTATGTAATCAGCAGGCATGACCGCATGAGGTATGAAGTGCTTTGAAATCAAATACCACTTTTAAATTTTCTAATAAATGTATTACATATTAAGTTATAATCAATCGCTATTTCATAATGATCTTTTGCCTATTGTCATGTTTAAAAAAAATCTGTTCCAAACGTCAACTTTGGCACCATTTTCTGAAAGACCAGTTACCTTTATAGGAAAAAAGAGAAACGCTATTCGTTTACGAATAAGAAAGAATATCTGCAAATTTCGTGCATTTAAAAATGAAAATTTCTTCACGAAAGTGTAAAAAAAGATACAAGTTACGATTTCAGATCAGCTTTAAATAGTTTTTAAAAACCACAAAATGTGGCTAATCAAACATGCACTTTATTTGTAGAATATTTTTTCTGTTGAATTTTTAAGCTGGAACTCGTAATATAGAAAGTTATCAGAATTGAAATAGTCAAATATCATGTTGAGCAATTGAGCATAAGTATAAAAAAATTAAATATTATTTTAATTTGCATTAATAAAAAAAAAAGAGTCTTGAACACAAAAAGATTTTTTTTTCTATGGAGAAGGGGAAGGAGAGAGGGAGTAGACAGTGTGGAAAATTACTTTGTGTTCTGCAAAATTACTTTGCTTGCATTTTTTTTTGTGAGCTGTAGCGTTGATTCTGTTACATGAATTAGCCTGATTTTTTTAAATCAATTTAAATTAACTTTGAGATCCCTTCATTTCAGAAAACAAAGAAAAAAATGGCTTTCAGTTTTTGGGTCAGGTTTTCAGGATGTAAATGTATGTCTCAATACGCCAATTAGAAGAAAGATTAATGTTTTATCATCAATGCACTTGCTTTATATATCAATACAACTGATGATTTTAAAACAAGTTCAAAAACATAAATAAAAAATATATTTTCGAACTGAATGTCAAGAACCAGTGTTGCAGTCATAAAAAAACAAAGGGTATAGGCTAAAGTCATGAACATTCATGGATGCAGTATACGCCAATGCTTTATTTGAGAAGCAGAGAATATGCGGAGCTTCTTAAAAAAATCCAGAGAGAGGGTATACGGCGTATATCTCCGTATACCCTCCACTACTACGTGACAAAAACAGATCCAGATCTTAAAACATATCGTCGGTTTATATTAAGTTACAAAGGAAAAAATCCAATATTTTATAGTTCTCTATCTTATATTAGTTTTCTTTAAAGCGGTTCTCGAGCTTCCTACTGAACAACGCAAAATTTTCTGACACATTTTCTGTCTCATTTTAAGCATTTGGCAGGCTTGACTGTTGAAGCGGAATACAATGGAAACTAGTTTTAATTTTTTTTTTATAAAATTACTTATCACGTTATAAGCAAATGTTGTCACATGACGACAAGTTTTTTGCCTTTCTCGAGCTGCCGTGTCTGAAATTAGGTTCAAAACGCCAACTTTGAAAATATTTTCTGAAAAATCTTTTGCGTTTACCAAAAAATGGAAAACGTCTTTCGACTACATAGTTTCTGAATAACAACACCTGCCAATTTCCGAACAAAAATGAATTCAGAAATGTCTCAGAAAGTAGCTCTTCTCACTGAGAACACTCTTAAGGATTTTTTTCCCGCGTTTTTTTCCCGAGTTTTTCAAGAAGCTTTTAGTTTTTCGAAGATACAATATATACCATTATATATAGTAACTACTAGAGATGTACCGAATATTCGGTATCTATTCTGTATTCGGCCTTTTCGGCCATGTTACCGAATATTCCGTTAGGCCGAATATCAAGATATTCGGCCAAACCGAATACTTAAAAAAAACTTTTAAAACATTTTTAAAAATCTTACACAATTTCTACTTTTAGCTGTCAACTTATAAAGATGTTCATAAAAATTAGAAACAGAATCATATTTAAGTAAAAGAGAACGTTTTTACATTATTTGCTTTTTGTAAAGCATTACTTTAAAAAATTAACCATAATGGAGATTTTCATAGGAATTAACAATGTAAAAATGCAAGTTCCTGAACCTTTTCTAGAAAATAATCGGTTTCTTGCTTTTTCACACAAAAGTGCGCTTCTAATCGAAACAGAAAACTTTCAGGGTTGATAATACACATCAAGAAAGACAATTTTTGCTCAGAAAACCACAATCGCAATCCACTTATTCAGTTATAAATAAAGTGTATCTCATCTCATTCGAGGTCAAACTTGGATTTTCATTTGTTAACCCTAACGAAGATATCATAGCTATATTTTTAACAAACTTGCTTTGATTTCTGCGAAATATAATATTATGATGAGAAGTGCTGGAAATTGCCGCTTTTCATATTTAAACAACCATGAGGTAGACATTCCTTTATTCAGAATGCAATTTATAGTATTTATACTGGTCACTGGCCAAAATTCAATCATTTTCAATGATATCATCACATTTAATACAAACTAAATTAATATGAAACAAATCTTGCTAAAATATCTTCATTTACTGATAAAGTTGTGAACGAAAATTCAGTTTCGACTTGTAGTTGCACACCCAGAATTTTTGACTGAATATATTGTAATTTTAATGAAATAAATGCAGTGAGGTGTTGTTTTTTGTTTAAAATTTTTTTGTCTTGACGATATTATCTCTGTTTTTTACAATTTTTTTAGGAACAATGTGTATGTTTACAATCTCTGAAAATAATCGCCCATTCGAAACACTGATCTAAGATGCATTTAAAAACTTCCTTGCTAAATCAAAGACAGTAGAAAAGTTATTTTTGCTGAGTTGTTTGTTTTAGAATTTAAAAAAATATATATTCACTTGGTTTAATTCACCAGAAGAAGCTATGAAATATCAAACTTTTTTAATTAATAAAATTTTAAAATTCTCTTCTTAAATAACACAAAGAAGATTTTTTTTCATGTATAAAGTTTACTTGTAAAAAGTTCTTCTTTATCAATATGTAAATTTCTGCATTAAATATTGTGTAAAATTATTTTAAAATTTAACATTTTAATGCCTTTAATCTTTGAAATATAAAAGTATTCGACAAGCCGAGTACTTGGTATTTGGCCGAATAGTTACTACTCGGCTGGCCGAATATTCGGTATTCGGCCTAACAGTTAATTCGGCTAGCCGAATATTCGGTATACGGCTCGCTTGTAGGCCGAATATTCGCTAGAAAAGCTATTTTTGTTTGTTTTAGAATTAAAAAAAATATATTCCCTCGGTGGTTTAATTCACCATAAGAAGCCATGAAATATGAAACTTTTTTAATTAATAAAATATTTAAATATCCGACCAGCCGAATATTTGGTATTTGGCCGAATAGTTACTACTCGGCTAGCTGAATATTCGATATCCGTGTTCGCCTGTAGGCCGAATATTCGGTATTCGGTCAAAATCACTATTCGGTACATTCTTAGTAGCTGATGTAATTTTATTACACCGTTTTAATTTTCTTTGATAAGAAAAGATTCCCTGTTCTCTCTTATTTTTTGCTTTGAAAAACAAACAATACAACAGAAAAAATCTGACGACATCCTGTTCACCGAAAAAACCGCGAAATATCTATCCCCGATAGCTTTCAGAGTCAAGCAAAACGAATTTTAACGAACAAGAAGTCTGGCCTTCTAATTTCATTTGCATTGGTCAAGGAGTGTACGCATTTACTCTCAAGGCACTTTTCTCCAGATTCCTTTCTTGAATGAAGCGAAGATATTTTCTACCCTTATCTTCTAGCTTACAGGGATACTGCATAGAAATAGGAAGAAGCTTATATCTTCTAAGGGATACTGTAACCTGGACCCCTCTCCCTCCCCTTCTTACACCCATGGAATAGTTAAAAGGTGAAATTGCAATCGACTCCCAGCGAAAAAAAAAATTACATAGTGCAAAGAGAAAGGAAGTTTCTAATTAGAAAATCTATATATTTAAAATATTTAATAATTTCAAATATGGTTTGACATTGTTTTCTGTTTTGCAATACATTTTGTAATATGTTTTTAAAAATTTTTTTAAAAAAAGAAAAAAAATCAGAGCCAAATGATGCAATTTTTGAACGAAAGTGAAATTACCGAATGTATATGAGTTTACCGAAGTGGGGGGGTGTTACACCCCCCCACACCCCCCCTGTAGCTACGTCCCTGGTGACTGGTATGAACAGCTGCCTCTCCGACCTGCATGCCGGGTGTGGTTTCAACATAATGGGTCCCTCTCCGCATAAAACATCAAACGTCTGGGCGTATCTGGCCACCGAATTTGGACAACAGATCCTTGGATGTGGTTGTCCGGTAGAGTGGCCACCGCGATCGCCGGATTTGACTCCCATGGACTTCTACCTCTGGGGTTACATCAAGGTATAGGTCTATGTGACTGAGAGCACTTCTCTGGTTTATCTGAAGAACGCATCATCCTTGATTGTCGCACAGTTTGCACACCTGCTATGCTCTAACGTGTCCAGGACTCAGTACTGTGACGCATTCAATTGTACATTGTCACCAATGGAGAACACTTTGAGCAGTATCTCTAGTTTATTCCGGCGTTTGATGCATTCAGTTTTAATAGCAGACCGTTTTATAATATTATAATAAATTATTTATTTTTCTGTTTAATTTCAATATTTCATTCTTCGCTTTGTATACGACTCTTAAAAGTCAGCTCAAATTTTTAGATGAAATAACCCTCTTTGATGATACAATAATTTGGAGATACCGGCTAAAGGTTTTTTCGCCGTAAAAAGGACATAGCACCCTGATTTTGATCTCGAATTACTTTAATTCATCTTTTAACTGATCCCTCAATGAAAGACAAATCATGTGCAAAAATTTCAAATTTTGAAATTTAATAACTGTGTCAATTTTCATTGCACAGATGTCAAACTTTTTGTGTTATATCTGTTATGATATGTGTAAACTTTTACTAAATATAACTATAGAAACTGGGGGACCGTATAAAAATTTAGTTTTCGTAATTTTTATTAAATTGATTTTTTACTTTAAATAATGCCACAACATGAATATTTACCTCATTTGAAACGTTTTTGTAAGTGGAACTATATGTCTACGACCAACGGTTGAGAAATTGAAGTTCGGCGATAGATATCATATTGCATCCTGTATAAACCCCACATTTTCATAAAAAATGAGTTAAAAACATTTATAAAGAAAAATGTATAATTTTTTTTGTCTCCGGCTTTCTTAAAAGAGAGACAATCTCTTCTTTGTGGAAAATGGAGATGAGTGTGAGAAATGCATGCAATATTTTACATATAAATAAATATTTATCCGAAGTGTAAGATGAAATATCTCTCTTTTCTCTTCATAACATTTTATTCTTAAAATATTTGCATATAAATATAAAGCGCAGTTCCAATTTCTTAACCAACTACAATAACATGTTCTTAAAAAATAAAATCTTTTCATAGCTCAACCACTTTAAATTTCTTTCAAGAATCGGTGTTCTTCCGTTTGTGTTCGAAGAGTAGGCATGTTGTTAAGATGTTCATTCTATTGTGTTCTTTATAAGCACAATCGCCAATTTCCTGCGCTTTGACATCTGTCAGGTGTAAAGCGTGATTCAAACTGTATTTGTAAGCGAAAGTTTTGTAAAGAAATATAAGTCAGCATAACCAAACCATAAGAAAAAATATACCGTTGACAAAGAATCAGTCCAGAATTTAATCAAAAATGAACACAGTTATATTTCTTACTCAGTGAAAGTGAATGAGATTCAATAACACACATTATGCTTCACTACCAATAGCAAAAATTTCTTATATATACTGAAATGGTCTTCAATACAAATAAAAATTTATAAAAGTATTTAAATATCAGGTACAGATAGTTGAGAAATATAATTCTTAGAAAAAAATTTCTGCACTTTCTTAACTGGTAGATTAAAACAAGATAAGTATATATTATTTCTTTCTTTGTACAATCGGGGGGGGGGGGGATAAGAAAACAAATGTTGTTATTTATATTTACAGATTATCTGATAGAATAGAAAAACGACATATCGCTAAATAAACTGCAAATTTGTATAGAAATTTACACTTCATTAGATTATGTGCATTGTTATTTTTTTGCGGACAGTGGTTATAATCAAATAAATATAAAATTTTTAAATTCAAATTGTAATATCTTGTTTTATAGGAGAAAATGTAATATAGAACTGAATTTAACTTCACGTAACACTTTTCACATAATTTAAGATGCCAATTTGGATTTTTTTTTTTTTTTTTTAGTTTTAAGGTTCTAAATCACGCTGACTTACCATATTTTATTTTATATTTCTCTAAATAATATTTTGATATTGATGATTATAATACTATGCCGCTAATACCAAAACGAAATTATCGTTTGAAAGTTTTAATGTCTCTTTGTATATATAAAAAAAAAAAGATGAAATTAATCTATTTTTAGTCATAAAAATGAAGGATCAGGGGGATAAACGATGATAATCATAGACAGATAGAGTATAGTTATGTATATTTCCTTTTTTTACGTGCGTGCACTTTTATCGTTATTCTTCCTTTGAGACAACCTTCATTTTTGACTCGATCTAAGCTTATCAAGCGATAGTACGCCTCTCAAACTAATATAATATAGAACTGTCGCTTCAAATCTCACAAAAAGTGGTTTATCATCACTTATTGTCCTGAGTCATAAAATACTTTAGGTAAAGTTGCTTCAAGCTTCATGGATAAATTGAAAATGAAGTTCACTAAATGATATGGAAATCGGTCAACATTTTCTTCAAAAAATGAAAAATAGATTTTACAAAGTAGATCAACAACCAAAAAAGTCATACAACTAAACAACCTTATGACGAAACTTAAAAGAAAATTATTTTAAGCTCTAATGGTTTATAAGACCCATATTATACTCTAATCGTATCTAGGTGATCTAGTTGGTTATCTTGGATGACTGTAACTGATAAAATTGAAGTTACTTGATTGTTATCAGCTAGAAAAATTAAACATTTACCCAGTATACTGTTGGTATTATAAAAGATTTCTTAAGATAAGAACCATAAAAAGATTCTTGCAGATTTCTTTTCTGAATTCATTATAAGTAGATTGAACCTTGCTGAAATATCCGGTGCGTTAAAAATTCGTTAAAACTTTAAAAAAATCATTGAAAGGAACAAAATGATGCCAAAAATTGCAGTTTGCACGAATGGGATAAGAGTGAGATCGTTTGGTTTTTTTTTTTTTTTTGTAATAACAAAAAAAGTTGAAGCTAAAAATTATCGATAGATGGCGCTGGGATGCATAATATGAAGCAGATTTCTGCAAATCAGGGTCTGAGTAAAACACCTCATTGCACATAGGTTCTTCATTCGATGTCAGCAGTATGGTATCGCTACCAGATCAAAGGTTGTTGGTTAAACACTTTTACAAGAACGTGGAATCAGCACGAGACGCAATGCGAAAATTCCGCAGGGCAAAAAAGACGAAAAAAGGGATCGTTTCATGTGCTGAAATACTGAAGTTTGTCAAACGCTTCAAAGAAACAGATCTTTTTTGTAAAACTTGAGTAAAATTCCCAGTACGTTCAGTGTTAGAGAAAAGTTAAAATTTCTCTTGAGCATCTACGATTAATTTACAAAGTACTGTTTAAAGAAATAATCTAAGTGATATATTAGGGTTAACATTAAAATTGTCCTTTGTTAAAGTATTCAAAGAATTTAAGACCGCTTAGCCATTACACGTATTACAATACGTATAAGCAGAAAAAATTCTTGGATGCATTGATTTCCTATATTTAAGATATCTTTATTTACAATGAATAACAAAAAAAAAAAAAAAAAAAAAAAAAAAAAAAAAAAGAAAGAAAGAAAGAAAACGGCCAAATTAAAAGGAAATTGTAAGCAAATTACATATAGATTTTCTCATTTCATTTATATAAACTATTTTCATGACATGTTTTGATCATTTTGATTTAGAAATACTTATTTATCTTTTGAATGTCAAAATACTGTGGCTGATAACTTAAATCGCTCTTACAAAAGAATAAATTTTCATTGTAAAATCATAAAGGAATAATGCTGTTATTTATTCATGGCCATCATTAAGGAAAAATCCATAAAAACATAAAAATTAAAGACGACGAAAATTAGCTTATAATGATACAAGAAGTATCAATAAAAACTTCTTGGATAATCTACACTAAGAATTATTTTTCTATCTGAAAATCGTTTATTTCGAAAGAAAGAAATCAAATGAAAATAAAAAACAACAACAACAAATAAATAAAATAGAATGCTTGAATATCTGTGTGTGCAGAGAAAACTGTCCATAAATATCTCTGTATTTGCTTTTCTCCATCAGTGCATCTATCATTAAAAAAAGGTTTTGAAAAGAAAACAGAAACAACCTGTGTAATGCCAAGCAAATAATATTCCTGGAATTTTGGAAAGCACTATCTGTAATTGCTGCTGAATGTTATCTTAGCTATTTAATAAAATTTCTGTCGCATAAATTACAAGATTTAAAAATATATATATTTTTTTTTTTAATTGAAAATAACTTTCTGCTAACATTAAAATAATTCTTTTTAGGTTATTGGTCAATGAGATACAAATTCCCTTGGCTAATGTTAAACCTGTGGGAATGATATACATTCGTATTTTTAAAATATTGCATCCGGAAATTACTATTTTAAACTTTTTTTTTCTGTACATTCTTCTTAGAGCCTCTTTCTTTTAGAGCTGACAAAATATTTCTAAAAGCTATGCTAAATTTAATATTTTATGTGTTGATATCTTAGCCAAGCTGGCGAGCTATGAGTGAAATTGTAACACTTCAAATGAAATTAAGTATACAGGGTGTTTCTAAACTCATGGTACAAAGTTTAAGGGTAGGTAGAGCACACAGTAACAATCATTTATTGTATAGGAATGTATGGGACCAAGTGGCGCATTAAGGTAAAAACACCAGTGGGGGAAATTAGGCCCCCTTTTCAATTTTCAAAATTTCTCATTCATACCAGAAAATTTTTATGCTATCCTTTTCTTGACATTTCATAATTACTTAATAATAAAATTCTTCTTTGAAAATTTTTGGTATGAAATCGAAATTTTTTGAATTGAAAATAGAAATAGAAATAGAAATTTTTTGAAATAGAAATGGAGTTTTTGGTTGATTCCACTAGCGGTAGAGGGCAGTAAGTGACTGGTCACCGTTCAATACCATGCATTCAAGTAGAAGAAATCGCCATTTTTAATTGTGCTATCGTTCGCCATGGAAGACTTTAGATATGCCGAAAAAGCCGACATGCATTTCATGTATGGTCGTGCAAATGGCAACGTCAGAGCTGCCCTCGAATGTATCAGGAGCAGTTTCCTCGCAAAAGAATGCCTGATCATAGAATGTTTCAGCACTTACAGCGTCAACTTTCTGAAACAGGTTCTTTCCACACCACCAGACAGGAAACTGGGCGAGAAAGATCTGTACGCAGTGCAAGCCTGGAAGAAATTATTTTAAATTTCGTGAGTGAAAGGCCCGAATCAAGTAGAAGAGCTGTTGCACAGAATTTAGGTGTGAGTCATCCGACCGTTTGAAGAGTGTTAAATAAAAATCGATTTCCCTTTTCGAATCCCTTCCGTTTTCAACGTGTACAAAATTTGAATCCGGAAGACTATCTTCTGAGGTTGAACTTTTGCCAGTGGGTTTTGCAGCAACATGTATTGCAGCCAGACTTTACTGCTCATATTCTATTTACAGATGAGGCAGTATTTACACGCGAGAGTGTATTTAATGCGCACAATTTCCATCTTTGGGCAAACCAACAATCCAAATGCAACGCGGCCACATGCTTATCAACAACGATTTTCTGTGAATTTGTGACCGGGTATTGTTAATAATTATTTGATTGGCCCATACCTACTACCAAAGAGGCTGGATGGTCACTGTTACCTTATTTTTTTGCAACAGGTTTTACCAGAACTGCTGCAAGATGTTCCGATCACCATTCGTAACCGGATGTGGTTTCAACATGATGGAGCACCCGCACACTTCACCACTGATGTGCACAGTTACATGAATGCCACATTTGGGACGCGATGGATTGGGCTTGGTGGACCAGCGCCTTGGCCACCGCGATCTCCCGATTTATCGAGCCTTGATTTCTTTTTATGGGGACATCTGAAAAGTCTTGTTTATGAGACTCCAGTTGATTCAGACGAAAATCTAGTAGCTCGCATATCCGAAGCTACTGCACGTGTGCAGGAAATGCCTGACATCTTTAGAAGTGTACGCCAATCGTTCCACCGACGCTGCCAAGCATGTATCACAGTTGGTGGGCGCAATTTTGAACACTTATTGTAATGTTATTGTATGCATTATTATTTACTTGTAAACTACATTGTAAATAAACATTTTATCTTTTTTATTCCTGTATTTCGTTTGATAAGTTTGCCAGTTTTGTGCTTTTTTTTAATTCAAAAATTTCGATTTCATACTAAAAATTTTCAAAGAAGAATTTTATTGCTAGGTAATTATGAAATGTCAAGAAAAGGATAGCATAAAAAATTTCAGGTATGAATGAGAAATTTTGAAAATTAAAAAAGGGGCTTAATTGCCCCCCCTGGTGTTTTTACCTTAATGCGTCACTTGGTCCCATACATTCCTATACAATAAAGGATTGTTACTGTGTGCTCTACCTACCCTTAAAGTTTGTACCATGAGTTTAGAAACACCCTGTATATTTTATAAATAGTTTGACAACTAAAAAAGGGATACACCATTTAAGAAATAAAACGTATAAAAAAATTTAAAATATTAATTTCTTGAAGAGACATTTTAAGAACATGAACCCGTAGGATTAACATCAGCGAATGGAATTTGAAATCTCTCTGGCAAATACCCTTAAGTAAAAATGCTCCAAAACATTTTTATAGAAATACTTATGCATTGCATAAACAATAGATTACACAAACTTAAATTGTTTTTAAAGTAAAGCATATAATCCCGCTTTCGTTATTTGAATAAATATTCATTTTCAAGTTATTAACTGACTTCCTTTTTAAAAATCTATGTTTATCTTCAAGTTTGTTTTATATTCAATTTCATTTTAATCCCATCTTCACCATTGAAATGCCATTTTTTTCTACATCCGCTTGGTATAAAGTAGTTCTTTTCTCTCATGTAAATTATCATTTCAGTTATCTTGAATGTTTATTTAAGTAATTGAGTTTTTTCCATACCGTAGTGAATTGGAAATCTCGGTACTATGTATTTTCCACTATTTTCTCTTGTTCCTTTTTACCCCGGTGTTTGATGGCATTCTTTCCTGATCGCTCGACGGAGTTATCACTCTTCATATAGCGTTGTGAATAACAGCCGAAACATTTGTTAAATTGTTATGCCATTCAGTTAATCCTTTTGCAGAACCCAGAAGCAACGTTTCTTGCTCAGTCATTTTTTTCAATTAAATTATAAGAAATAAAATTTTGTTTAAATAAATTAGAAGAATTTGCTGGCGGTATGATGAAACTTGATGTTGATATGATAAGATGATATAATGATGTAGTGATGATAATATGATTTTGTAAAATTTAATATGAATAAATTATTAAAAGAGATGCAGTATATTTTAAATAGATGGAACACAATTTTTTGTAACACTGGAATGCCTTTTTTCCTATCCTCTTCTTATAAAACAATTCTCTTCTGGCACATAAATTATTATTTCAATTATCAGGAACGTTTATTTAAGGGGACAGTTTCCCTTTAACCGGTCAAAAATGCTATTAAACTGATTCAGTGAATTGGGAATCTCGGTGCTATATATTTTCGACTATTTTCTTATGTTTCTTTTTACCCATAGATTTCCGGTGTTTGATGGCATTTTTTTTTTCGTCGCACGACTGCGTTATCACTTCATATAGCGTTGTGAATAACAGCCGAAACATTTGTTAAATTGTTATGCCATTCAGTTAATCCTTTTGCAGAACCGAGAAGCAATGTTTCTTGTTTAAACATTTTTTTTTCAATTATAAGAAAAAAAAATTGTTTATATGAATTAGAAGAATTCACTGACGGTATGATGAGACTTGATGTTGATATGATAAGATGATATAATGATGTGGTGATGATAATATGATTTTGTAGAATTTAATATGAATAAATTATTAAAAGAGATGCAAAATAGATGGAACAAAATTTTTTGTAACACTGAAATGCCTTTTCTCATATTCTCTTCTGGCATATAAATTATTATATCAATTATCATGAACTTTTATTTAAGAGGACAGTTTTTCTTTAACCGGTCAAAAATGCTAGTAAACTGATTCAGTGAATTGGAAATCTCAGTACTATGTATTTTCCACTATTTTCTCATGCTTCTTTTTACCCATAGATTTCCGGTGTTTGATGACATTCTTTCTTGGTCGCTCGACTGCGTTATCACTTCATATAGCGTTGTGAATAGCAGCCGAAACATTAGTTAAATTGCTGTGTCATACAGTTAATCCTTTTGCAGAACCGAGAAGCAAAGTTTTTTGCTTAGTCATTTTTTCAATTAAATTGTAAGAAATAATTTTTTTTTCTATGAATTAGAAGAATTCACTGACGGTATTTTGAGACTTGATGTTGATATGATAAGATGATATATTATGTGGTGATGATAATATGATTTTGTAGAATTTAATATGAATCAATTATTAAAAGAGATGCAGTATATTTTAAATAGATGGAACAAAATTTTTTGTAACACTGAAATGCTTGTTCTCCTATTCTCTCCTTATAAAATATTCTCTTCTGGCATATAAATTATTATTTCAATTATCATGAACGTTTATTTAAGGGGACAGTTTCCCTTTTACCGGAAAAAAATGCTAGTAAACTGATTCAATTTCCATACCTTTTCACTAACTAGTAAAGCAAATTCAATGAAATTTTTTGGAATGTTAAGTATACCATTACTTGTTACAATGTACAAAACAGATTGATGAAAAATATTTAAATTAATTAGGAAAACGTAATTATGTAACCTACTCTTTTTTTTTGTTTTGTTTTCGTAACTACTGTATATCACTGCGCGCATGGTTTCTCAAAAACTATTAAAGATAATGGGTTGAAATTTTCTGAGTGCATTAATATTATACTTCTGCATAAAATGAACTAAAATCTAAGAATTATCTTAAATAATAAAAATTTTATTTAAAAAAATATGCGAGAAATTTTACCGATTTTCTTTTTTAATTTTAATTATAAATTATAAATATTATTAATGAAGATAATTAAAAGGTTTTAGTTTATCATGTTTAGCGAAGCGTTATCTTTAAATTAAAATATAGTTACGGTTAATAAATTAAAATGAACACGAGATATGCGTGCAGTGATGTATCTTAATTACGAAAAAAAAAACAGTACTTTACTTAATTAAGTTTTCCTAATTCATTTAAATATTTTTCCCCAATCTGGTTTGTTTATTCTAACAAGTAATGCGATACTTAACAATCCAAAAAAATTCATTGAATTTCCTTTATTAGTTAGTTGTGAAAAGGTATGGAAATTGAATCAGTTTTCCAGCATTTTTGACAGGTTGAAGGGGAACCGCCCCTTTAAATACTTGAGTTTTTTTTTTTACCTCGGCAAATTGGTAATCCCAACACTATGTCTTATGTACGATTACCTCTTTCCTTTTTATCCATAACTTTGTGGCATTTAATGATATTCGCTTGGCGGCATTATCACTTAATACAGTGTTGTGAATAACAGCAGAAATATTTGTTAGATTGTTTTACTGAAATTCAGTTAATTTTTTTGGAGGATCGAGAAGAAATTTTCCTTCTTCAAAAATATTTAGCTGTTGTTTGAAATTAATATATAAGAAATGACAAAAAAAATTATTTTGCATGATATAGATTTCGAAGGATTCAGTTCTAATTATTAAATGACGGGAATGCAAGTATACTTTAAATATATAGAACTTAGTACGTTTTTTTAGCACTATGTGATTTATTCTCCCTTTAACAAAATAGTCTCTTGTGGTATAAAAAATATCATTTAACTACCCAAAATATTGATTAAGTTCCAAAAATAACCGTTACTGTTTTCATGCGAAGGTAAATTAGAAATGGTGGTACTACTTTTCTTCCACAATTGCCGTTAGTAGTCCATATTTGCTATTAAAATGATGAATCATTTATTTGTCATGTTTGATTTTCAGCAATGTAACACGAATTATTAATTAAAAACCTTTACAGTTGTATTTTAAATAGTTAGCTAGCACAAATATTTTTCACAATTGAGATGCCTCTTCCATCATCTCATTCCCGTTTAACGAAATAGATCCTTTCTGGATATAAATTATTATTTTACTTATCGAATATTGATTTAAGTAACTGAAACATTTTTCATAATGCGGTGAATTAGAAATCGTAATACTAAATCTCATAGGCAGTTATCCTTTTTTTTCTTTACTTTTTATACACTGTTTCACATAATATGATGATATTCCTTTCTAAACGCTCGAGTGCGCTATTACTGCATATACTGTTGTCAGTAACTGTTAACTTGTTTGCCACGTAATTCAGTTAATTCTGAAAAGCCGAGAAACATTATTTTTGTTGAATGCTCTTTAGTTATTGTTTTGAATTAAATTATAAGGAAAAAAAACTTTTAAGATGTTATATAGATTTAGAAGAAATTAGTTTCAATTATTAATTAAAATGCGTGATGATTTATTTTAAAAAGCTAAGAAGGCCACAAACTCTTTTGATCATTGATATGTCTTTTTTTCCCCTATTCACTTTTAATAAAATGTTTCAATTATGGCATATAAATTGTTATTTTAGCAAGTAGAATGTTAATTTATGTTGATTTAAAATTCTTATTTCATACTCCGGTGATTTAGAAATCATGGCACTTTCTTTTATAGATTTCTTTTAAAGCGTATCTTCGCGGTATTTGATGGTATTCTTTCCTGGATGTTAGACTGTGATATTGCTTGATACAGTGTTGTGAATAGCAACAAATACATTTGTTTTATTGCTGTTCATACAATTCAGTTTATCCTTCGTAAGAGCTGAGAAGTAGTTTTTCTTTTTGAATGACCTTTAGCTGCGGCATTCTCACAATCTTTTGACTTTCATGTCCCTGAATAATAATTTTTATTTTAATACACTTTTTTTGTGTTTTTGTTTATTTCATATACTTGGGAACATCCCATTGCATGATTGCATAACAATATTAACGAGATAAATAAGTTTTGGACGATGTTGGGGGGTCCAAACACCAGGAAAACTCCTATACCGTCCCGTGTCCCTGATGCTGATTTTTAAGTTTGGAGCTGTCTGGATAAAATTGTTTCAATAAAAATAATTCGATGTAATTTTTTTTCTAAAACTGAAACTATTGTTTTATATAAATAAGTAGCTAAAAATTAGCCTGCACACATTTTTAGGGTTGTTATTTTTTAAACTCTGTCCCTAGGTTTTAGATTTTTTACCACCCCTCTTCTAAAATTATACAGAAAATCACTTATGCAGCCGCAGATTTTTTTTTTCAAGTTTTTTCTCATGCAGAAGTATGCTAGAGAAATAATGTCTAAAATTCTTTGGCAGGAAATTTACTGTAGAATTTAAATCAGCATTTAAATATCAATTTCAAGCATAGTGGCTTTATTGGCAGTCTCACCGTCCCCAAGGTTTATTCCTGCACTTTTCAAGGTAAATTAATTTTTTTTTAATTAATCCAATGTAAATAACTGTTTCTAAAAATCAATGAACATTTTGGATATCACTTAGTCGTAACATGATCTGCCAAAAATAGGTGGTAATTTTCCCTGCTGTTACATCCTTACCGTCCCTTTTTTTCCCATTTCGTCCCTTTTTTCCCTATACATCCTCTTTTTTAGGGTTCCGTACTTAAAAAGTAAAAACGGAACCATTATAAGATCACTCCTGTGTCTGTCTGTCACAGCCCTTTTACTCGTAAACTGTACAACGTGGAAAGTTCAAATTGGGGGAAGTAATAAAGACTATTGACGCACATATTTACAGATTAATAAATATTCATAAATATATTTAGGAAAAATGTAGAGGGGCTAATTAAGTTACTTGAAAAAAAAATATTTTCTTTGTATATCGTGCGGGGTATCGTGTGAAAGCTTTCGTAACGCTGAAATCAAAAATATATTTCATTTAATTTTAGGTATTATATTTTCAAAGTTATGGTGGAAAATGTAGTGCAAAAATATGTCCCCCCCCCCCCCATCTAATTCAGAATCTAGTGAAACTAAAATTAGGAAAAAATTAGAGGTAGTAGACATTAATTTAAACCTTGCAGGAAAATTATAGCGATTACCCTAGGTCACATAGTTTTTGAGAAAATCGCATTTTTCCGTTACATTGAAATTTCGATTTACGGGCTTCAGCAAAAGTGTTGATCAGAGCTGAAGGTACCTATCGTAGCAGAAGTACAAAAGCATTGTTGATCATGAATTTCGGAAAAAATCGTCGAAAATCGCTTAAAGACACGGACGGTTTGGGCATACATAATGACAGGGATGGCGTACTCTATGCTCCATCGGATTTTAAAGCCTAGATAAAAAAATTTAAGGATATATTTATGTAATGCAATGCCCAGTAGCAGCATCAAAGCAATAAACGTCAAATTGTTAAAAGCAGACTAATTTAATGAGAATGAATCACATAAATACTATGGCATTCGCGACTAGTTTCCATTGAGTGGCTCTCTCAATACACCTACTATGCTTTTAAAGGTTAATTAAAAACCTATATGGAATAACAAATATACAGAATAGCTATATTTGCTATTATTTAGGTTCCATATGTCTTTGAATTTTCATGGTATATCCATTTATACTTTTCTAGTATCCAGGCTACAAAGGCAAGTCCCTTTAACCTGAAAATACTTGTGAACGGAGCATTCATCAGAGCTTCATACAAGTTAGGTATAGTAAAGCGACTACGACCGATTTAATAAAAACGACAGCAGCGCTCCCCTAGTGGGGAAATTTTGAAGATAGCTACTGCAAATCGAAAACGAAAAGAGATAGAGCATAATTTCTAGTTAGAAAGTTTTAGAGCATAAATTAATTAATAGAATACGACATTTGGTTTACATGGATAAGTTAAATCTTCGTTTGTTTACCCAAAAATGTCCGAAATCGATGCACTCCATTTTGTGTAAACGTTTGAATGGAATAGTCAGAAGTATGAAGAAATACGTACAATTTATGCTATAAATAGGTACTTATCTCAATACATTTTGATAACATCACACACACAAAAAAAGACAAAAGGTCTCACAG
The DNA here is from genome assembly GCA_963932465.1 of Maratus speciosus. Lineage (NCBI taxonomy): Eukaryota > Metazoa > Arthropoda > Arachnida > Araneae > Salticidae > Maratus > Maratus speciosus. Next base: position 415,227,814 of record OZ010796.1, on the reverse strand, counting down.
TGATAAAAAGTTAATATTCAGTATGTTCGAAAAATTTGCCATTGCTCACGATACGCGTTTGTATTCGTGAGAATAATTCTGCATGTACATTTCTCAGCATGGAACGTCTATTACAAGTCACTTCAATGTGACCACATAGATTTAACCCTTTCAAGGAAAATGGTAAGACGGTCTAGTCACCTAATTTTAATTCCAAAACTGACAAATGGCACCAAGAATATTATAATAAAATTTTGCTTGTGTAATGAAAGTGCAAATTAGCGGGTTTTTTTTTTCTGAGAAATTCGTTTGAATATTCTGTTGTCAGTCAATTATTTCATCAGTTTACGAACAGAATTCTTCTGGCCCTGAAAGGGTTATTCTAACATTTTAAATGAATTGGAAATTAAATCTTTACAGACATTACAGCACAGTTCAACGTCAGAATCTGCAATTGTGCACTACTACGTTTCCGCAATGTGAATAGGCAAAGTAGAATCGTCGCTCATCGATTTCGGACATTTTTGAGTATGCAGGCGACGATTTATCTTATCCGTGTGAATCAAATGTCGTTTCGTATTAATTAATTGATGCTCTAAAACTTTCTAACTGGAAAATTTGATCTACCTCTTTTCGTTTTCGATTTGAAATGGCTATCTTCCAAATTTTGCCACTAGGGGTGCTGCTGTCATTTGCATTAGGTCGGGCGTAGTCGCTTTACTGTACCGCTACCTCACTTGTATAGCTGCAGCTCTCTCCGTTCGTAAGTATTTCCAGGTTAAAGGGACTTTCCTTTGCACCCCTTTTACTATACAGCTATACCCAACCCTACGTTGTATAGTTTTTACAAAGTCTTAGTACTCTTTTAGCAACGGTATTTTTTAAATAATACACTACTAATTCATATATTATTGTACGGAACCCTCTGTGCCCGAGCAATACTCGCACTTGACCGTTTATTTACATTACCGTCCCTTCTTTAACATCTATTTAAGACAGTGTTATACAAAAATTTTGTACTAAAAAATACTACATTGTCATTATTTCTTATTTGAATGTCCTGTGGGTACTATGCAAATTCATTATAAGTAAAAATTTAGAAGAAAATAAAAAGTTTTATTGGTAAAATGGTAAGGAAAATTAAACTCGCAAGTTTAACTTAAACCTCAGTTAAATAAAAATTTTTTCGCTGCTGACCATTTTTTCTTTATTTTGAATCATTAAGGCATTCGTCTATCAGATTAAAATGTTATTTTAGCAAGTTTAATTTCACCAGATTTTTTTCCCCAAAAGACAAAAGATTGTGAGAATGCCCCAGCTATTGTATTAAATTGATTTAGAAGAAATGAAAAAAAGTAAAAAAAGACTTTTTTGCATGATGTTGATTTAGGAGAACTTAATACGAATTATTCATTAAAATGGTAGTAGTATACTTTAACTTGTTAGGATTTAGCTAGTGCAAATTATTTTAACTATTGATATGTTTTTTCCCCATCATACATTTTTGACGAAATAATTCTCTTCTAGCATATATATTCCAATTGTCTAAAAAGTTGATTTAAGTAACTGAGTCCTTTTTTATATCCAAGTTAATTAAAATTCATGATATTATGTTTATTTTATAGTCATATATTTTTTTTAATCCAGAGTTTCACAGAATAGATATGGATTTTTTTTCTAAACGCTTGATTGCGTTATCACTTTATACAGTATTGTAAATAATAGCAGCAGTTAAAAAAGTAAATAAGCTGGTGTGAAATGATAAGATAAAAAGAACTTCTTAAAAACACCATAAAAATTTTAATAAAATTTTCAAAATGCAAAAATTATGTTTAATGCCAATCTGAATTAATCTGAATTAGACTTTGTTGAAAATTTAGGCATTTTTCTTAATCGTGAAGTTATTGTTAATGAAAAATCTGATTATACTATGGTCTCTGCAGCTTAGAAAAACTTGTTTATACGTACCATATAATATTTATATTTTTAATACGTAATATTAGCTGTGGTATTAATATATATACATATTTTCTTTTTTTCCCTTATCATTTATTTATCATTTATTTATTTATTTATTTTATTTTCTAATTGATAATTTTAATTTTATTTAATTATGAATTACTATATATATTGTATTTCGACTTATTAAATTGCTTCATTATTCTCCCGCTGGTCTGTGTTCATCTCTTTGGGTAATGCTCTTGTGTGATTGGCTGATGCCTTCTGCTTCCCTATTCGCTGTTTCCTATTCATGCTTCCCTATTGGCTCTTTCTTCAACATGTCCCTTTCCCTTACCTGTTCTCTGTCAGTCTTGCTGCTGTTTTCAAAGTAGTAGCACGTGTTCTCTGCTCCTGATGAAGAAAGACTAGTTCTTTCGAAAGGCCTTGAGCATTTATTAAATTTTTATGGGTTTTTTAAGAAGTTCTTTTTATCTTAATAGCAGCAGTATTTGTTAAATTGTTGTACATTCAATTCAGTTAATCCATCTGAAGAACAGAGAAGCAATATTTCTTGTTGAATGTTCTTTTCCACTTGTTTTCGATTTGTTTATAAAAAATGAAAAACATTTTGTATGACAAATTTAGGATTATTAAGTTCAGGTTATTAATCAAAAGGAATGATAGTATATTTAAGATATCTAGAACTCAACTAGTACAAATTCTTAAGTAAAATTAGTGCATGGAAATTAGTTCCAAAGGGAAATAATTTCACATTTTCTTAATTGCACAGTTTATTGAAGAATTTCACACCGTTCATGCCACAATTTATTTGTTATTTAAAGCTAGGATTTAATCTATTCAAACACTTTTGCATATAAATATCTTACAAATGAAGCTCTGATCTGATTCAATATAAAATAATTAATTGAAAAGATAAAGTATATCCCATTTTCTTCTTTATAAATGCAATTTATTGAAAAAAAAATATTTCTGTTTGAAGCATGAATGAATTTCATTTGTTCATTTTTGCAGGTACAAACCTTACAAATGATGATCATTATTCTGTAGCGAACTCAAGTAAAAAAAAAAAAAAAAAAAAAAAAAAAGGAGGGGGAAGTAGAAAAAAATGCAATATTATACCACCAGTACACTATTATTGGCGCTGAAAGAGTTTCAGAGTGAAAAGAGCTTTGGTATATTGCTATTTATTGGAACTCACATAGTGTTATTTTATTGGAAATCGCATATTGTTATTTTATTGTAAAACGCATACTGTTATTTTATTGGAAATTTATGGCATATAATGCTACTGGTGATTGCAACTGTATGAATTAAAACCGCTATCAGGAGCGAACTATTTTTAAAGTAATCTCCACTTACATAAAAAATTTTTGTGAAATACTACAAAAATCTGTCGGACCATAGTACTTAATGTTTTGGTTGTGAGTTGTTCTTACATAACAGAAAACACAAAAAAACCTAACACTGTGTTTTTTCACAGACTTCGTCTGACATCTCTAAAATCTCTGAAGAGAAAAGAACAACAACTTACAAAAAATTCTTATCCTTATTTTTGTAAAATATGTAAAGTGTTATAATTATGGGCCGGCAAAGCGGGCCGATTTCAAAGACGTAGATTGAAAAGGATGCAATCCAGCATGCTATTGGGAAAAAAAAATACTTCTATTTTTCAATTAAATCTTGACTCTCCACCTACATGTATAGTGTACTAGCAATTAGTGAAGTATATGGCTCGAACCGGGAACAGGCGTGGATGTTTATAGTGAGAAGGATACCCCAATAAAACGGAGTTTCCAGTCTGTTTAGCCCTCGTGTGCAAAAGATGACCATAGGGCTAGAAATCAATCTTCTCTGGAAGAATTCGTCTTGACTCAAGGACATAAATTAAAAGAAAAGTTTATGTCCTAATTATCTTTTATTTATTAGCGAAAGCTAAAAATTTCCGTATCTCCGTAGTTGTCGATCATTCCAATCTATGGTAACAAAGATTTTTTTCTGACACCCAAGTTTTCTTAAAAGAGACAATCAACTGCATGATACTTTGAATCTAAATCAATGTGAGACGGTATCATGAAATAGAAATTTAATTCGAATTAATTGAGGATGACAACTTGAAATTTAAATATCGAATTAATTACCTTGTTTCAATTAGATTTACGAGAAAATCAATATATTTCGTAATTTTTATTATTTAAAAATAGAAATTTAGACAAAATCGTGTTAAATATATAAAATCATACAAATTTGAGGTTTAGTTAAGGTTATAATTGCGTCCCTAGGTAGCTACGCGGGCAGCTCAGCTAGTATATTATATAAAGAGCCTAATAGATTATAATATGCATGCAATATATCATCTAAGGAGCCTAATAAGATTGTACTGGATAAATAAAATAAGGCCTCTTATATGATAAATAGTACATTAAAAGCATAATTATTTATCCTATAAGTCTTATACGATAACAATATATATATATATATATATATATATATATGTAAATTCTTGAATAAATTGCTATCCTTAAAACGTTACTTTATTCTAAAACGATCTTGTGAACGTGATTCGCAGTTCATGAATTATTTTCTAGATTTGCTTCTTTCAGAATAAGGCCCGAAATAATTTTCTGTAAAAATAAGTATATTGACAGAATTTGTTTATGAATTTAAAAAATAAATATAAAATATAACATTCGTTAGAGAAATAATATCCAGAAAATTTTTGCTATTTCTAATACCCTCAGGCGACCAAGACACAGATGAGGTCCCTAGGGTGCATGGTGGTTGCCCTTTCCATTTAACAGACCTCAACGATAGAAAAAAATAGGAAATATTACCTGGTACATATTTTATTGCTAAAACATTATCTATTTTATTATTATTACTAGTCTGAAAAAACTAATTTTATCGCTTAAATTGTAGCTATTTACATAATTAACAAACTAATTATATTCATTTTAATAAAAATGAGGTTGTTAAAACGCACGTTTACCCGCGTGAAACTCTTTCACAATCTTGAAATTATGCTTCGTTTACTTGAATAATTACCACTTGTGAGCATTGACATTTATATATTTGTTATTTTTTCGCTGAAGTAAGATTCCACGAAGTTAAATGTAATGTTTTGTTTGTATGTTTTACCCTTCAAAAAAGAAAGAAAAATATTTTCCTGCGCATTTCAGTATTGATTCATTTTACTAATACTGAAAATATTTTTGAAAAATCACTGCAGTGCTCCTTGTATGAGATATTTTAAAAGAAGTTTTGAGTAAAATGCAAATCTTAAGGTACCCTTAAATCCATTTTTGATCCAAAATAGTCTTGTGAACATAATTTAAACATATATACTTTATAAATTCTTTTAAAAATTGTTCATTTCAGAATAAAACCTATAACATTTTTCTACAAATATAAGGATATCGATTTAATTTTTTTATATAATATATCAAAAATGTAAAATAAAAGCTTTCTCAGAAAAAAATTAGACAAAAATACACCAGAAAATGTTTGCATGATACCAAATTTATTACTAAAACATTATTGTATAATGCATCTTCTTTTATTATTACAGGATTCACAAACTAATTTCAGCACTGAAGTGAACATGCATTAAACATGTATATTTTTTTAAATTCTTTTTTTAAATTGGGTCTTTCAGGTTAAACACTACGACATTCCTTTGCAAAAACTCGAATATTGAAGGAGTTCGTTTATAAAACGTCAAAAATGTAAAAGAAAAGCTTTATCAACGAAAAAAATGAAGCAAAATATTTAAAACATGATGGGTCGCAGTGTCCTATATTTGTTTTACGTTTGATACCATTTTTGCAAACACGTAATAATCTTCATATTAGATTTATTTAATACATGCAGCAGAATTCAATCACGTTTGACAGTTGTTTGGCAATAGTTGTAGTAAAAGTATAATGCATAAGCAAATATATATATATATATATATATATATATATATATGTATAATATTCCACACACTGTAAAAAAAGGGACTAAAATACAGAAAAAACTACTGGCAATCTAGACGCCAGTGCTATTTTCGTATTTTAACGGAACTTTTTCCCGGTGAATTGCAGAAAATTTCCGGTTTTTTTTGGAATTTAACGGAAATTTTTCTGTAATTTACCGGGAAAAAGTTCCGTTAAAATACGGAAATCGTACTGGCGTCTAGATTGCAGTAGTATTTCCCTATTTTAGTCCGTTTTTTTTTAAACAGTGCATATTTGTCACAGGAAAAAAATTACAAAACATCATACTGGATAATACCCACTATATAAAATTCCAATATAAAATAAAAGTACAGTACATATTTTAAAAACATATGAAGTCAGATAAAATTGAAATAGGTATAATCTAAGTATAAATTGGAGCAACAAATGGAATATAGATATCAAATGACGATAGAAATTTAAGAAACCAAAGCGACACGTGGATGTCTATAATCGTCAGTCGGCAGAACACCATCTATCCCAAATAAATGCATTATTTCATATAATACACTGACAGATTTGGGAAAAATAATCTGTCACTGCTAATAAAATATATTGTAAGAATAAAACACAGTAAGGAATCACAAGAAAGCCAAAGAAAAATCGAAAATTGCACTCACATTTCATACAACCAAGCGCATTAAAAAAGCAAGCACATTAAAAAAGTGACTTTACTCTTCCCGATTCAAAGAAAGCGTTATTATCAAACTTACCTTGATAGCCAAGTTAGCCTGAACACCCCGTAATTTTTTAAAACGAAGTCCGCCAAACAACAACAACAAAACAGTTTACTAGATTTAATTTAAGATAATTCTTAAATAAATAATTACATATAAACACATTCGCTCCCTACAGCTAAAAGAACATCATAAGCGCACATAATATATATACATAAGCATATATAATATACATAAGCTGTAGCCATATATCTTTATATAAATAAATATATTCAAAGTATACATGATTTTGGAATTTATTGAATTTAAGAGCAGGTGTATATAGTTGTAAAATATGAAGAATATTTAAATAATAATATAGAAATGACACATCAATGCCACAGGTTAAATTTTCTGCCTTTACTCATAAACGGGCGTTTTTAAACTCCACTCCTTATTTGAAATAAAAATACTATCGGCAGGTTTCGTATATTGAGATTGAGACATGCTTGCATTAAACCCAATTTAAAAAATTTGACTATATTTTACAGCCAAAAACTATTATAAAGAAATATAAAATTAAACAAATAATAATAAATGAAATTAAACAAACAAAATAAATGTTTAAATATTAAATATATTAATGAAATTTATGAAATAAATGTAAAATGCAAGTCAATGCCTCATCTCCACTCGTTTCCCAAAACAAAATAATGTCGTTGGAAACTATAAAAATAAACACACAAACCACTCTCGAAAATACAATCACAATTTATACAGATCAATCTCAGATATTAATCTCATAGATCAATCAAATTGAGATTAATCTGTGTAAGTTGGATTGTATTTTCGAGCGTGGTTTGTGTGTTTATTTTCATTGTTTCCAACGACATTATATTTTTAGTGAAACGGGTAGAGGTGACGCATTGACTTTCATTATACATTTATTTCATAAATTTCGTTAATATATTTAATATTTAAACATTTATTTTATTTGTTTTATTTCATTTGTTATTATTTGTTTAATTTTATATCGCTTTATAATAGTTTTTGGCCTTATGGGTGTATTCTAATTCAAACTGCTTATTTTCTGATTCATTTTTTAATTAATTTTTGCTCTCAAACGCATCAAACTGGAAAATTCTCTTATTTAGAAATTACATAATGTGCCGAGCTTCTCGAATTTTTGATAAATGCAGAAAATATTGTAAAAAATGCTGTCAAAGTTGGCGTTTTGAACCGAATTTTCCGAAGCGAGAGAGCTAGGAACGAAAAAAATGGCCGTACTGAGAAAATAATTGTTTATAAATCAAGTTCTAATTAATTGAGCAAAAAATGAAATCACACGACCTCTTATACATCTCTTCAAAAATCACCTCAACAAGTTTCAGGTTTTTACTTTTAAAAATAAGTCTGAAAATGTCTCAGAAAATTTCGAGCTGTTGAGGGTGGAAAAATATTTTTTCGAATACACCCTTAAAATATAGTTAAATGGTTTATTTTTATATTTATGCAATTTTTTACAACTATATGGACCTGCTCTTAAATGTAATCAATTTCAAAAATCATGTATAGTTCGAATATATTGTATTAAATTTTTTAAGAGCTGCTTTGGCGCCTATATTTGCAATAATTTATTGAATCTTTTATATGAGATTATATATATAAATATCACTGTCAGAAAAACTCGTCTATATACACTAAATTATTCCTCATTTTTTAACAAATAATTTCCGTACTCGTAGAAAACGTGTTTTATCCGTGAATTCTTCCCGAAGTCTGAAAGAGAGGGAGATGTTCCGTTCATTCCTAGAACGCATGCGCATTGGCTCTATTAATACTAAAATCCGAATTCATTTTAAAAACGAAAAACCAAAAATTCAATAAATTAAGATTTCTAAATTAATAATAACAAGCGGGAATGACCGAGCATAGCTCGGTCAAAATTACCTTTGTGTTCAATACGATATAAAATTCTCATTGTATCATCTGTATTATTTCTATAAAACATGTTATTCTATAACGGAATTATTTACAAAAGCAATCAATAGGAAAACTATGTACGTAGATGTTTCTAAATTTTACATTATTTACACATTTACAACGAAAGAACGTCAATCCAAATTACACTTTTAGCTCGACTCTGATTGGTTTAACCATGTATCTGGAGTCCTATTAAGAATTTCTAAAAAAATCCTTCATATTTTAAAAGACTATTTTTTTCGCCAAATATAGCTAAGTTTGGCTACATTCTTTCATTTGACGTCAAGTATATGATTTGGTATTCGTAATCTTGAAAGTCGATTTTTCGGCCAAATGTCGTGAATATTTCCCAAAATATCGCCAACTTATTGCCAAATTCACAGCTTCGAGACCCTGACCCGTAGTGACCCAAAATGACCCACTAATTAAATCTGCTCGAATATGTGGCTTATCTCAAAGGTCTTCTAGTAATCAAAAACGGTAGGATACAAAATTTAGCCAAAATTGTTTAAGCCGTTTTAAAGATAATATTAGCTTGACCCGAAGTGACCCCAAAATGACCCAATACTCTAATTTTCTTGAACTTGTGAGACCAGCCCAGTGATCTTCTCAATATCGAAAACTTAATATAGAATACATAATTCAGTCAAAATTGTTAGAGCCATTTTTTAGATAAAATTAGCTAGACTCGTAGTGACGCAAAAATGACCCGCTAATCGAAATTTCTCGAACATGTGACCTAGCTCAATGATCTTCTCGTTCCCGGAAATGGTATTATACAAAAAGTTTGTCAAAATCCTTTGAGACTTTTTTTAGATACAATTAACTTGACCTTGATCCATTGCGACCCCAAAGGACCCACTAATTGAATGTTCCTGAACATGCGACCTAGCCGAATGGTCTTCTTGAGCGTAAACGATAGAATACAAAATTTCGTCAAAATCCCTAAATTTCTCGAATATATGACCCAGCCCAGTGGTTTTCTCAAGACCGAAAACGGTTGAATACGAAAACCAGTCAAAATCTTTACACCAGTTTTTTAGATAAATTTAGCTCGACTCGCAGTGACCCAAAAAATGACCCATTAAACGAAATTTCTCGAACATGTGATCTAACCCAATTATCATCTTGAGTCCGAAAATCGCATAATATAAAATTTTGTCAATATCATTTGAGCATTTTTTAGATATAATTAGCTTGACCCGGGCCCATAGTGGCCCAAAATTACCCAATAATCGAATTTTCTCGAACATGCGACCTAACCCAATGGTCTTCTCGATCACGAAAATGATAGAATACAAAATTTAATCAAAGTCGTTAGAGCCGTTTTCTAGAAAAAATTAGCTTGACTCGAAGTGACCCGAAAATGACACGCTAATTGAAATTTTTCGAACATGTGACCTAGCCCAATGATCTTCTCGTGCCCGGAAACGGTATAATACAAAAATTTGCCAAAATCGTTTAGGCCGTTTTTTAGATACAATTTTTTTGATCCTGACCCATTGTGACCCAAAATGACCCAATAATCGAATGTCCTTGAATATGAGACTTAACCCAATTGTATTCTTGTGCCCGAAAACGATAGAATAAAAAATTTCTTCAAAATCGTTAGAGCCATTTTCTAGATAAAATTAGCTTGCGCCATAGTAACCCCAAAATTACCCACTAATCGAATTTTCTCTAACATGTGACTTAGCCCAATGGTCTTCTCGTAATCCAAAACGATAAAATACAAAATTTAGTCAAAATCGCTAGAGCCGTTTTTTAGATAAATTTGGCTTGACCGATAGAGACACAAAAATGACCCACTAATAAAACTTTCTCGAAAGTGTGACCTAGCCCAATAGTTTTCTCGTGCCATAAAACGGTTGGATATAAAATTTAGTTAAAATCGATTGAGCCGTTTTTTAGATATACCGTAATTTCCGGCTTATAATCCGCGGATCAAACAATTCTGTTTGGACCCAGAAATTTTATTTAGTAATTGAAGCCAAATATTTACCGCGATCTAAAAAGTTACATTTTATTTTTAAAAATTTCTGGGAAGAAAAATGATTGTTTGATCCGCGGATTATACGCCGGAAATTACGGTAATTAGCTTGACCCTGACACATTATGACTCAAAATGACCCAATAATCGAATTTTCTCGAACATGCGACCTAATCCAATGGTCTTCTCGATCCCGAAAATGATAGAATACAAAATTTAATCAAAATCGTTAGAGCCGTTTTCTAGAAAAAATTAGCTTGACTCGAAGTGACCCGAAAATGACACACTAATTGAAATTTCTCGAACATGTGACCTAGCCCAATGATCTTCTCGTGCCCGGAAACGACAGCGATGACAGCGATGACCACCTCGGGAACTCAGCTTTTGCTTTAGAGTGTTAGTGCAATCCCGAGGGGCGTGCCCGGAAACGGCATAATACAAAAATTTGTCAAAATCGTTTAAGCCGTTTTTTAGATACAATTTTTTTGACCATGACCCATTGTGACCCAAAATGACCCACTAATCGAATATCCTTGAATATGAGACGTAACCCAATTGTATTCTTGTGCCCGAAAACGATAGAATACAAAATTTCTTCAAAATCGTTAGAGCCATTTTCTAGATAAAATTAGCTTGAGCCATAGTAAACCCAAAATTACCCACTAATCGAATTTTCTCTAACATGTGACTTAGCCCAATGGTCTTCTCGTAATCCAAAACGATAGAATACAAAATTTAGTCAAAATCTCTAGAGCCGTTTTTTAGATAAAATTTTCTTGACACAAAGAGAGACACAAAGATGAGCAACTGATCAAAATTTCTCGAAAGTGTGGCCTAGCCCAATAGTTTTCTCGTGCCATAAAACGGTTGGATATAAAATTTAGTTAAAATTGATTGAGCCGTTTTTTAGATATACCGTAATTTCCGGCGTATAATCCGCGGATCAAACAATTCTGTTTGAACCCAGAAATTTTATTTAGCAATTGAAGCCAAATATTTACCGCGATCTAAAAAGTTACATTTTATTTTTAAAAATTTCTGGGAAGAAAAATGATTGTTTGATCCGCGGATTATACGCCAGAAATTACGGTAATTAGCTTGACCCTGACACATTATGACTCAAAATGACCTACTGATGGAATTTTCTAGAACATGTGACCGGGCCCAATGGTCCTCTCGTGCCCGAAAATGGTAAAACACAAAATTTAGTCAAAATCGTTAGAGCCGTTTTTAAGATAAAATTTGCATACACACACACACACAATTTTTTCTCTTATTATAGTATGATTAAAAAAAAATTAAACCAACTACAAGGAAAATAAACGTTTTGGAATTAATAAATAGCAATTAATTTTTTCATTCCTTTAAAAGTATTCACAATTTATTTTTTAAAGTTATAAAAAAATATTCGCATTTAAAATATATTTTAAATGAACATATTTAAAATAGAAACTTTAATTAAAATATTAAATGGAAAAAAATCGATTTTACTCAAAAAAAAAATCCGGCATAAAGTATAATATTCATATTTTACAACTAGCAATCTACATAAAAATATTTACACTGCTCAAAACAATTAAAGGATATTGCAGTTTTAGGTGGATTTTGTATCTGGTAAACTGTTTAGCTGATTGATACATGGTCGACAGACATAGTAGGTTATATGAGAATAAATTACACATGTTTGGCAGAAAAAAATGCATTTTATTGCGCATTTGTGTACTAAAGGAAAAAAACACAATTTGTGCATATGAGAAAAAAAGAATAAGAAAAGGTGTTTTCTTCAAAGAAAATCATTTTCAGTAGGGGGTATGGTTTCCACGGGCGGCCAGCAACGTTGAACACCTTTGAGGCATGGACTCAATGAGGCTATTAATGACGAGTTGGGGTATTCTGCCCCACTCTCCCAGAAGAGCTCTTTCCAGTTCTTGGAGAGTTTGTGGGGGTTGTTGGCGGCCAGAAACTCGTCTTCCTAGAGCGTCCCAAACGTGCTCGATTGGATTCATGTCTGGAGAACACGCTGGCCATTCCATTCGAACGATTCCTTCCTCGAAAAGGAAATCCTCCACCCGGTTTGCACGATGTGGCCTGCAGTTATCGTCCATTAAAATGAAGTTATCTCCGATTGCTGCAGTGTAAGGGACTACAATAGGTCTGAGGATCTCATCCCTATATCGGCGACCAGTCAGAGCTCCATCTCGAATGATGTAGAGGTCAGTACGCCCATCAATGGAGATGCCACCATACACCAACACTCCTCCACCGCCAAATCTGACACTTTCGTGCACGAACGCAGGATTATTCCTACTGCCACGGTCACTCCAGATGAAAATACGCTTATTATCCGGATGCACAGAAAAACGGGACTCGTCAGAAAACAGAATATTGCTCCATTCATTTCTCCTCCAGTTGACATGCTCGGTTGCCCACTCCCTGCGGTCGCGACGATGCCTTGATGTTAATCTAACACATACCATCGGTCGGCGAGCATACAGACCTACAGCATGGAGCCGGTTTCGGACAGTCTGAGTTGAAATCGTGGTGCCTGTAGCCGAGCGAAAGTGTTGTTGGAGAAGAGTAGCGTTCATGGTTCGGTGTCTCCGAGCTGTTAACGCTAAATACCGATCTTCATCGGGCGTTGTTGCCCGTCTACGACCTTGCCCTGGTCTTCGGCCTGCACATCCACTCTCCAAAAAACGGTTTCAGATCCTGGAAATGACACTTTGTGACACTCCAATGGCTTGCGCTACTTCGGCTTGAGTTTGGCCCCCTTCTAACCTACCAACAATTCTCAAAGCTTCTGAATCTGTCAAATGACTTCGCTGAGACATCGTACTCATCGAAAATAAGCAATCACTGAATGCCGATCATCCTTGTCTTCATTCTCTTTTATCCAGTTGAAAGTCAAATTTCATTCGCTGCCGCTGAAGCGACGTTTTTGTCGTCGAACTCAAAATTTGCATACTCCACAGTTTGAAAACCAGAAAAATTTGCATTTGTGATTCTCTTCTTCTATTTTCGGCAAAAAAAAATTTCGTTTATATCTTTATTTTATATAAAACTTCAAATATCCTTTAATTGTTTTGAGCAGTGTATAATTCATATTTTTATCCTATATTAACACTGGAACAGATGTCATAAGTTCCCCCCGGCCGCCATCTTGGAATTTTCTTGGCGTGAAAACCCTTTTTCCGCCAAGTAGTAAATGTCGCCAAGCACCGGTTTATACGCATGTTTGGCTTAACGAAAATAAAATGTAAATAATAAACAAAATTCGCTAAAATGGCAACCAGTAATCCTTGTATGTCCGCTTCGCGCACATTTTCCGAAAAAAAACATCACTGCATCCAACACTTCTCGAGGTGTAGCATTCTCAAAATTCAGCAGTTTTCGCTTTCTAGCAATCTCAAAATATAAAAAACTTTTAAAGCAAAAATACACATAAAAAACAAAATTCGCTAAAATGGCAACAAGCAATCGTTGTATGTGCGCTTCGCGCACATTTTCCGAAAAAAAAACATCGCCGAATTCAGCATTTCTCGCGATATAGAATTCTCAAAATTCAGCAATTCTCGCTTTCTAGCAATCACAAAATGTAAAAAACTCAAAAGCAGTAAAATACATAAAATTATCAACATACCTTAACAAACATCTGCTTTCTTGAAAGATCCAGCTCGAAATATTATCGCCGACATTTTCCTAAATAGGCTTATCAATACGTATTCACAAACTATAAACAAACCTTCTTTTCTTGTCAAAATTTCCTCATATTTCCTAATTATTTCAACAACAGCGTTTAAACGGACTACAGAAAACATAGTTAATCAAATACATTCAATAAATTTCACATAAAAATAAAAAGGCAGAACTATACAATACGATATCAAAATGCATTCACACTATTCCAACATTAACTTCTCGGTTGCCAGAACGACACGTCACAAAAACACGTCACACGACATTCAACATATCGAGGTTGCCATATCCATAACCACCGTCAACACGCCAACACGCCAACAAAAAATTGCCAAACATTTCAAAACAACAACGGCGAAGGGAACATACGGCATCTAAGCCTTAACACTAAAGTATTAAAACCCCAGCCACAATTTCATTAAAGACGAAATCAACTTCAAAATTCAAAACTTTTTAAAGAAATTAAACAAGCCATATCTATCTGAGGCAAACATATTTACTTCAAACTGTTTCACTACTGCCCAGCTGTAGCCGAGTGGTTAGAGTACTGGTCTCGTAACACCAAGGTAGCTGGTTCGATCTCAAGGTCAGCAACTTTTATTTTCTTCAACGTATCGGGTCGTATATTTTACCCCCTGTAACAGAGAGAAAATAAAGAAACGGATATTCGTCTATTAACGAAAAAATCCTGGTTGCACTGCTGCCAGGAAAATTTTCGTGAATTGAAGAAATTATTTCTGAGTGTGTATATATAATATTATTATTATTATCACTAAACGTTAATAATAATAATTTTTGTTATTATGGATTTTAACAAAATAATTTTATCTAAGAAATTCTATGTACTGGCTTAACTAACTAGCAAACTTACTCTGCGATTTCAAAATATTAGATGATTTCTTTCATGAATAATCATTTTAATAGAAACTAGGTTATTAAGACTAACACACTGGAACTGTTTTCAGAAACTAGAAATCATATTTTTTTTAGTTTAGTATCTACCTGTTTTGCGAATACACTTCTGCATTCTATTTTTATTTTTATTTATTTTTTACTCTCTGAAGAGATTCAATGCAATTAAACGCATTATTTTATGAGTACAATTTACAAAAAAATATTGCGAATTTCAGTAAAGATTCATTTTACTGACAATTATTTTTTTACTAGAAATCACTACTATAATGCTCCTTATATTAAATTGTTCATGAATAAAATGCAAACCTTAAGGCATTCTTTAATCCATTGATCCGAAACGGTCTGGTGAACACGAGTTAAACATGTATACTCTTATTGTATAATATTATATTATTATTGCTGCGATACTCATTATACGAAATATATTGACAGATTATTCATGAATAAAATTCAAACTTTAAAGTATTTTAAATTTATTATTCAAAAACGATCATGAGAACCTGATGTGTTTGTTCTTTATGATTTTTTTAATAGATTCTTTCAGAGAAAAACTATAATATTCCTTAACAAAAATAAATATATCGAATGAATTAATTTATGAAATATTAAAAATAAATGTAAAATAAAAGAATTCTTTGAGAAATAATTGTTAAACAAAACCTATTTTATTCAGTTAAATAATTACCATTTTTATGTATTCGCTTTTTCATATTTAATATTTCTTCAATGAAGTTAAACCATTATTTTCTTTGTATATTTTTGTTGATAAAAAAAAGAAAAATATATTTTGTTGCACGTCTCAGTATTGATTCATTTTACTGACAGTCGAAAATATTTTTAAAAAATCACTGTAATGTTTCTTATATGAAATCTTTTAAAAGAATTCTTGAATAAAATTCAAACCTTAAGGCATTCTTAAATTCATTGATCCAAAACGGTCTTGTGAACATGAATTAAACATGTATACTTTATAAATTCTTTTCCAAATTGTTTCTTTCAGAATAAGACCTATGATATTCCTCTTCAAAAATAAAAATATCGAAGGAATTCGTTTATAAAACATCAAAAATAAATGTAAAATAAAAGAGCTCTTCGGAGGAATGCAAGATTTATCTCAAATAGATTTGGGATATCGAAGAATTTTTCCCCAAAATTTCCTATCACCCCATGGCTGGAAATTCAAGAAGTTAAATCCCCCCTTTTTTTTTCTCGCATAAGCTTATTTATATAATTCAATAAAACTATAAAACACGAATGCGATGCGTTCTCTTTCAAACATATATATTGTTTATTCCACCAATGCATTTTTTCTGAGAATTGTGAACTATTTGTCTGCTCTGAACCGTTTAGCCTTTCATCATCGTAATCATGATTACACGTTTTCAGTTATACCTGAATGTCGAGAATTAAGACGCTCAAAAGGACTGTCTTTTAACTATGTTTTTAATTTAAGGGGAGGTTCTATCTCTTTGGACTAAAGTTCCCTTGATGTTTACGATTTCCTTTCGGTTAGAAAGAAAAGAGATATCACCTTCGTACATTTTGCATTATATTTATTGACAATTCACTTCTATATTTAATTTTTTGTGTGTAAAACAATGAATGTTATGTCATGCGACTGCAGATGCTCGTAGTGAACTTTCAATCTGGGGGCCGTTTTCCTCCGGTCACAAGTAATCTGAAATAAATTTGGTCACAAAATTATGAAAGGGCGTTACATTTTCTGGAGCTTATACCAAAATTTAGCTTAAAAATGAGATTTTTCACAAAATGACGGACCTTTGAAGTAAAATTTCTTTTTTTTCGCCTTTTTATAACATTTTGCGAGCTCAAAAGAAAAAAAAAGAATTAATTGAAATTATACTTTTTGGTAGTATATACATCAGTAAAAACGATAAGCTTTCTTTTAGAAAATAAATGAAGGAAATTTCCGAGAAAAATGATCGCTCCATTTGCGAAACGTGGTTTCGAGATTCATTTTCGACAGGATTTCGAGATGTTTTTTTAGTCTCCGATATGCTATTTCTTTCTCCCAGCAAATAAAGTGTCGTCTAAAAAAAAAAAAAAAAAAAAAAAGTTCCGTTGTATAAGCTACCCGCAAAACAAAGCAGATGTATCATTGTACAGTTAAATACTCTATTGTAATTTTTTAAACTTCTAAACGTCGCATATTTTCAATTTTCATGCTGTCATATTGGAAAAAAAAGTACTTTTTAGTGCAAGTTATTTGAGAACTGAATCTCAATTTATTTTTGAGATATTAATTTTTTTTGTATTTTTTTAGCACTATACTGTTTAATTTTGGCAACTCAAGTACTCCATTTCTCTAGAAAGTAAAAATAGTTGGAAAATAGTAATTACATATTTTTGTTGCCATTTTCCCATAACAATTGAAAAAAAATGTAATTAAAATACGCACTACTTTGAAAAAATATAAATTAATGATTTCTGATAAAACATGGAGCTATTATAAACGATAGTTAATTTTAATTATCTCTACTAATATTACAAACAAATGAAGGCATACGATTCATTAGATTTTTTTGTCGAATTTCTTGAGTGACATCTGTTTTCTTAGATTTGTGTATTATTCAGCGATAGTGATGTCATATGACTACTTTACTGTAGATGTTGTTTAAGACTGGATCGTAAATGAGGAACTTTTTAGAGGATGCGAATGACGTCATTTTATATAAAATAAACGCGTGTGTTTTAAGTCTTAAAACTGAAGTATGTTTTGTGTTATTTATATTAATATACACACACACACACACACACATATATATATATATATATATTTTATCGGGGGCGATATTAAATTCAGAAAAAGCAGAATTTCTTGTTTTCTAGTTTTCGACATCTTTTCGACGTGGTTTCGAGACGCAATAATCTTCCAGCGTGGACTTGCGCGTAGAAAGTAGTTTACTGACTGCTGCAGAATTACTTTTGCGAGCAAAAAAGATTGGAAGGAATTGGAATATTACGAAACTGCTCTAGATCTCCAACTTACACAAGTATGCAAAAGTATGGAAAAAATGGTAAATAAAATAAAATGATTTGAACCAAAGAACTTGAACCTCCCCTTAAGTCCTTTACAGTATCATTTTGGAATATTATTAAATAAAATGATCTTATCAAGAAAATAGACAATTTTTTGTACAATTTGAAAAATTAATTTTTTAAAGTAGAATTTTTTAAAATCGTAAAACCTTTCTTCTCCTACACGTATTAATATTTTGCAGTAGTTTTCTTTTATACTATTCTTGAAGAGAAATAAAATTAATAACCAAAGTTTACAACTAAATAATAATAAGTTAATATGTAAAGAGCAAATATTTAAGAGAATTAAATTAAAGAGTCATGGCATATGTAAAAAAAAAAATAATAATAAAAATTAAAAAAAAAGTAAAAAGTACTATTTACTTAATAATTTTTTTTTTAAATATACTATTCATATTACTGAAATTCCAATTCTTAATTTTATAAAATACACCGTTACGGCCGTTCATACAGAAATCAAGTCAGTTGAGAAACATAATTTTAAGTGTTAGCATTTTGAATAGATTCATCTATTAAAAAAATACAAACTGAAAAAAAAGAAGATTTTAAAGATTTTAGTCCTGAATCATTTAAAGAAAAATGGATGCTGTAAAAGTACTTTTTTTACTTATTTATAATTATCGGTTCTTCGTAAAACATTGTCGGATTATACTGGAGATGGCTAAATATATTTTAAGCAGAAAAGATGGAAAACTGACATCTTTGTCATTTTTCTCTGAATGAAGGATTTTTCAATCCTATTTTAAATTGACTTTAATATTTCTTTTTAACATTTTTTTAAAAATAAATATTTAATCATGCGTTATTGTGTTTTCAGCTTATTTAGTCAGTGCAACAAATCATGGAAAAAATGAGGTCGTTGGTAGGAAATATTGATTATTTCCTGCACTGCCTTTTAAAGTTTTAACTACGTGTTAAGTTTTAAGTTACGTGTCCCAATAATATAATATTCTTGGATGTTAGAGAGAAATTAACTTAAAAAAAAATCCCAAATATAGTTTTATGTCATACCCTGATAAAGTTTGAATGACATAAAATATAGTAACGCTGGTTTTTCGAGAGTTTCGACAAAGCGACTTTATTCAATGAAGCACTTATAATAATTGGAAATTATATGTGGTTATTTAAAACGAGATTTTAAATGACAACCGGATAGAAAGCTTTTTACGTCAGCAGCTCAGAATAGATTTTTAACTTTCTAACTGATCCAAATGCATATAGTAGTATGTTTTTTGTCATCCATACTTTAGCCCATAGATATTATTTCCATGTAAAATATACACATATGTATATTTATTTAACATATATGGGGCATTTTCACAATCTTTTGATTTTCATGTCCCTGAATAATAATTTTTATTTTAATACCCTTTTTTGTGTTCTTTTATTGCGTATACTGGGGAACATCCCATTACATGATTGCACAACAATATTAACGAGATAAATAAGTTTTGGACGATGTTGGGGGTCCAAACACCTGGAAAACTCCTATACCGACCCGTGTCCCTGATGCTGATTTTTAAGTTTGGAGCTGTCTGGATAAAATTGTTTCAATAAAAATAATTCGATGTAATTTTTTTTCTGAAACTGAAATTATTGTTTTATATAAATATTTTAAACTTTCTAACTGATCCAAATGCATATAGTAGTATGTTTTTTGTCATCCATACTTTAGACCATAGATATTATTTCCATGTAAAATATACACATATGTATATTTATTTAACATATATGGGGCATTTTCACAATCTTTTGACTTTCATGTCCCTGAATAATAATTTTTATTTTAATACCCTTTTTTGTGTTCTTTTATTGCGTATACTGGGGAACATCCCATTACATGATTGCACAACAATATTAACGAGATAAATAAGTTTTGGACGATGTTGGGGGTCCAAACACCTGGAAAACTCCTATACCGACCCGTGTCCCTGATGCTGATTTTTAAGTTTGGAGCTGTCTGGATAAAATTGTTTCAATAAAAATAATTCGATGTAATTTTTTTTCTGAAACTGAAATTATTGTTTTATATAAATATGTAGCTAAAAATTAACCTGCGCACATTTTTAGGGTTGTTATTATTTTTTTAAACTCTGTCCCTGGGTTTTAGATTCCTTACCACCCCTCTTCTAAAATTATACAGAAAATCATTTCAGATACAGCCACAGAATTTTTTTCGAGTTTTTTCTCATGCAGAAGTATGCTAGAGAAATAATGTCTAACATTCTTTGGCAGGAAATTTGCTGTAGAATTTAAATCAGCATTTAAATATCAATTTCAAGCATCGTGGCTTTATTGGCAGTCTCACCGTCCCCAAGGTTTATTCCTGCACTTTTCGAGGTAAATTGAAATTTTTTAAAAATTTAATCCAATGTTAACAACTGTTTCTAAAAATCAATGAACATTGTGGCTATCACTTTGTCTTAAGGCCCTACTTCAGTCACGCGAAAAGACCCGTTCGCTAATGCTATTCCTATGGAAGAAATTTATAAAGATATCTCGGTCGCATTTCAATATTTTTAAATGATTTCTTTTGCATTGAATAGTTGAGATCGATCTGTATGCAGGCCGATATTTACATTTTCGATTTTGATTGTAGATATTTTTTATGAGGATGCTTTTACTTTCAAAACCGGTTTCGAAAATGAAAGTGTCATCATAAGAAATACCTGTAAACAAAATCGAAAAAGTAAAAAACGGCCTGCATACAGATCGATCTCAACTATTCAATGCAAAAGAAATCGTTTAAAAATATTGAAATGCGACCGAGATATCTTTATAAATTTCTTCCATAGGATTAACATTAGCGAACGGGTCTTTCCATTTGACTGAAGTAGCCTCTTAACATGATTTTCCTAAAAATAGGTGGTAATTTTCCTTACCGTTCCATCCTTACCATCCCTTTTTTCCAATACCATCCCCCTTTTTTATCTTACCGTCCCTTCTTTAACACCCCTTTAAGACAATGCTATACAAAAATTCTGTATTAAAAGTACTACATTGTTATTATTTCTTATTTGAAAGTCCTGTGGGTACTATCCAAATTAATCATAAGTAAAAATTTAGAAGAAAATAAAAAGTTATAGGGTTAAATGTTAAGGAAAATTAAACTCGCAAGTTTAACTTAAACCTCAGTTAAATAAAAAAATTTTCGCTGCTGACCATTTTTTCTTTATTTTGAATCATTCAGGCATTCGTCTATTAGATTAAAATGTTACTTTAGCAAGTTTAATTTTGTCAGATTTTTTTCCTCAAAAGTCAAAAGATTGTGAGAATGCCTCATATGCAGGCATATAAAAGAAATAAAAAAAAAAAAAAAAAAACGCTTCATTTATTACATGCATTTATTTACACTACTACAATGAATCCAAATTACTTAAAATATAAATTAAACTTAACAGATATCTCTTTACAGAATATATATAGTTTTTTAACTTGTTGTTGTGCAGAGTAATAGGTGCTTTGTCAAAGTTTACGTATTTAATTTAGCTGAATAGTGTCATAAAAAATTAAGTAAATTACGATAAGATATTAAGCTTCAGCTGGTTGAAAAGTACATAAAAATGCTATTTAATGTTATGAAAGAAAGGGATTAATTTATAATATTTTAACGGATACGTGTAAAATAATGCATTAGTTTAAAAAACTAACGTGTTAAATGCTACAATAATTTGAAAAATATTCACTAAATTGAGGTCGGATAAAAAACATAAGTGGCAAAAGAGAAACACTCTCTAGCAACGTGTCATAAAAAGGATGAGAGAGATTAAAAAACAAGTAAGATTTATGAACCGTTGAAAGCAAATAAAATTTATTATGTTTGCTGAGTAATAATTTCTAAACCAATGACTACAGTTGATGTTTCCTTATGTTGCCTTTAAAGAAATGTTATAATTTCCCATACTTGACATTAATATGCCAAAATGGTCCTAAATAAATTCGCCCATAAGTCATAACTATTTCCCACCACATTTTTTAAAGTTCGAAATCACCGTAATAGAAAAGCATTAATAGGAAAATATTTCTAATAGAATACCGATATCGTTTGAATATTGGCTTTACATTAGACGTATTTGTAATGAAATATTACAGAAATATTAGCTTTGAATTAGATATATTTGTAATAAAATGCCACTATTACAGTAATGTTGGCTTTACATCGAAATATTTGTAATGAAATGCCAATATTGTGCCAATAAATGTCAGTATTGGATTTATGTTTGAAATTATGAAGATGAAATTACTAAAAAATTCTTCTCAATATTAGTCAAGATATAGCTACGACAAACAGCGTTGATCCGATATTATTTTCTACTAGGGTAGTATATACTATTGCTGGCTTCACAATTAAAATACTTCATATTTACTTTATTGTATCAAAGTGTACAAACATATATTTAGGTTAATCTGCATATTTAATAATTTCATCAGCTTTGTACCAGACGCGGTCACTATGCCAATATAAAATTAACTTGTGTTTTACATATACCACTATAATTGCCAAAAAGTTGCCATGTGCTGTTGACGTAAATAAAAAAAAAAATAAAATGAAAAGTGTCCAGTTAAACTGTTGGCATTGA
The DNA here is from genome assembly GCA_963932465.1 of Maratus speciosus. Classification (NCBI taxonomy): domain Eukaryota; kingdom Metazoa; phylum Arthropoda; class Arachnida; order Araneae; family Salticidae; genus Maratus; species Maratus speciosus. The sequence continues at coordinate 415,204,998 of OZ010796.1, read as the reverse complement.
CCTCACAGGCTATTCACACTAATTGTATATTATACTCTTTTTCAAAGAATAATGCCCATGAAAAATAAGAGAGGATTACCCCCCATTCGCCCCCCTTTATATTCAACGTATGAACCTCCAAATTTAATCAGGGAAGTGCCTTATCAGAATAAACCTGTATACAAAATTTGAAGCAAATCAGATAATTCTGCATGAAAACCCCAATTACCTAAATTAAAAAGGACTGTAAGCTTCCCCATTTCCCTCTTTACAATTAACCAATGAACCTCCAAATCTAATCAGGGAAGCGATTATCAGAATAAACCAGTATACCAAATTTGAAGCAAATCGGATAATTCTGAATGAAAATCCCATTTATATAAATTAAGGGGATTAGTCCCCCGTTCTCCCCTTTATAATTAACCAACAAACCTCTAAGTCTAATCCGGGAAGCACCTTATCAGAATAAATCGGTATACCAAATTTGAAGCAAATCGGATAGTTCTGCATAAAAAACCCATTTATCTAAATTAAGGGGAGGGATTATCCCGTCCCTCCTTTATATTTAACCAATGAACCCCCAAAACTAATCAGGTAAGCGCCTTATCAGAATGAACCTAGAAAAAAAATTATAAGCAAATAGGTTATTTCTATCAAGAGTTATTGCGTTACGTACATACATACGCATATACAGAACCTGCGGGCACATTAGCTCGCAGGTTTTGATAGCCTGTGAACTAAAAAAGGCAAAGTCAGCTACTTCTTGTTGAATAGGGTGAAACATGCATTTGCGAAAATAAAAATTCGAAACACAATTTATTCACGTATCTTTAAATAACCCGAAATTCTTACTTATAAAAACTTTTTTAGAGATAACTATCTTTTTTGTAAAAAGTAGTTTCTTTATTTATTCTTACCATTAAAAAAAGTTACCCTTTTTTGCGAACAAATTAAATAATTTTACGACGGACAAAATAAACGAATTATAGATCTTAGTCTAAGCAGTAAATGAAAGAGCACTTTAAAATGAAACATCTCTGCATTTTCTGCATTTGATTTCTTTAAATTAATTTTTACAAAGAATTTCCACCTTCCTCAGAAATAATTAGAATTTAATTCTGAATTAGGTAAAGCATTCGTTAATATTTTATAGTACTGTTACTTAAATTGTCAAGGTTTAAAATTTGTCAAGATTTCATAATTTTTCCCTCTGACAGCATGAATACTTCAAATCTCTAGCTTAAGTTTTCAATATGCAAAATACTATAATGCTTTATTAAATAACTACACAATTCTAAATGAACCATGTAAAATGTTTAGTTTTATCATTACTGTAAACAAAAGATTAAGAAAAAAGATACTCAATAGTTCATTAATTCATTAAATTTATAAATTAAGATATTGCTTCAAATTGAACCTCAATCATACCTAAAAATATGCAACTAAACAGTTATGTGCATAAATTGCATCGAAACTATTTCAAAAATGCAGGCAATCAATCTATTAATGGGTCACATTAAATACCAAATAATCGATATTTGTAGAATTTTAGTCATTTGAGAAGTTAAAGGCATCTTCCAGGAGTGACAGAAATTAATAATAATAATATGTTTGATAAATTTTAATAGATTTTGATAAATTTTAATGTTTTTAAATAAAGAATTTGTAATTCTTTTAATGCTAAAAAATGGTGAATAATACATAAGCCAGTCAGCCAATCAGTTTTTTTGTATCTCTATTTATTCCTGTATTTATCAACCATAAATAGATATGACAAAAATTAGCCAAAAATTTCAATTTCTCGATCACGAGTGATTGTTTTAGCTGAGAAAATTTTGTAAATAAATATTTACTAAAAATGAAAAAGAAAAAAAACTTTTACTCATTGATAGTTTCAAAGCAGCGTAATAGTATTATATAGTGTTGATATTTTATTATTGTTTTTTTATTTAGTTTTTTATATTGTTGTTATAGCTGAGGGTTCTATGAATATTAAATTTTATCTTTATTTTCCTAAATCATATGCACTGTAAAAAAAAAACAAAAAAAAAACGACATTTTTACAGTACAAAGTACTGTTTATCTCGCGCACAAACTCGATCACAGTGAATGTGCTGTATCTTTCTTTGGTTTCCTGACTATATTAACATGGAAAATACAGTAGTTGCGTAAAATTAACAGCACAATGTGCTGGCAATTTGGACGCCAGCAGTTTGTGCTGTAAAAAAATACATCCAAAGTGCCAGCACATTGTGCTGTTAATTTTACGCAACTACTGTATTTTCCATGTTAATATAGTCAGGAAACCAAAGAAAGATACAGCACATTCACTGTGATCGAGTTTGTTCTGGCAAATCTACAGTGTTTTTTTTTTTAAGTGTGTGTTATCTGTGGCAAAATTCATGTCATGTTCAGGGTGGCGAGTGGTCAGGGAAAAACACGGTCAAAAAAGGTGTTAAATGCCAGTATTTTGTTAAAGAGAAATTCGCCTTCTTTAATTCCTTTACATTATGCTAAGTATTTTCTAGAAAAATATACTGGTAGTTTCCACTTACTTGACTGTGTTTTTCCCTGACCACTCGCCACCCTGATGTTGGAAGTAAAGAGAGCTAAAAACTAACTATGTATAAAATATTCAATGTAAAGTGTATGATAGTTTTTATAAAAAATAAATCTAACTTATGCTTTAGCTATGTAAGAAGGTTCGGTCATGAAAATCAAAGTACATCATGACAGATGAGAAATGTATCTACAGCTTCTAGTAAGCTCTCAGTTGTATATAAGAATTGCAAAAAGAATCTTTTCCCCGTTGTAAATTACCATTTCTCCAAAACCACTGATATTCAACGAAATTCTGTAATGAATCTCTAAACAAATTCTTGAAGTTTTTTCAAATAAATCCAGGTTCGTTTTTATTACAGTTAATTTAGGTTCTTTTATTTATGTACTTAATAATTTAATCATTTTTTTTTTTTTTTGCTATTTAACCCCAGATTACTCGAGCAGGGTATGTCATACCCAGGCTGGGCACGGTTATTACATTTCTCACCACTAATTTTCGAAAAGTAATCGTCAAATTATTTTTGTGAGCAATGTCAACGATTAAATAAAATGACGATTTTTGTTTGAATTTAATGGCAAAGTGCTAATCTTTCATATCCCGAATATGCGCGAGAATTCCCGGGTTAAGAAAGTTCTGTAGCGTTCTGGCAACGTACATCATAATAAATAAAAAATGTAACTAAATTCGCTCTTAGAAAACCTCCCAGTTCTATGTCAAAAATGTTTCAAATATCTTTTACCCGTTGCAAAATATCACTGCTTCGAACTCGCAGATATTCAATGAAATTCTGGAATGAATCTCTAAGAAAATCTTTCCCAAAAAATTTAGATTCTTTTTTTCTTTGGGTGAAATATTTCAGGATATTCATAAAAATTGCTAGCTTAGCGAACGCATCAATGTAGTTTTTGATCTGGAATCAGAGATGAAACACGACCTCTTATATTTTGTATTAACTATATGTGTATAAGTATTTTATACTGAGACTTTAGAAACATGATAAGAGAAAAACAAGTTAAATGTTGTCTTTCTTAAATAAGCCAATAAAAATGCAATGCCTTTTTCTGTAATGTCTGTGGAATATTAAGCAAATATGTGTGATAATTTATTTATAAACCTTCGCCGCAAGACACATACTTGAAATGTGGCGTGTAAAAATCCTTAATTAGTTAACTTTAATTCAAATTAATTTTATTTGCATTTCATTCAATCATTTTAAAGGAATGAATTAACAACAAGTTGTACACTTTAATAAAAAACAAACTACTTATTTTGGTGGAATATTTGCAGCTTCATAAAATTTCAATTTTGGTTTAAAATCATGCAATATTGAACTGCTTAATATGATTTCTCCTTTAAGCTTTTGTAGAATTTAGAAAATAATATGTAGAATTGAATGACCAAATGATTAAAAAAATATTTTTGACATATATTGTATTTTATTGACAACGAAATTGTTAAAATATTAACCAGTAACAAAATGCACGTCTGGAAAAATCCATGTTTCATTTGAAGAAAGAAAAGAAGAAAAAAAAATTAAAAGCTACTATTTTTTTTTTTTTTTTTTTTTTTTTTTTTTTTTTTTTTGTAAACTTTAATCTTTTCAAAAAGTTATTAGAATGAGAAAGAAATCAAATAGAATCTAGAAATCACTTAGCCTTCTCTTTAACCACTTCAAGAACAAATTTTAACTCTTGTGTTCGCGAAGGAATTTTATTTGATTAATTTTTTTTTTAACTTTTAATTACATATGCTGCAATGTATTTTACGATTAGAAAATTTAATGAAGATTTTATCTTTGCAACTGTATTACAAATATTAACAAGCTTTCTACAGTACTTATATTATTTATTTAAAAAATATGGCTCAAACTCCAATCCATTTTGTAATACAGTGTACAGTTTCTCTGTTAGCAAAACTTAAAAAAAAAAGAGAGCCAAGAAGTTAGTTTTTAAATTTAGTTGAGAATAAAAAAAGGTTCTTTACATTAATTTTTATATTTATTAGACATAACCACCATAACCGGAAATGTTTTGCTGTTGCAATTTCTAATCTTTTCCGTCTCTAATCTCTATCCCGTCTAGACTGTATCTGAAGATCATGGATATTGTATAAAGAATCAGTCACTGTTTAGTTAAATAATCTTACAGTTCACGAAAGTAGAAGTCCGATTTAGATCCGGAAGCTGACAATTGAAATAGCTGAGAATAACATAAGAATTAAAGTGTGAGAAACTTCACTATATAAATAATTTGCTGGAATTAAAGAACGTTACTGATAAGAGTTATGACAATATTCTCTTTAATAATATAAGTAACACAAATACCAATTCAAAGATTAAAAAAAAATTTGCTCAATATAATTTCTTTCTCAAGTTCAATAATTCCTTTTAATGAACAAAAATATATAAGGATTAAATGAAAATCTTGTTTAATTGGATATTGATTTTTTTCCTACAAATTTCACATGAAATGAGAAGTTACAATCAGTATATTCTAGGCATCGAGATATATCGTCGGTGCGATGTCAAACTGTCCAATATGAAAACAGTCTTGCCAGTGAGCTACTTTTTTAAAATTCAGATTTCTTGATTGGCACCACTTTTTTGCAAGAGTAAAATTCGCCTTATTTAATGACATATTAATTAAGGCGAAAAAGGGGAATTTTACCGTTTCAGAAAAGTAGTGCAAATCAAGAAATCTGAATTAAAAAAAGTAGCCCACTGGCAACACTGTTTTCATATTGGATAGTTTGACATAGTACCAACGATATCAATGCACTTTGATTGTACAACATGAATTGTGTGAATTATCCTTTTAATTAATAAAAATACAATAAACTAGGTGTCTGTTTTACTATATTTTTGATAGAAACGTTTTAAAACTTTTTATGAAGTTCCTTAGTCTACAGTGGTTCAGGATTTTACATACCCTGTAAATTAACTCTAAAATATGTAATTACTTAAGTTTTAATTCTGCTCAGTAATAAAAACCAAATAATAATTAATTTACATCAAATAAACCACTTTTCTCGCATTCTGTTTCAGCCCATACTATATTCGTTTATGTATTTTTTTTAAGTAAATACTTTTTAGACAAAAATCTATATCTCTATTTTGTAAAATCAAAGGTTTGCGAAAAAAAAAAAAAAATACGGACATTTAAAAATAGATTTATGGCTCAGTATTTTACACAAAATAATAAAACTTTTTGTATCAGAAACATAAATTTTAGTATACAGTTTTACGGATATGAATTTGGTGAAAAAAGACATTATGAAAAATATTGGTTATATTAATTCTTGAAAATTATTTGTTGAGTTCAATTTACTTTGAGTAATAACAATATTAAAAATTGAGTATTTAGAATATTGCGAGCAATTATAAAAAGAAAATGCCTTTTTAATAACATTACCATATTTTAGAAATGTTTTTTTTTTTTTTGTTACGGATGTTTTAGTACACGGAAGACAAATATTACACTGTTAAAAATTTGCAGCATTCTGTCCAGTCATTTGACCGTTTTTTGTAAAAACGGTTTCATAACCATAATTTAACTGCATTCTAACCATAAAATGGCCAATAATATGGTCAGAATAGTGTTAAATTACGGATGTGTAACCGTTTTCGATAAAAACGGTCAAATGACTGGACAGAATGCTGCAAAATTTTAACAGTGTATGCTCACTATTCATTGAAATCAATTTACGACAGTAGATATTCCGAAATGTTCTCTGAAACTAAAACAAAATTTGAAAGTAATCATTTTATTTAAAATATTTAATAGTTTATTACTGCGATATAAGGGACTAAATAAAAAAAATCATATTAATAAAAAACTGATATTAAAACTAAAACGTGCTTTTTGAAGAATTTAGTTGTTTTACATTTTACACTGATCTTCTCAAACCTTTCAATCAAATTATCTTTTAATGGTAATCTTATTTAATGGCTTTCTCCTATATTGTTTCAATTTGCTTATAACACTCATTGTTCTGATGCAAGAAATCCTTTTTACGTGGATTGCATTCATAATGCTTTAGCCTCCTACAAAAACAACGCAATAAAGTGTTAGTTTTCTGCAAAGAAATTGCTATTAAAGGGTGTGTAATATGTCGGAATAAATGATATATGTGCAAGAAAGCATTTTTGGTATCAGCTACACAATCAAATATGGGCTATGTGAATCGCATGAGAATTGCTAACCATAATTGAGTGAGTATAGATTTTTATTTCTTTTTTCCATGGTTTCATCTTCGAGATTCAAAATCACATGCAGAAAAGTGTGCTATTGTATAAATTCACGTGTAGTAATTAAAGAAAGAGGTGTAAAAAAGTGGATGAAAGTGTACGTATAAGCGGTATTTATTCGAATTAACCCCTGAACAGTTTTTGACAAGCACCGCACGCGCAAAAAAGGTTTGCTTACGTCGTTACTAAAATATTTTGAACACCACTAATTTTTAACTATAGTTTTTGCTTTATTAACTGGGTGATATTTTTGGATAGTATAAGCAAGATATTTAAATATGGAAAAAGTAGTACTTCCTCTTTATTTTTATTTTATTGTGTCAAAAAAATTAAACTGTTAAGGGGTTAACTGTAACGTTCAAACATAATATGGTTTAATAAAAGTTACAAGCAAGAAGGAATCCCTAGAAAAGATATAAGAATATATAATAAATTATATAATAAATTATCAATAAATAATTGAATAATAAGTGATCAATAAATAATGGAATAACAAATGTTAATAAAAACATAAGATTTTGAGTAGGTAAAAATTTGTTTGTGGAGATTTTTTATTTGTAAAAGATAGTGCAATACAGCGCCTCAATATGCAGTCGGGGGAAAAGGACAATCTCTTGCGGCAATACATGCAGCAGACTTTTGAAGTAGTACAGCAAAATTGGCATGCGGATAGTGTGTTAAAAGATGGATTGCACTTTGCTTTTAATGATTCTCCACAATTCCTTCAATCGGGATTGTAGCAGATCAAGAAAGATTCGACAGCCACTCACGTGCCACACATGCTCAATTGGGGCAAAATTTGGAGACCCTGGTGGCAGTGGCGTAGCCAGGATTTCGTTTCGGGGGGGGGGGGGGTCCAGAATTTTTCCTTCAGGTTATATATATATATAGTAAAACCTGTCAAGATGAAATCGTAAATGTTGCTGACAAATTCCGTTTTACACAAGTTTTCGTGTTATCAGGTGTATTTGTACAGTATTCTTTCCGTAGCAATATGGAACATTTCTGTTTAAGACAGAATTCCGTTATAGGCAGGTTCCATTGTTACAAGTTTTGTGTATTTATATAACTTATTTATGTCATATGAATAGAATAAAACTTGTCAAAATAGTATTGTCTATAGCGGAATCCTGTCTTTAACGGAAGCGTTACATGGTCTTAATATGAATTGCGATACAATTAAATTTGCTGAAAACCTGTCTGAAAGAGGATTTTTATCGTCTTTAGTAAAACCTGTGAATCCTGTGAAAGCGGAATCTTTCTATAACGGAATCTTGTCTGAAACGGGAGAGTTTCAGAATCCCTGCGAAACGAACAATAGATCTTATTGAGGTAGTGTATCTTAGAAGCATAATTAATTACACTTCTTTCTATGGAACCCTGTCTAAAATGGAGCTTTTTACCTCTCCCGTGCAATCTTGTCTTGACTGTGTATGTATAATAGAAGTATTTCGAGTAACTTTAAGAATTTATGTATATCCTTATTTAATTTCTTAATTTAAAAAAAAAAAGCATGGATAAAAAATGTAAGGCCAATCTCTATAACTGCAACTAATAATACATTGAAGTTACATTAATATTTACCAATGAAAAAGATTCACTATGATGTAAAAAGCTGAGCGCATACTGAAGAGTTAAATTTAATTAAACCATTCGCTGTCATCCACGAGTATACTCGTGGCTTTAATTTATTAATTACTTTGTCATATTTTAGAATTAAAGAAATTGCTCATTTATTATCAGAAATTTCGCTGTATTAGTAACGCGAAATTTACCTTTCTGAATTTGTAGTAGCAAACGAATTTTAGCAAGAAATTTGAAAATTCTTATTTTATAGTTTTGGTAGCGAATGGGTTAAATCAAGTTTCATATTACATAACATTTGCCTACAATAAAGTTAGGATCAAGTGGTTAAGTTTAAAACAGCAATTTCCATGTTTAGTTTCTTGCCATTGAATTAAGAACTTGTGCTGTAATAGCTATTGGATAATTATTTCACATAAGTGTCAATTGCATGAGCCGTTTGCGATCCGCCGCGCTTCCCATGGGAGTTTTTGAGATAACCCAGATAGCATGAACATTAGCAGAAAGTTTGATTTTTTCTGATATTATCTTGCCCTGACAAATTTGAATAGAGAAATTCGCAGCAAATCTCCCACAAGGTATACCATCACCCACTTGCATGAGTAGTTCGTTGTGAAACTGATGCAAGACTGTCTTTAATTCAGGAAAGTGACGAAAGCAAAAGATCCATCTGTTGAGAGAATAGACAATCGGCACATATGCAGAAATTGCAGAAATTTTATTCTATAGGCACCGCATTTTCTAAACGCTATACTTATTAAATACCAAAAAATGCTCGAAATGAAAAGTACAAATATTACCTAAATTTGTTTATGGTGATAAAACCGAAGCATGCACCTTCTGACGGCGCTTTCGCATCAATAGACTTGATCAGGTCTATGGACCCCTTCGAAGGGGTTAAACTTATAGTGTGATATGGAAAGATTACTACTTTGCAGTAAGTTTGCGATATTTTTGATTACTTGTTTGCCGTTAGCTTGCAATAAATTTGATATATTATGAATTTAACTTGCACGACAGGTCAGCTGCAAGTTCAAAGTGTGGTGACTTCGGCGTTTGCGTTATCTTGCTGCAGTCTTGTTATGAACTTTCAGTCTTGTCATGCTGAGCTTACTGCAACTTTGCAGGTTTTCAGAGCAAGACTGTTGCAAATTTTCTGCAAACTAAAAATGTTTTGTGGGAAGGTTTTAACTTTAAGAAAAAGATCTTGCATTTTCAGCTACAGAAACTAGTAATGTAAGAAGCACACACATCAAATATTGTTCATGCTGCAAAAAGCAGTTTTGTTACAATTGTCTTATTCAGCCATAATTCTTTTGGGTTTGCATGTTTCATGTCTCGCCACTTTTGATACCACATTCGGTCTAATAGTTGCTTCCGATATCTGGTCGTCTTTAAGGAAGTTAAATTTTTGTAATCAGTTTATTTGTCATGGATTAGCACCTTTTTGGAAGTATTAGAATGTGTAAAAAATGGTTCATGGTGGTTTCTATTTTTGTACTTCTCAGCCAATTTATTTTAAATGGTTCGAAACAGTTTTAGAACATTCTCCAAGTTCAGCAGTAAGCTTCGGACGGCTCGGATTTATGCGGCTCTGGAAGGGACACTTAGGAGTTCCGTGGAAAAGGGTAGCGCCCTTCTAGACCACTAATAATCATAAAATTCCGAATCTTCCGATTGCACTCTTAAACAACTTGACAGGAGGATCAAGAACCTCATCTCTGTATATTTCCGCATTCACAGTTGCATTGGTAAAAATGTGTCGGTCACTGCGGCCATTCAAAATGATGTCCGTCCATACCATGATTCCACGACCTTTGTACCGATGCCTTTCACGGATGTTTGCAGCCTTATCGCGTGTGATTTTCTCCCTCCATATGGTAAAACGTCTACAGTAACTCTCTCAACAAAATCGGGATTCATCGGTAAAGAGAACTTGTCTCCAGTCCATGGTACTCCAATTACGATGATCTCTGCACCACTTTAACCGGGCGCATTTTGCTACTGGAGTTAGTGGAACACAAATCATGGGTTTCCTTGCATGCAGACTGTCACTCACAGTAAACCAGGATAGTCGAGTTCTTGTTGCTGCAGCAAACTCCCTGCAATCTGAACTGACGTCAATTGCCTATTTCTTTTAGCAATCGTTGACAAATTACAGTCCTGAGAGCCTATTGTGGTGCGTTTTCTACCTTGTCCTGGTTGTCTGAGGACATTATACCAGTGTCTTTAAACCGTTTCCAGATACTTGACATGACACTTTTGGCTATTTTTAAGTCTTTACAGACCCCTAAAACTGTCTCTCCTGCTTCCATTCTCTCTAACGCAAGCAATTTCTCAAAATTGGTAAAATGTCTTCTGGACGACACATTCCACCTACTGGAAGCGAAAGTTTTACCTAATTACACGTACAATCCTTAAAATTAGACTTCAAATTACCCACGTGCTCCCCTTTTCACACGTGAACCGAAAGAACGGGCTGAGGCTGAAAAATTTGCATATATTTCTGTAGCGAATGTTAATCCCGTTGGACTCCGTGATAACATTGACATTGAGTTACCTTTCTGGAAGTTCCCTTAATAGAATTAACATAAAGCACCTTTTTATGGTTGTTCCTTTAATTTTCCTCGCCAGAGTATTTTGAAAGTGGTAAAAGCTAACCAGTGCAAAAATAAAGTTACTTTTATTAATTGCAGGCAGCAGATTTAAAGTAATTGTTAATATTGTCCGTTATAAAGTGAAAAAAGGTAAGGGTCACGAAACTCAACCAATGTACAGTTATTGCGTTCGTATAAACTCGTTCTTTCCCATAAGAGTCGACAACAGAACCCCATCGAAGTCCAAGATAAAGAAGTTTTACGTTTAATCTAATTACAGTACATTTGTGTAAACGGAATAGCAGGTATACTTGCATAGTTATCCTTCCGTCTCGGGACAATAAAGTGTTTTTGTTTAAGAGAGGATTCCGTGTTTTCAGAAAACCTGCCAAGAAGGATTCACAATTGGAAAAAGTTTCATTTCAGATAGGTTTCAAACGTTAGCAAGCACAAATATATAGAGTTGTTTTCGTCGAACCTTGAATTGTTTTCCTTTGAGATAGGTCATCTTCACATATTTTAATGTAATAGATTTATGCTCTTCAGAGGTGGTGTTATAGCAGCGGTTTCCAACCTGGGGTAGCGTAACCCTGGGGGTAGTTGGCGGGTCTGCTGGGGGTGTGTGAAAATAATATCGGTAATGGCGGAAGTCACAAAAATGTTAGGAATATAATTCGTTAGGTAATTTGCATCAATTTATTATATGGTTGTGATAAGAAGATTACTAATAAAAAAAAGCATGTTTACGTTATCTCCTTGAGTGGAGGGGGGAAGGGGGGCGTGTTTATGAGAAATGGGGGTACTCCGAAATGAAAAACCTAAGAAAGGGGTACGTGAAAGAAAAAAGTTTGGGAAGTGAGTACGTTTTAGCAGTTTAAAGGGATACTGTGAAAACGAAAAGTGTTTATAACGGAAACCTGCCTAAAACGGAAAAGTTCATAGTCCCGAAAAAAGACATACCTTTGAATTATACCTTCTAAGACGAATACCTCTCTAAAGCGGAATTTTTTATAGATCCTGTGTGATTCTGCCTTAGCAGTTTTTACTGTTGTACTTGTATCCATTATTCAGTAAACCGGGTCTACTTTCGGGGGGGTGGGGGTCCGGACCCCCTGGACCCCCCCTCTTGGCTACGCCACTGCCTGGTGGCCAAGAAAGCATTTGGTTACCTTACCGGGCTTATATATTGATGATTGTTGTGTACTGCCGGAAATTATCTTGCTGGTAAACACATTTTTAAAACAGCTGAACTAAGGATAGTAAGGCCATTGTGCCTCAATGCGACGCGATTACCCGTAGTTCTGTCGCATTTAGGGTTTGTTTGGCATTTTATTAAATATATATATGAGTCATTCCCCCAAAAGTGTACATTTTCAATACAAATTTTTAAAGTAAAAAAAAAAATTGTTTTTCAAGACAAATGCTATCATTTTTAGGAACTTATCACTTACTGCAAGTAAAAATCAGCAATGGCCCAGATACATTATATTTATTTTTTGCAGGAACATATTTTTTTTTATTAACATCATTCATGGAGGTGAACTTTATGCCACAGTTAAAATCATAAACAAAGCATAAATAACATAACATACAAAGCATACAAAGCATAAATACAAAGCATAACAAACAAAGCATAAATTTATTCTATTAGATATATAACTAAGGAGCAATTCTATACAAGAATGCACAGTTGATTTATTTGAAATGAATATAAAAAAACACAAAAAATTCATCTCCTATCTGGTGCTTCTTTTCATCATCCATCTTTTACATGTTATTAAATTCTTCATTTTTAACCCTTAAATACGCGATTTTTTATTTTGTTTCGAAAAAATTATTTGTGATTCTCTGAAAGGTTTATTACACAGGAAAAATAATGAAAACAATCAGAGATACATTTTTCACATAATACGTCAATCTTTTCTTGTGTTGCACATCTGCAATACAAGTAAAAACTACTGTCGTGGGGTACAAGTAAAAAGTACTGTACTGTTTTACGCTAAAATATTGCAAAATATTAACTATTTTAATAAGTATGTCTCCGAATACATTATTTTATATAATTATTTATTTTATAAAAATTAACATTTAGCCCTTTAATTCCCATGATAGAATACGATCTAGAAATTACGTAATTGAGAGAATCTGACTTTACACCAGAAAGTTTCAATGGTTAATTTTGCTTTATTTAAATACGAAATGTCTGTTATTAATTAAAGCAAATATTGCTATTTTAATTTTCTGGTGAGAATTAGGTATATACGAATAAAAAAAATTATTAAATTCAAAACACTGTTGTTTGCATATATGCAAAGCTGCGCACTAAAGGGTTAAAGTTTTGAAACAATCTTTTTTGATTTACAGCCATTGTAAATTCTTATTAAGTATTTTCCTCTGAAATATACATTTTCAAAATTAAGAGACTCACGGAGGTGATATCACGGAGGTGAGGAATATGCTCTAAATATTAACCTACATATTTATTTTTTTGAGAATTTTTTTTGTTCTTTAAATCAACATCTGTTGATATAATTATATAAGCAATATATAAACAAATATCTTAATGTTGATTTAGCCACCTTGAATTTTCAGTTCACGGATGTGAGAATCTCCAATAATCATGGTTGCTTTTTTGTAACAAAATCTAATACCTGACTATAAAAACAAATTTCTAACTTATAATTTAACAACAGCAAACATACTGAATAACTTTAGCATCATTGGAAACAAAATCTGACGATAATTTTGCCGTTTTTAACATGAAAATGCAACTTAATGTTTGGTTCATGGAGGTGAAAATTTATTGTGTGACACTCCTTTCCGTACTCAGAAAACAAACAAAAATACAAAAAAAGTAATTAACTATGCTAAGTTACTTTACTGTTGAGATAGTAGTGTCTAGAATAATAATTATTTAACTATTTTGTTTACAATTAAATAGGTAATAAAACATTTTCCTCAGTAACATTGGGTGTGTGACATGACACGGAGGTGGATCTCACATACTCTGTACTAAGAAATAAAAAATATAAAGTAACTAGCAAACCCCGCGGCTTTGCTCGCGTAATATTTGAAATATGCCAAGTGATATTTATATGTCTAATTTTTATCAAAAGGTACTAACTAAATTTTAATTTTATTAAAATGTAATATTTTATTTTATTAAAAGGTACTTATTACTTTTAGGAATAATTCAAAAATTACCATTTAAAACACAGTTTGACTAAACATCATTATTACACTGTAATAGGCAGAAATGAGACTTAAATTAATAAAATGAAATAAAACTAAATAAATGATAATTTAGAAAATATTTTGAAACTTTTATGCTCAATTAATACGCTCATTTCAGTATTCATTTGAAGTTTTGAATTTTTTAGAAACCATCTTCTTACATCTTAAAATTAACCATCATGTCGAATTCCAAGTCCTACCACCTCTCGCAACATAAAGAGCTATGTTGAAACAGGAACTGTCACCAGTAATTTGCCAACATTAATTTTGAAATCGGTTTGTTATTTCCTAATATTCCACAGAAACGTAATTTAAAAAGCTTTTAAAGCCCTTTTTTAGAACGTTTGTTTTTCCTGTGAACCCCAGGTGGTAGAATCACCGGCATAAAATATAGCCTGTGTAGGATCAGAGACTGTTACCACTGATTCGCAACTATTACTTTTATAATCGGTTTATATTCCCTGAAATTGCATAGAATCGTAATTTAGAACTTTATTAGAATGCTTTTCGCACCTCCCCTTCACCTCACACCTTTTTAATTCGAATTTATTTTCGACGTTCCTTCGAGGGCATTTATATTTTATAAGTAAGTACCATGTCATATTTAAAGTTTCTAGCCTTTTCAGTATCACAGAAATCGCAATTTAGAAAGTTTTTAGCTCCTGCAAACCTCTGGTGGTAGTGGAACAGACATAAAATATAGCTTATGTTTGAGCAGGTTCTATCACCAAAATTTGACATCATTATTTTTTTTAATCGGTTTGGTAATTCATAAGTTTGCTTAAAAATTGTAATTTATAACGCTTTTCACTCCATTTTTTTTAAATTTGCAATTTTCTTTCGACTGTTCTTAGAAAGCAGTTGCATCTTGTAAGTAAATACCATGCCATACTTCAAAGTGTTAGACCCCTCAGTTGTGCAAAAAATGCAAATTAGAACATGTTTTGCTTTTGCAATCCTCAGATGGTAGTGACAGCAACATAAAATATAACCTATGTTATAGCAGGGACTGTCACCATTGATTTGCAACCATTACTTTTGAAATAGCTTTGGTATTTCCTTAGATTGAGTAGAAATCGCAATTTAGAACGTTTTTATGACGCTTTTCGCGCATTTTCACCCCTTTTTAAATTTCCAATTTTTTCGAAACTGTTCTTAAAGATCATTTATAGCTAATAAATATGTACCTTGCCTAATTTTAAGTTGTTAGCCCCTACCGATCACAAAAATCGAAATTTAGAACGCTTTTTTGCTCCTGCAACGTCTTGGTGATAGTGATACCGACATAAAATAGCGTCTATGTTAGAGCAGTGGCTGTCAGCATTAATTTCCTACCATTACGTTTGAAATCAGATTCATTCTTCCTGAGATATTGCCGACAAATCGGCATCTAGAACGTTTTTAGAACGCTTTTTGCGCATTTTGCTCCTGCATCTCCTCTGGGGTAGTAGAAACAGATATAAAATATAGCCTATCTTGGAGCAAGATCTGTCACCATCATTTTTGCACCATTATATTTGAAATCGGTTCAGTACTTCCTGAGATTGCATAGAAATCGCAATTTAGAAAGTTTTTTATAACGCTTTTTGCGCATTTTGACCCCATTTTAAATTTCGATTTTTTTAGGAAATGTCCTTAGAGATCATTGATATCTTATAACTAACTACCATTCCAAATTTCACGATTCTAGGCCCTTCCGTAACGCAAAAGCCGCAATTTAGAAAGTTTTTTGCTCCTGCACCCCATTTGGGGTAGTGGCACCGACATAAAACATCGCCTACGTTAGAGCAAATGTTTTCACCATCATTTGAACGCCATTATTTTTTAGATCGGTTTGGTATTTCCTGAGATTGTGTAAAAACCACCATTAGAACGTTTTTTAGAACGCTTTTCGCGCATTTTCACTCCTTTTAAATTTCGAATTGTTTAAGAACTGTTCTTAGAAATCCTTTATATCTAATAAGTAGCTAATATTTCAAATTTCATATTTCTAGGCCCTTCGGTAACGCAAAAATTGGATTTTTAGAACGTTTTTTGCTCCTGCACCACCTTTGGGGTAGTGGCACCGACATAAAACATAGCCTATGTTGGAGCAAGGGTTGTCACCGTCATTTTGACACCCTTATTTTGACACCATTATTTTTTAAATCGGTTTGGTATTTCCTGAGATTGTGTAGAAACCACCATTTAGAACGTTTTTTAGAACGATTTTCGCGCATTTTCACCCCTTTCAAATTTCGAATTGCTTTAGAACTGTTCTTAGAAATCCTTTATATCTAATAAGTAGCTAATATTTCAAATTTCATATTTCTAGGCCCTTCAGTAACATATAAATCGCATTTTTAGAACGTTTTTTGCTCCTGCACCCCCTTTGAGGTAGTGACACCGACATAAAACATAGCCTATCTTGGAGCAAGCGTTGTCACCATCATTTTGACATCAATATTTATTAAATCGGTTTGGTATTTCCTGAGATTGTGTAGAAACTATCATTTAGAACGTTTTTTAGAACGCTTTTTGTGCATTTTCACCCCTTTTAAATTTCGAATTGTTTAAGAACTGTTCTTAGATATCATTTATATCTTATAAGTAACTAATATTCAAAATTTCATATTTCTAAGCCCTTCAGTAACGCTAAAATCGCATTTTTAGAACGTTTTTTGCTCCTACACCCCCTTTGGGGTAGTGGCACCGACATAAAATACAGCCTATGTTCTAAGTTGGACTAACACCATCATTTTGATACCATTACTTTTGGAATCGGTTTGGTAGTTCCAGAGCTTATCTCCGACAAATAAACAATTTTTTTCCTCTTTATAATAGGATTATAGATAGATTATAGATTATAGATTATAAAAAACGTATGCACACAACACATTTAGTCTTCTTCCACTTTCAGTGGAAAACATAAATTAATTAAAAAATGTTCATGTCAAATATTGAAAAAGTCTTCGTGACTGGAATGGTACAAATTTTGGAGAATGAACCACATATATATATATTATTATGCAGGAAATTATTGAATACTGTGTCTTTAGTTCAAAAATAACTTTTTTGTAAAATTGAATCATTATCTGTAATATAAGTGAAAAATATACCCTGGTCGCATTAACACTAGAACGCCCGGAAATTTTACTCAAGTTTCATAAAAATATTTGACACCAGAATTTTTATTTAAAATTATTTAATTGATTTATTCAACGTAAATCTGCGTGGATTAAATATAACTTATTTTATGAAAGAATTTCTGGTTCCAGTTGACATTTAATCATATGGTCGGAATAGGATCGACTCCTTCCGGGCGTTCTAGTGTTATGGTAATGTTTGTCGCATTTACGGTAGTTAAAATCTAAATGAGATATCCAAAATCGTAAATGCGACATTGCGTTTTATAAATGTCAGTTCATCTTAAAATATTCATTTAATTGCTATAAAATTTTGAATTACTTAATAAAAAGTTGAAATACATAAAATTTCACACGAAGCTTACAGATATTTCGCCGAAATTTTGCAGATTTATTCAGTAAAGATTTTGTTAATCGTAATACACTAGATTTTTTTTTACAGTTTAACGAAAACACCCACCTAGCAACAGCAACGTGCGAATGCTAGTTCTCAGAGCGGTCTCTTTTTATAGAGACTAAATCAAAATTTTTACTACCACTATTTCCTTACGAAAATATTCGCTTTAGATTTATCTTGGAAATGTCGTTGGAACCCGCTTTGTGGTGAACTTTTTATTGCAAGACTTTTACAGGGTTCGTACGGGCCCTTGAATTTCCAGACTAAGAAATTCTTCGGTACCAGTAATTTTTTATGGAAAATATATCCTTAAATAAGGCAAAATTTTGCCCGCATAAACTAGATTTATTGTTCTATAAAAAATTATGATATTTAGCCTTGAAAATAACGGTGCTTGCACGTGCCCTATTGCAATAATCTGCCATAAAAATAATAATTTTAAAAAATTAGGGGCGGCTAAAAAAGCGACCCCTCCGAGGCCTGGAATGAATATCCTCTAGTACGAAATGAGAGACAATAGCACCGTAAACCATCTTTTTTGTTCAAAACATGCTCCAGTACTAGAAAAGTATGAGCCAAATGCAGGCTAAATATATAGTTTAACATTGCTTTTTGTGGAAACTGGTGGTGGTGAGATTTTTAATCAGTAAGTCAAAGCAAAGTAACAATATCACATCGTAAACATATTTGAAAGCAGTCAAACATTTTAACATTTAGACTGAAAAAAAAATGGTAACGTTACACGTATATTCCAGAAACGTTATTGTTCTTTTCAAGCTTTTTTATAATTATTAAAATATTTCCTGAAGTATTCTGTTTGAAACATTAAATCTAGAACATCTGTCATTAAATAAGTCACTGTTCAGAAATAGTGATGACAGTTTGCCCACTGGCACACGGGTTCGCCAACCCTGTTTTAGCGAACACATAATAGTTTTCTTTAATTTTAAATAGTTAATAGCTTTCGAAATTGTTTGCAATGTAATAGTTTTACCCTGCTTTTAGTTACAAATAAAAATTTCTATTTCGACCTGTTTATACTAAAATCATTGTTCATATATATATACATATATTACCCGTGTCTTTAAACGTAACCTGGTATCGGATGAAAACAATACGTCCGTAATCCGTGTTCTTTCACTTTACTTCGCGAAATATGGTTGCTAGGAGTGTTTTGCGCTGCGCTATATGTATATGAAAAGCTCAGATAATAAAGGTGACAAAAATAATTTGAGATAATCATATGATTGAAGATAATCAATGGTTCTCTACCATTTGTTAAGGAGCTGCTAGGAACATTTCAGAAAAGAAAATTATAACTTTGCAGCAAATTGTTTGACTATTATAAAAACGTATAAAAAAGAAAAACGTTCCTGGAATATACGCGGAAAGTTACCATTTCTCCTTCAGCGCACCGATTGAATTGGATAATGCCATTTTTAAATCAAAAATTTTAAAAATATATAGTTTTCTATTTTGATCATTTGAAACAGATATTTAAGTACACAGTCAAAGAAAACATTATTGGAAGATCCTGTTGGAAATCGTTATTTATTGACTAAACGCACCTTATTTATGCACAATTTCTGGTTTAAACATAATTTTAATACAATATTTGAAAACACCATATAAACTAACCTTAGTTAATCTCATAAAAATTTCTCCGCATTTAGGGCATTCATTTCGTCGCTGATAGTCTCTGAAGAAAACAAGTCACTTAAATGCGTAACCTTTTCCCGAGCTTACACAAACTTCAAGTAAATGAAACTCACGTTGTAGCCCTCGATGTCCGTAATTATATTTGATCTTCAGAGTTAAAAAAGAAAAACCGTGAACCATTTTCGGGATTTTTTGCCTCATTTAGATAACATGGGGACAATTCAAAGTAAACTATGTGCATTGTAATGGGATTTTTTTTATATAGAAAACGTTTTAAATGCAGAGAAACATTTTGCGTTTTGTTCCTGAAGTTCGGATGTTGCACGATATAGCATTTATATACGATTCTTGCCGTAAGATTTTAAATACAAGACCATTGTCGAATTTAGGGGTCGTCGCATTTAGGCACCATGACCTTACAATCGGTTGCATCAATTTATCCACATATTGCCATGTCTCCAGATACAACAAAAATGCCATCGACTGTCCACCTGGCTGTTGCTACGTAGGAGCCTCAAACCATAATGCCGCGTTGTAGAGCAATATGGATTGTAACAGTCGCAGCTTAATTGTGCTTGTGTTTTTGTCGCTGATGGTTTACCTGGCGTCTATCGCTAGTGAAATAGAAACTATACTCGTTGGTCAACACTATCTGTGTAATTCAGTCATCCAAGAGTCCATATGTGGACACTAATGTAACTTTTGTCGTTGTTCAGTTTGCATGAATAGAAGTTTCATAATTAGTGGCATGAGTGGAAGCGTATTTCAACCAACCATTAAAAAATTATTCTTGCTGATACAGAAGCAACAAGTACATCTTGCTCATTCCGCATAATGCGGACAGTTATGGCTTGTGGAGACTGCTGACTCAATTCATTCTTTCAGATGCTTTGGAATGTGTCAATCCAAGCTGTAAAAAAAATCCAGGAACGTTTCTTGGAAATAAATGGGCTGCTGGGCTGCCCATTATTTAAAAGGAAAGTTTTTTGTAAGTAACTGAAAATTTACTGGATACGTTCCTCTGAAATATCGATAAGCTTCCGGAGACACCACGAATGTTTCTGTTCATTTTACAGAAACTGTTTCGTGCAACATTTCATTTGTCAACAGAAATATTACTAATATTTCACAGGAAGATTACTCATATTTCAGGGAAATTTTCCAGAATTATTCAGTAAATCTTGTGTTATTTCTTAATTTTTTACAGCACCCTACATATGCACACCTAGCATCTGCAGGGTGCGAATACAAACCCTTCGGTACTCAATGAGGGACAACAGTATCCTTTTTGTTCAAGGTAGGCTCCTTGACCAAGAAAGTATAAACCGACACTGAAGGAGAAATATGTATTTCAACATTGCTTTTAGTGAAAACTGGAGATAGTGTATATTTTCATTAGTAAGTAAAATCAGAGTACAATTGTCACATTGTAGACTAGTGCTTCCTATTAAACGTTTATAAGAGTACGTGTATAATAAACGGAGTACAGATTTTGGATACGTATAGTATGGCCAAGGCGATTATACGTATTATCCGAAGCAGTATTTACGGTACAGCTTATATACGGAACTTACGCAGCGGTTAAACGTATAAACGGTTCTCCTTCATTGCGTGCAATAAAGATGCTTTTCTACTGCTAGTCCGCGGATCCCAGACATTGAGAAATTGCCGTTTGAGTCCTGCGTTCATAATGGCATATAACAACCATAATGTCAAATTTAAGAAAGATAAAACGATTTAAACTGTTCCAGCAAATTTATGTAACTTTTTATCACTTAATTCAATGAAAATAATTATATCTAACATAAATTAATTAAAATATTTATAGGGAAAAATAACAAGATCTTTTGTATGAAACATATTATGCACATTACTACGGTAACGCCGTCGATTTCCAGCTTGTTCTCCGTTCAGTGACGTAGGACTTATGAGGTCCATTGGTATTAAAAGCAAATACGTATACTTGAAATATACATATACTTCAATTATACTTTTAACCGATATGCGCTTATAAGGATCCGGATATGTGTAAGGTATACCTATTTCATACCGACGTATAATACGTGTATACGTATATCGATTAAACATATAACTGAAACAGGTATTGCGTCGGGAGACTATTGTAAACACATTTCAAAGCATTTAAACATTTTAACCTTTAGACTGCAAAACAAATGGTAGCGTTTCTAGCATATTCCAGAAGCGTTTCCCATTTCAACCATTTTTTTTAATAATTAAAGTATTGCTTTGAAATATTCTGATCTTTATTTTGAATCATTAATTGCAGAACTTCTATCATTTAATAAGTCAACGATTACTATTTATAAATA
The DNA here is from genome assembly GCA_963932465.1 of Maratus speciosus. Taxonomy (NCBI): domain Eukaryota; kingdom Metazoa; phylum Arthropoda; class Arachnida; order Araneae; family Salticidae; genus Maratus; species Maratus speciosus. The sequence continues at coordinate 415,183,284 of OZ010796.1, read as the reverse complement.
GTGATGACAGTTGGACAGCTGGGACACAGGTTCGCCCTTCCTGACGTATACAATACTGCTTGTATTTTCTTAAAGTTAAATTGTTTAGCATCTTTCGAAATTGTTTACGATGTAATAATTTTTGTTTTGAATTTACTTACTAATACAAAATTCCATTTCCACCAGTTTACTCTAAAAATATTGTTCACATAGACATTTCTGCTGTGTTTACGGACATAAGCTGTACTGAAATATACTTAGTCAAAAGAAAAGCTATCTGTGATCTTTCATTTTGTATCCACAATTTACATTCGCGAATTGAAGTTGCTAAAGGAACATTTGCGATACGTTGTATATATATATATATATATATATATTAAAAAAAAAAAACTAGAAACTTTTATTAAAAATAACGGAAATTTTGCTGAGTAATTCTGGAAGGTCCCACTGAAAAACCTTCCTGTGAAATGAACAGGAATATTCCTGATGTTTCACAGGAAGCTTACTCATATTCCTGTGAAACGTTTCAGAATTATTTGGTAACGTCCTTATTATTTCCAAGAAACATTCTTTGGAAACACTGGACAACCCAGCTGCCAATTATTCGGAAGGAACGTTCCAGATTTTTTTGTTCATGTGTAACATCATGAATGGGTTTCTTTGCACGGATGGTGAACCTGTGTGCTAGCGAGCTAATTGTCACTAGAACACATGAATAGCTCCACATGAACCCAATGAACATCTTCCACTTATTTAATAATAAAAGTTATATGATTAATGTTTCGGAAAAGAAAATTATAATTTACCAAATAATTGTTTATTTATTATGAAAACGCATAAAAAGAGAAAACGCTCTTGGAATATATGCTGAATGTTACCCTTTTTTTATACTTTGCAGGCGCGATGACGCACAGTGGTTCAAATTGCGATCGTAGAGAGAAAAAGGTATTGCAAGTGATTTTTTAGTTCTTAAAAGATAAGGTGACTGAAGAGTTCTTTGTTAGTTGAAATAATCAAATAACATTTAATTTCCTAATTTTAATTTAGTCATATTTGAAAGAATTAGACGGTTTACTTTGTATATTCTTCAAACTAATTTATTTATTCTTCTGGTAACTAAGCCACGCACTCCAAAATTTTTAAAATTGAACTTTTTATACTCTAAAGCAGCAATTCTCAAAATTTCTTGTTATGCGACTCATGTTAAAGCTTGAAAAATTTTCTCTACCCGCACAATAAGTAGGCATATAACGCTTTTGAATAAGCTATTGTGCGTAAAAGCAGGCTTTTATAAAATCTCTAGTTCCATAGTTTGTGATCCGCTGATCTAAAGAATAGCATACATTAATATCAATATCTGGAAAGACGTCCAAGGATTTCTACATAATATCAATGTTCAAATTTACAATTACAAAGATAGTCAACCAAGACAAAATTTACTTACCAATTTAACGATAAAAACATTTTCTTTAGAATTTATTTAATGAACAATTCAGTAGAGCAAAGTATTTTTTTTTAATTGCAGAAAAAACAATGCAATGAACAACAATAACCTACTCACTGAATAAGACTGATACAATCAGGCAAAGATTACATACATTGCAATGTTTACATGCATTGTGTTAATTTTGAGAAAACGTGTGTATATTATGATTATTTATTGTTTCTTTAATGAAAACCCACAAATACTAAAAAGAGAAAATAATTCAAAAATTTAATTTTTTTTCACGCTAAATGTTGAAACCGAACCATGGTGTGACTTCTATCTACATTAGTCCAAGAGCTGTTAAACATTTTAGGGAAGGTATTTGAGGCACCCTGAAAATTTGTGCAACACTTCTTTTGTAATGGCTGAATACAAAATCGAATGTCTGGCTGAAGGATCGTGGCCCAAAAACTGTGCCAGACACGTGTCAAGTGCCATTTTTTGACTACCCAAAAAAGGTATTTGAGGCACGCTGAGATTGAGACAGAATAATATTTATACTTAGAAAAAAATATTTTGAAAACGACAGACACTTTAGTCGGCCCAAAAACTGTGCCAGACACGTGTCAAGTGCCATTTTTTGACTACCCAAAAAAGGTATTTGAGGCACGCTGAGATTGAGACAGAATAATATTTATACTTAGAAAAAAATATTTTGAAAACGACAGACACTTTAGTCGGCCCAAAAACTGTGCCAGACACGTGTCAAGTGCCATTTTTTGACTACCCAAAAAATGACACTTGACACGTGTCTGGCACAGTTTTTGGGTCGACTAAAGTGTCTGTCATTTTCAAAATATTTTTTTCTAAGTATAAATATTATTCTGTCTCAATCTCAGCGTGCCTCAAATACATTTTTTGGGTAGTCAAAAAATGGCACTTGACACGTGCCTGGCACAGTTTTTGGGCCACGATCCTTCAGCCAGACATTCGAGTTTGTATTCAGGCATTACAAAAGAAGTGTTGTACAAATTTTCAGGGTGCCTCAAATACCTACTCAAAAATGTTCAACAGCTCTCCTACTAAATGCACCAAACAATTGGCGCGCTTCACATTCCCTTCTCTAATCTCTCTTCTCTACGTCTTTTGTACAATGAAGGCATGTAAATGTGTTGTGTTTTAGTTGTGATGTGATGGAAGGATCAACCAGCTGTTTCAAGACCTAAAACAAACCTCCTCGAGAAAACGTCTAATTGCGAAACGGATTTCGGCGCCATCTGCCAGACATCTTTTCCACTACACATGTCTTATAAAATTAAAAGAACTTGCAAAACGGATTTCTCTTGATGACAGATAGTAACGACTGCTGACTCATCTGACATTTATTTCCCTTTTATCTTGCTAACTTATTCCGTGACAAGCTTACATTTTAGATCATTTACATAAATTGTTCAGCTGCGTATTTCTTGCAGTTTGCATACTTATACAACCAAATTTTTGGGGTGGTACGTTTTCTCTGCCAGGTAGTTTACTTTTCGCTGTGCAGTTTCTGATGAGGATGATCAAGAATATTGCAGTTAGACTCTGTATAGTCATCCGTCCCATTTACACTCCATGGCCATGCCTCCAAAATGTTCGATGGGGGATCAAACGTGATGCTAACCTCAAGAATCTTTTCTTACGAAGGGCTGCTTCCAAATCTTATTAATGGCTGCCAGAAAAGCTCCATGAACTGTTATCGAATAAAAAACGGTGTTTTATAACTGAAATTAATGGTCGAACACACTAAACTGCAGTGTAATGATTATGCTCATAGTAGCTTGTAAGACGATTAGAAAATCCGTGCAAACACAGATTGAAATATGCAGAGCCTCTGTTTTCTTTCATTTTGTTGCTGTAATATTATTGTACTTCTGTTTTTCAGTGACATAGCATAATCCATGCGTTCTTTTCACCAGAAATCTTTCACCCCTCCAGTCTGTTTACGATTAACTGAGAAGAGCAGAGTATCTCATGATTGTGTGTCAGTCAGAGTATTCTGGAGTTATTTAATCGGCTACATGGCGCTAGTTGCACGTAAACATCTAGCTATCTCCGAAACAACTTACCTGCACATATTCATACGTAAAGTGTTTGTTTATATATGAAAGGCTCACAACCATAGTAGACCAAGCCCACTTTAAAAAAATGAGATAGCTCATGTAGTAGTTGCAGTAAACTGCGTTTTATCTACTGCCATAGTGTACTAAGTCTGTAGTTCACACACTTTCTCATAGATTGCATCTGTGTCCAGAGTTGGTGAAGTAATACAAAAAACCTTCACAACCATACTGAATCAAGTCCATCCATGAGTGTACTACTCCATCATTACTTTTTTATCTGTCACCCATTATTGTCTAAATCTTGCCTCATTGCGGTAAAAAAATGTTATATTTTAAATAAGTAGCGATTTCAAAACTTCTGATGAAAAAATAAATGTTCGTGAATCAAACTTTAAAGCGTTATTATTCACAATGAAGAAAAATGGACTTGGTCTACTATGGTTGTGAGCCCCTCATATGACTCTTTCTAGAGACGTTGAACTGGCAGAAGCAGTTTGGTATGTATTATGATGGGATGTTGTTATGTGACTTGTGAGGTCATGCTCTCGCAAATACAGAAAGGACACATCCTCAGTAATTTCAATCATTATTAAATGTTCATTTACTAACATCGTGATATCACTCTTCACCAATTAAACTGGTGATAAATGACAGAACGATTGATGTTTAAGTCTTGGTCTACATGTGACCATTTCTGGTGCTTTTTGAATTATTTGTTATAGGTTGATGCCACTAAGGTAATGTCAAGTATTATTTTCCAAAATTTAGTTGACTTTTCTTCCGGCGTCTGTAACTCAGGGATATAGGTTCTGCATAAAACACGCTTTCTTCTATTATTCTATTCTTAAAAAAAAAAAAAAATGTATATGTGTTAAAAAATATCAATATATAATTTTCTTTCTGTCGGTTTATGACACTTTCGAATGGTTTTTTTTTTTATAAAATTAAACTTTCATATCTGCAATTTTTCTGTTTCTATATATACTAATTTTTGGTGCTTGAGTTTTGGATGCTAGTGCTTTTTTCGTGTTACATTTCACAGAAAACAATTTTAATTTGGTATAAATCAAGACAACATAGTTTAACAAAAATATTTCTTTAAGTATTATTGATATTAGAATTAAACGTACAGATGACCAAAAAATAAAAATAAAAATAAAAACAAAGAAAAGAAAACGCCCATACATTTTAATGAGAAAAATTTCCTGGAAAAAATAGAAACAGCAATTCGTCTTGAAATTATGTCTTCTTTCAACTTGTGTTTAAAATGTTAGCTTAGGGGTTGTGTTCGTATTGAAATTGTACCAAACTCAGAAATTCTCAACACGATGCAACTAATTTTTATATTGGGTGAGTGCAAAAGTTCTACCCGTTTTGAGCATATGTAAATGTCGAGTGGAGTACGGACGTTAAAGCTGACGTTTCGAGGAAAGGAAAGTGTCCAATAATGCGAGTAGCAGTAAAGTATGTATATGCACAACGTTTGTCAGAAGAACTCATGCGGAACTGGAAACTACATGGCAAGCAAGAAAAACCACATCAGACATTGTTTACTGCACGAGTGTGATAAAGGCCCCTACCAGCAGCCGCAGCTTTCCGCAGCATTTGTCAAGTGTATGGGGAGGATTCCGTGGACGATAGCACCTGATGCCGTTGGTTTAGGAAATTTTGGGACGGAGACAGGATCGGTAAAGATCATGCCCGTTCTGGACGCCCATCAGTGTTTTCTGGGGAGGATCTGAACACCACCATAGCAAATTCCCCACTTCCAACAGGCGAAAAATTAGGGGAAATGTTCTCGACACACAGAACATCAGTCCAAAGAAAGATGCATGCGCTTTGCTTCATCGCCAAGTTCGATCAGTGGATACTACGCTACCTTACAGTAAGGCAACGAGAAGAGAGTATCAGCAACTGTGTTTCTTTGCTTTCCAGTAACAGTAGGGGATAATTTTTGAACCGAATTTTAACGGATGATGAGAAGTGGGTACTGTATCGTAATGTGAAGCGTCGAAGGACCGTATGCCGATGTTGAACAGGGTACTCCATCGACCTAAACAAGAGGACTCCATCCCGAAAATGTTTTGCTCAGTGTATGGTGGTATTCTAAGGGAATAACCAACTAGCTGGTCATCGTACCGAACCAAACGATCAATGCAGACCTTTATTGTCAAATATTGTACAGGCTGCGAGCAAAACGCACGTCTAAGCGGCCAACAGTCATCAATCGCAAAGGGGTTCTCTTTCATCACGACAAAGGCAGTCCTCGTGTTGCTTTAAGGGCTCTGCAAAAATTACTGGGCCTTGGATGGGGAGTTTTACCTGGCTCGGCGTATATCCCCTACCTTGTTCCTTCGATTTATCGCCTTTTTTATCGTTACACGACGCCTTCGCTTGCCGAACATTCAATGATGTGGAGACTGTAAAAACGGCGTTACAACAGTATTTTGATTCTAAAACAGAGGATTTTTTTCGGCGTGGGATTCACTTACTACCAAACAGATGGCAAGAGGTCATACATAATGATGGTGCTTGCGTGAATTCATAGATGCTTAACTTTTTGTGTTCTCCGCCTCTTTGTTTTCGAAAAAAAAAAAAAAAAAAACGGGTAGAACTTTTGCACTCACCCAATATCATATTTGGCCTTTTCGGGTGAATTTTACTTTAGCATACAAAACGGGAAGTTATTCAGTGAAGACATTTAGGAATTATGCACATTTAAAAATTTGAACTTCTAATGATAATTTCATTATTAATAGTAGTGCAAAACGAACTGAAATGCCGGCAGTTTTTTAAGCATAACCTAAAACCTACTTGGCGGAATGATGTGATGTTTTAGATTCGTATATTTGGAACCTTTTAGAAATTGGTTTAGGTTAAAATATTTGTTAGTTACAATTCATATGTTTTCGAAAATTTATTTCACAAATATATATTGTTTGACACTAATTAAAAAAAAAAATTGTGACTTGTAACCAATAAATTTTTTAACAGAAATCGATTTCTAGAAGCTTGAAATTCCTGAATCGAAAATTACAGCTCATTCCGCTAAGTTGGTTTCAACATACATTTTATTGCAATATATTTTGCCATGATTAGCCCTCTCACGGACGAGTCCATGTTAATACGTTTAGTTTAACCCCTTAACGGCCGCATTAAATTACGGTTTAAACCTTCAAATTGCGTATTGGCACCACTTTTTCGAAAAAAAATATCCACCTTATTTAACTACAGGTAAAATGACACCATAATAAACCCAATTACACTATTTTATAAAACTGGTGGGAATCAAATAAAAAAGAATAAAATGAGTAAAAGACACAGCCCGTGAATATCACGGGAGCGACAATTAAGGGGTTAATAAGCTCTAGGTTTCATTGCAATATAAGTATTATTTAAAGTAATATAATTCTATTGATTTAATACATTTTTAACATATTAAACAATCATTAACACGTCAAAGGATTACATACATATTCTCAATTAAGTTTTGTTATATAATGTTTAAAGAATCTCTTTTTTAGCATTTAAAACAAAATGCAGAGAAAACAACCTCACTGTCTAAACTAAACTATCAGGGGATAGAATTAATTAAAAATTAGAAGTTTCAAACTTTAAACATTCATAATTCCTAAAATACGTGATCAAATGGCTTGAAATTTGGTATATTAAGGGAAAATTTACGAAAGAAAAAGACAAATAGAATGCCAAAATTAGGAATTCGTATTGAAAAATTTCAGATTGATTTCAATTTGACAATTTCAGCCTGAAGACGACCCCTAAGTGTATTTCTTTTAACATAAATTGAAACAAGACATAATTTTCAGTCGAATGGTAATTTCAGTTTTCTTTCTGTGACATACAAATTTTTGAGGAGTTTTCCTTTTTATTTGACGGAGTGTACATAAATTCAATAACTTTTTATTTCTAAAACAGAGAAATAAATAATTTAAAATAACAATATATTATAAATATCCATTACAGTTACAAAGTAATGTATGCCTCCAATGTAAAAAAAAAAGAAAAAAAAAAAGAAAAGAAAAAGCAGAGATTTTCTGGATCATGTAAGCGGGAGAATATTTTTACAGGAAATATTTTTGAGACAGCATTCTTAAAGCATTAGTATGATATAAAGCTTTGAGCATTAGTTGAAAATAAGAATTATGTCAGTAAAATATAGACCTTAAATGATAGAAAATATAGCCTTCAATATCATAGTGAAGTGTAATAACTTTTTAGTACATCCTTAAACTCCTGAAAGGGTATAATAAAAATACTATAATTCAGACAAGTAGCTTTTAAAGTAAAGGAAAAATGCTAAAATGTAAAAAAATGTATTTAAATGCAAACATGTTTATGTAAATATTTTAAGGGCGAATATCACGAAATGTGAGATTTTGAAAACAAAATTTTTTGAAAATTTAAATAGTTTCAAAGCTTCTGATTCCTTTAAAAATGTTTTTATAGCAGCTGAATAAAGGAATTTACACGTAAAATTGTTAAAGTTTGAAGAGCTTAAGTTCAATTTTACGTAATTATAATTATATGTCATTTTCTTGGCATATGTATGCCAGGATAATGACATTTTCATTCTAAAACATTTTTTACATTCTTGATTTTTTATTTTTAGATCTAACACTTTAATTTTAACATGTTTCCTCTGTAGTACCTCAAATTCAGTGTAATTTTCAGTTTTATTTGAAAATTATTGAAGCTAGGAAAATGACAAAATAAAAGTCTACTCAATTTTTATAAAGCCTTTAAACACATTATTTCAAAGAATTATCTAAAAGATCTTGCTGGTAGCAATGATTTTGCTACTTCTGACTTGAACTATGTCAAGAACAAGAAGCATTATTCTGCAACGCCATCTTTATACCTCATAAAGAACTAAAATCAGCAGGCCAGGAAAATGACATTCATTTTCAGTGACAATCATATTTTAATTATGGACAATTATTTGTAAATACAGAACTTGTTACCTTCCTCATATATCTGTTATATAAGGTGTAATTAATAATTAGAAATAAAAAAAACTAGAAAAAGATATTTGTACAGTATAGCAGAAATCCTTTCACTTTGCACATATCACAGTGTGACATGCCAGGAAAATGACAATCTGAAAGTCTTTTAATTGCTTTATTTTTGTCTTATTATGAACATAATATGTCTTGAAAATACTTCTAAGAATATTTTTTATTAGAATGTAAAAAAGATAATTGCATTACATAACATTTAATAGACATTTTATTGTGCGGACTGCAATTTTCATATTTTGTGATATTATCCCTTAAAGGAATCGTTTTAAAATTATGGTTTGTACGCAGAGAAACATTATGTAACATGTTTTACAATAAAAAATAAAGTTGTACAGGAAATATTGCATTTAAATTTAGTCCCTTAATGAAATGTAGTTAAGAATGATATTTGTTTATTGGCATTATACAATATAGATTGTCTTCCAGGATTTGCTTGATTTTGCCCAAAATGAAAAACCCGGATGCGTTTGAAAGAAAAACTACTTAAAAAAACACTTTCACATTCCTTGTTTAAAATTACGCTTATCTAAATAATAATAAACATTTTCATTTAAACCAACCATACCGTACATATTACATCATTGACGCAGAGTTCCAGAAATACTGGAGGGGCTTACATCGCTCTGCAGTGCAATATCTCATGAAAAAGTAATTATCTCATTAAAAATACATTGAAAAATACATAAAATCGTTCTAATTAGAAATAAACTGAATGCATCTCCTTGTTTGATAGTTTTTTTTAACTCTTTCAGGGGCGGTGGTACATTTATGAAACCACTTAATTTTATTTCCCAAATGCCACAATGGAACCAGAATTTTGGTAAAAAGTTTTTTGTTTATGATGTTTGTGAAATATAGCTTTTTCTTATTTTCAAGTAAATTAGCTTGTAAATTATGGTGTCATTCATTCATTTCAACTTTTTAGGAATGGAAGTGATTTGCCCCTGAAAGGGTTAAGTTAGAAGTGACCAGGAAACAAGGAAGCTGAGCAGACAAGTTAGGGAAGGAGGAGTTTGTGGGAGTAGGTCAGAAACAAAAGGGAAAAGTTTCATTGCTGGAAGTAGTCAACACTCATTTTTCATTTAAAGGAGAATGCCTGGGGCATAGTTGCCAGCGTCCCGATTTTTTTCATACCAATATTTTTATGCAGAAATACTTGCTTTATGCAATCGCAGAATTTACGCAATTAAATAAAGCGAATATTTTTGTAAGATTTTACTGGTATCCAAAAAATCGGGAGGTTGGCAACTATGCTGGTGGAATCTTTTAAGAAATGGGATGTGAATTATATTATCACACGTCTGTTACACAGAATAAGAGAAATTCTAACTTCTTCTTTCTTCTTGTCCTCTTGGGGCAGAAGAACAAGAAACAAATGATTAAGAGCAATAAAACAACACATTATTTACTGATTGCTCAAGATTGACTATCCCTAATATGTCTTTCTTTACGCGCATTTAAAATCAGAATGTATATAAATAATTTTAATTGCAATTATTCTTTAAATACAACGATGAATATTTAAAAATCTGATAACATTAATGAAAACCCAAAAGTCTAAAAGAGTTTAAACAAAGTAACTTTTCTTCAATTTAGACTTAATTGAAGGACATAGTATATATTTTTAAACAGATAAAAATATTTATAAATAACAATTAAAATGAAAGTAAACGTGAATATGCGAATAACTTATGTGAGCAATTCTACTACTTAATATAATATTTAAATAACAAAATCAAATAAGAAAATATCTGAATAATTTAACAACATTATACTGCTAATTGGTAGTAGGGCAATAATTCAAAGCATTTGAAAGAATTCTATTGAATACGAAAAATCTAATAAAACAAAACTAAATAATTGACAAGTTAAATACAATTTTTATTTGTAAAAGACATAGAAACCAAATTTTACAATAATAATTATTTTTACTTTTCAAAATTTCCTTTCAACTCAGTCATAAAAGTCCTTAAAGGCATTACAAATTTTTAAACTAATTAAATTTTTTATATTAATAAACGATTGACATTTAATATTTTAATCATCCTGTTAATTATATACATCCTGTTACAAAACAAAGAAAAGACCGAAAACCCCCAAAAACCACGAGAAAGCCTTGGAAAAGTTCCAAAACCCTGAAAAACATCTAAAAAATATCCTTATAAAACCCCCTGGATTGGGATAAAAAATATAAAAAAAAACTCGGGGTTTTGCTAACCCTGCTATCCGTACTCTTCTATTACTCAATAATCTCATCTATACTGAAATTTTATAGCTTATATGTATTTGCTTTCAAAACGATAAATATGAATATTTGTAATATTTTTGTTAGGAATCAAATATGTTTAAATAGACTTATTTGGAATAGTATGTGAAAAATGTACTTAAATTTTATTTTCAGAATTGTTTGAATATGTTTGAATTAATGCTATGCTGATAAAATATTCAGAGTAAAATGTAATTTGTCTATAAAAACTTTCAAACAGATGAATTTAAATAATTTATCATTTATGAAAAATAGAAAATTTTTAATTATATTTATTAAGAACTACGTGGATTAGGAACTTAAAAATGATTTCTTAAAAAAAAAAAAAAAAAAAAAAAAAAAAAAATTACCGTTATATAAGTATGAAATATCGGCCAAAAATTATTGACATGATTATTTTAAAAGAAATAGCTCGACCTTTTTGACATAGTATATCGTCCTCGTCCCGAGTTATCATACTCGGAGATAAATTGTCAGTCATTTTAAAAGGGTGCAAAGATTACACATAATTCCCCCGATGTTACAGCACATACAGATATATAGTGGATGAATGTAGAGCCTTCCAAGATAAATCTTAAAAAGTTCAATATAATAAAAATATACGATTAATGGTGTTAACTAAAAATATGCGAGTAATAACAAAAAATCCAAAATCTATAAAGAAAAAACTTTGAAATATGTACCCTAGAAGAGATAACATCTCTAGAATCTGAAAAAGTAGGATTTACAAACAGTTTTTGAATACGCATAAATTATTTAAAAAAGTAGTCAGAGTATGAAGTTATAAAAAAAAAAAAAAAAAACTATCGAAAACTATGGCAATTTAAAACTCTGTTTTTCATAAATCATTGAAATTATTGTAACTTTTTGTATAGGGTATATGCAATCCTTACTTTTGTGTACCAGCATTTCCGAATAGAATTCTTAACCTTATTTAATCGTAGAAACTTGTTCGGATTCTACGATTAAATTAAGCGTTCATTTTTAATCCGAAATAGTGGTGCCATATACATCTTGGAATTTCCAAGAAGTGTACGGGGTCTGAGTGTAAATAAGTGTAAAGGAGAAAAAAGTTTAAAAAAAAAGTATATTATATATATATAATATAACCCAGCAAAAAATATATTTGGCCAGAACTAGAACAGCCCTTCACAGAACAAGAGAAAAAGGAATATAACTATTTAAAAAGTTAAAAATTTCAAAAAGAATGCATAGAAAAGTATAAGAAAAAATAGGTTGCGGCTTCGTCGGCAGTGGGTTATATTTCAAAAGCAGCCGAGCATTCAAAAAATATATAAAATATGTATTAGTGGCAGTGGGTTTGGACAAGAACACTGTGTAGAAAAATCAAATGTTAAACACTCGATGGCTACATATCAGATGTTCCCCCACTTTACCCTACGCTACAGTATTAAAGGAATGCTTCACATGGAACATAGTAAAAGATGCAAAATTATGTTCGTTGAAAAAAACCACACTCTGCCTAATCAGCCACGTTGCCATATCCGAAGACATAAGGCAATCTAAACAAGGCATAATCCTTCTTCCAGCCGCCAATCCAAATTCATTCGAGGCCTGTTTCCAATAAACGCAGCACATCATCATAAAGCCGTCCTTAACCCTTTATCGGGCAATGGTAATATACTTAATTTTTATTGAAAACTGGTCGATTCGCACCAGAATTTTTAGCTAAATATTTTGTTTTTAGATGCCGCTGATAAAAAAAGACGCATTTTATTTTTAAATAAATCTGTTTGTAGATTCTGATGGCAGTGAATCTTTTCAACCTTTCAGCCACATAATTGACTTGCCCGATAAAGGGTGAATCTGGCTTTAGGCAGTATGAGTCATTCACTGACGTCGAACAGCGATTTAGAATTTGTACAGGTAAACACCTGATTCAAAAGGAATTCAGATTTTGCAGACTGTCTTCACTATTGATCGTTTGCTTTTAATATATATGCTGCTTTTTTTACTCCTCTATTTTTTTCATTTTTTTGCCATTTAAATTGCTAAGAAAGTTACTTCTGACTAATATATAATAAAATTACTGTAGCATTTTTTTCTGAGTAACTTATTCAGCAAATTTTTTAAAGTTACTTATCTTAGCTTTTTAAGAAAAGCTTGATAATTGGTGTAAAACGTCATGTTATTTAAGTTAAGTCAGAGTAACACAACAAAAACACGATTTCAACAGTAGGTAATTATAAATAAAAATTTAAAATGATAAGAGGATTTTCTATCATCGCAAAATAGGGAACATTTTGTATTTTTTGACCAATATAACTGTCTATGTAACTAAATCTAAAAAATGTTCCAGATATATCTTAATAACATAAGAAAGTATGCGAACGGGAATTATACGAGCATATCCGAATACAAATCTTAACCTTATTTAATCGCAGAAAATTGTTACGAATTCTGCGATTAAATTAGGCGTAGATTTTTAATCCGAAATAGTTGTGCCATACTGCTAGTAATATCCCAGAAGTGTACTGAGTTTGACTGTAAATAAGTGTAAAGGAAAAGAAAAAAAAAACCCGTAAGTATATATATATATATATATATATATATATATATATATATAACCATTACATAATTACAATTCATCATCTTTTTCTTTTATTAAAAAATAAAATTAATAAATTAAGTATCAATACATTACACTGGCATTATACAAAATAAAGCAGGATCAACTATTTTTAATTTAATGAATCATTAATGAATTGTTTCTATTATAATGCACCAATATACTGAGCACGAATATATGATGCATTAAAAAACTTTCAAAATTGGCGAACGGAAAATCAACAGGAAGGCGAAATCATTTAAAAAACCAGTAAATAATTAAATATGTAGGGAATCATAATTTTTTTAAAATATATTGTAAAACCAATTGTAACTAAAACAACTTAACCAATGAAATAAGACCTGAAATAATGAATCAGTTTCAGCATCAACAATTCTTATGACCGAAATGTATGTTCTCAAAATTTAAAAACATTAATTCAAAAAAGAAAAACCACAAATGATCTCAAAACACGAGAAATATCACGAATAAAAATGGAACTAAAGATTCGTAACTCGTTATCAAGATCAATATTACGAAATCATTAGAAAATTGCGTTTAATTTCTGAGTAAGAAATAATAAGTTGTCAGCTTAAAATCTTATCTCTTACATTGCCCAATTAACCACACCATAAAAAGAAAGAAAGAAATAATTAATTAATGTAAAACCAGTACAGACCAACATCATGCACAACATAAACTAAAATGGAACATGTGAGTTAGAAACTTACTCAGCAATAGAATTTTTATCACCATATCTAAATCGCAAACATGTATCCCGTATATCACAGCGAAAATCTCGCCTAATTAAAGGGTCACAGTTAAAAGCAAATCCATGCCGTTTGAAATCATGATATCAGGATAATAATATTGTTAATGATATAAATATAATAATTATAAATTATCGTAATTAGTCTAAATATTATAAATTATTTTATATGCAAATTGAAGGATCCTAGATATATATATATTGCTTTTATTTTTTTACTGTTATATTTTCCTTTCACTTGTAAATTGCTAATAATGGGATTAAGGATTTTTAAGAAAGTTACTTCGGACTAATACATAATAAAATTATTGGAACATTTTTTTCCGAGTAACTTATTCCGCAATTTTTTAAAAGTTTATATTAGGTTTTTTAGTAAAGCTATATTAATTGGTGTAAGACGTCAAATGCTTTAAGTTAAGTGGGAGTAATAAAATAAGAACAGGGTTTAACCCCTTAATCGTCGCGTTTTAGGTAGATTTCGTATGAAATAAAACCTATTACATTCTCCCCTATGTTGGAAATTCGGAATTATTTTGCAGATCTACACCGATCATGACCCCTATAATCCAAAACCACCCCCAGTAAAAAACTTTATCCATCTATCTATCTATCTATATCACTTTTTATGGACACGATAACTTCCATAATTCTGCACAAACCTTTTCAAAACTGGTACATAAAATGAAGGGGCATAAAATCTCAGTCAAGTTCACTAATGGGCAAAATCGGACCAAGGGGGCGGAAATAGAGAGGAGTTTGGTGAAAAACGAAAAAAAAAAACCCATAACTTCTTAATTATAATACATATCGACTCAGTTTAAAGTTTTTATTACTTCTAAAAAAAGGGTCAAAAATTTATGTATGACAGATTTTCGATAAAATTAAAAATGGGTTCAAGGGGCGAAAAAATAGGGTTTTCGGGAGAAAAAAATTCATAACTTCGTCAATTCTCAAGGTGTAAAATCCAATTAAATTTATTATAAATTGTCTTAATATTATGTACAAATTTATATTGACAAGTTTTTGATAGGACCAATTCTTAGCGCAATAAAAATTAAAAACGAAAACAAAAAAGGGGGTTGAAGAAGAAAAAAATCCATAACTTCGTCAATTCATAATATCTTCAATCCGCTTAGATTTATTATACATCTTCTGAATATTATCTACAACTGTTATATTGACAAGTTTTTGATAGGACCAATTCTTACAGCAAAAACAAATTAAAAATACATAGATGTTGAAGAACAATATATCGTATGACTCAAATCAAAACTGCTTATTTTCTGACTCATTTTTAAATTCATTTTTGCTTTCAAACGCATTCAATTGGTAGGATCTCTTATTCAGAAACTATATAATGTGCCGTAAAGGTCGATTTTTTTTTTTTATAGAGGCAGAATATATTTTAAACAATGATGTGAAAGTGGGCATTTTGAACCGATTTTCTCGAAGCGATTGTGTTGGAAACTAAAAATATTATCCTACACTTTTAAAAATTTGCAGCATTCTGGCAGGTCATTTGACCGTTTTTTTCCGAAAACGGTCACACAACCGTGAATTTAACACTATTCTGACCATATTATTTGCCATTTTATGGTCAGAATACAGTTAAATTATTGTTATGAAACCGTCTTTTCAAAAAACGGTCGAATGACCTGCCAGAATGCTGCAAAATTTTAAACAGTGTACTGAGAGAATAATTGTTTATAAATCAAGTTCTAATTAATTGAACGAAAAATAAAAACATAGGTCTTTTATAAATCTCGTAAAAAATCACGTCAGCAAGTTTCATGCTTTTTCTTTTAAAAATGAATCTGAAAATGTGTCAAAAATTTCGAGTTGTTGAGCATGGAAAAATATTTTTTAATACTGCTTTTACATGGTTCTGATAAAACCAAAACTAATACAAATAGCTAATATATAAAAATGAAATTAAAAACTTGTCAAAAGCGGCCAGATAAAATTGTTAAAGTGGGTTTATCACTAATCATGAGTTAGTTTTTGTTGGTGAAATTAATACTTAACTTCGAAATCTACCTGCGCCTGTAGGCCGAGCTGGCAGGGATTTTTTCATTTCGCGTGTAATTTCCCTTGAATGTATCGGGTAAGGGGTTTAAACAGTATCTTATTAAGGGGTTAAATATTAGGGAATTATAAAATGCAAATTTAAATTTATAAGAAGATTTTCTATCTTCAGAAAAAAAGGGATTGTTTTGTATTTTCTGACCAATAAAACTGTCGATGCAACATATGTAAGAGGCGTTCCAGATACATATTAATAACATGAGAAAGTATGGGAAGGGGAATTGCATAGTTCTTGGAGTATAACTAATAAAATTTGGAATAAGCAATAGTAGAGAAAACTGTAATAGGATTATTTAAGCTTATAACTAAAAGTTGCTTTTTCGTATGGTGCTGATGCTCCATGAACTTTGTGGCTAAGCGATTTTTATTCGTTTCTTTCCCGAAATTCTAAACATTTAATTATTGAATAAATATAAAGTATCGAAAATGGCTATTGTATTACTTTATTTAAAAAAAAATAGAATAATATAACTTTATAACCAAAAAAAAAAAAAAAAAAAAAGACTGCAATTACATGGACCGTTAGAAATTACTTATTAAATTTGTAGTTTTGTTAACCGCACTCTTGTACGGCAATTATTTGATTTTATATTAAATTAAACAAATGTTAGGAATTGTCAGCCCACCCTGTATTAATCAACAATTCTAGAAACAAATCCGTATAAAAAGGGAGTAAAATCGCCGGGTAGCGACTTTCTCGCCAAACAGATAGCGCTACGTCACTTGATGAAAACCGTTGAAAACGAATTATTTTAAAGATATTTGTTGTTTTTGTTTTTCTTGAGTTTCTAAAAATGTGCTGAACCAATTTTGATGAAACTTAAATGGAAACTATTTGAGACTATCTCTTTTCAGTTAAAAAAAGTCCTTCCGGCCAGTGCCGGGAGGAAAAGGTAGTTTTCAAATTCCTTATTTTAAAAAAGCCAAGTTATATTATTCAAACATACGAAGCTCAATTTAGTGGAAACCGAATATAGGAGATTCAATACTAATTTTTATCAATATTAAATCATTATGAATGAGAATTTCGCGAAATTAGTCAGCTTTATCCAAGCTGCTTTTATTTAAAGTAACTTATATTTGGCTGAGATGTTGATGTATACTATCCACATGCCTTCTTACATGGAAATAGCCGAATACGCGTGACAAATACAAGATCGTTTCAAAATGTTAGCCATACTAGAAATTCAAAGTGCTATAATTCAACCATTTTTTTAAGATATAAACAAAAGAACAAATTTTCAGAAACAAAATCTGCTCCGGAATCTTTGTATCAAGGCCAAACACATAAAAAAATCTTTTTCATTTTCCAATTTTTTAATACCTCATTTTAAATTTTAAATTTAATTTTTTTTAAATGGCAACCCTTTTGAAACAAGATGGCGAATGAAGCTGGCCAACGAACTCGGTCGAGACAGTGGTATGTACTATGTACAGACCAAGTAACATCCAAATCGGTTCATAAATATGCTTGTTATCGCGTGACAAAACCAGGTCGTTTTAAAATGTCAGCCACAATAGAAATTCAAAATGCTATAACTCAGCCATTTTTTTAGATATAGACGAAACAAAAACTGTTCCGGAATCTTTGTATTAAGGTCAAACACATACGAAAAAAATATTTTTTTTTCCAATTTTTTGGTATCTAATTTTAATTTTTTTTAAATGGCCGCCATTTAGAAACAAGATGGCGGATGAAGCTGGCCAACGAACTCGGTTCAGATATTTGTAGGTACTATGTACACACCAAGGTACATTCAAATCGGTTCATAAATACGCCTGTTATCACGTGACAAATATCAGGACGTCTCAAAATGTCAGCCACGCTAGAAATTCAAAATGCTATAACTCAGCCATTTTTTAAGATATAGACGAAACAAAAACTGCTCCCGAATCTTTGTATCAAGGTCAAATACACAAGGAAAAAATATATTTTCAATTTTCAATTTTTTGGTACCACATTTCAAATTTAAATTTTTCTTAAAAATTTAAATGGCTGCCATTTTTAAACAAGATGGCGGATGAAGCTGGCCAATGAACTCGGTCGAGACATTGGTATGTACTATGTACAAACGAAGTTACATCCAAATCGGTTCATAAATACGCCTTTTATCGCGTGACAAAATTCAGGACGTTTCAAAATGTCAGCCACGCTAGAAATTCAAAATGCTATAACTCAGCCATTTTTTAAGATATAGACGAAACAAAAACTGCTCCGGAATCTTTGTATAAAGGTCAAATACATAAGAAAAAATATTTTTCCATTTTCAATTCTTTGGTACCACATTTAAAATTTAAAATTAAAAAAAAAATTTAAATGGCCGCCATTTTGAAACAAAATGGCGGATGAAGCTGGCCAACGAACTCGGTCGAGACATTGGTATGTACTATGTACATACCGGATTATATCCAAATCGGTTCATAAATTCGAGAGTTATAGTATGACAAAGGTCAGATATATATATATATATATATATATATATGGATATATATATATATATACCGAATCGGTACTTCGAAATACGACTCGTTAGTCGTTACTGTGTCAATACGCAGCCGAACAAAATGAAACTAACTTCAAACGCTGCTTAAGTTTGTGTAATTCATGAATGGAGCAGATAGCCGGATGCGGTAAAAGATGCGAATTTGTATTCGGACTCGGATATTTCGGAATCAGTTGTTTCTGTATCAGCGTATGCGTATCATTCTGTTAGTATCAGTTATTCTCAAATCTCAAATGATTTTGATTTCGTAGAGGCTTGTTGATTCCTTTATTATGGAAAGAAAAAGAAGTATAGCTGTTTTATACTCCGAGCTTGCGGATTTAGCAAAAAAGTATTTATCAGCGATGTCTACATTTGTACCATCTGAAAGAATTTTTTGAAAATCAGATTATATATTATCTGAAAGGCGTGCTTCATTAAAATAAAAAAGAATGGAAAAAATATTATTTTTAAACATAAATCAAAGATTTCTAAAATAGTAATGCGAGTGGCGTAAACTGTTGGTTGATAAGATGATAAAGACTAAAATGAAACACATTTCTTTTAAATGTTCTGAAAATTTTCAAGAAATTCTGTTCTAAAATTTACAGGTTTACTTTCAGTGCATTCTTTATCTTCTAAAAATATCTTTGTACGTGTATTTATGTTTTAAATTTGAAAAAAAAAATATTTTTATGATAAAGACGAGTTTTTAGATTGTTTGTAAAAATGTTTTTATGATAACGTTTAATTTTTTTAGCCCCCGGTATGCTATTTCTTTCTCCCAGCTAAGCTAATAATGTTTTGTCTCCAAAAAAAAAAAAAAAACATGCTCCGTTGTATCAGCCAGTGTATAAAACAAAGCAGAGGTATCATTGTACGGAATAATCTCTGCCGCAATATTTTTTTACTTCTAAGCATCGCACATTTTCAATTTTTATACCGTCGTATTGGGGAAAAAAAGTACTTTTAAATGCAATTTGTTTGAAAACTGCATCTCGATTTATTTTTGAGATATTAATTTTTTTGTAGTAATTTTTTTGTAATGCTATTTGTTTAATTTTTGTAACTCAAGGGCTCCATTTCTGTAGAAAGTAAAAGTAAGGGAAAAATAGTTGGAAAGTACCAATTATAACTTTTTGTAGCCATTTTTTCATAAAAACTGAAAAAAAAAAAATGTAATTAAAATACGTGCTGTTTCGAAAAAATATAAGCGAATGACTTCTAATAAAACATGGAACTTTTATAAACTGAACAATTTTAAGTATCGACATTAATATTACAAAGAAATGAAAGCATATAAATCATAAGATAGCCTTTTTTTTTTTTTTTTTTTTTGGTCGAAGTTCTTAAATAACGAAAGGAATTCTTCAGCGGATGCGGATAACGTCATTTTATATAAAATAAAAGCGTGTGTTTTAAGTCTTATAACTGAACTATCTACATTTATACACATATATATTTTTTTTCATCGGGCGTGATACTAAATTCTGAAAAAGCAGAATTCCTGTTTTCTAATTTCCTTTTTTTTTTTTTTTTTTTTTTTTTGGGGGGGGGGGGGGGGGCTTGTAAAAATATTTGTCACAGATATCATATACGCACTAAATTGGCGCAATTTTTTTCTGACGCCAATATCATATAAGTACCGGGGTACTTAACTGGCGCCAAAGTCCCGTTATTTTGCTTAATATGGTAACCCGGATATTGTTTATTTGTTAATATATTGTTTAGTTCTATAGTTATTAAATAAACTTTTTTTTATTTATTGTTATTCCCTTTTTTAAATATATATATGTAACTGGTATTCGAAAACGAGGTTTTCGCCAAATTGGCGTCAGAAAAAAATCACGCCAATGTGGTGCGTATATGACATCTGTGCCAAATATTTTTGTTGGTATGTTTTTAAATTTCATATTTGAAAAAAAGGTTTTTTTTAAATATAAATCAATAATTTCAGAAATAATAATGTGACTGAAGTACAATGTCATTTGATAGGATGACCACGTAAGAAATTAAATATACATATATTTAAATATTTTCAAATTATTCCAGAAGTTAAAATTTCATAATACATAATTACTTTTAGTGTAAAATTAGTAAATAAATTTGTTTGTAAAAATATTTTCTTTGTGTAATTATATTTCATAGTTTTAGTATAAATTTGGTAAACTTTTACTCTTCCTAATTGCTTTCTCCAATTATTCATTATTTCATAAGTAAGAAATTCTACAATTCAGACATGTTATATTCAATTATGCATCGTATTTTAATTTTGTTTGCCTTTTTTCATTAAAACGTAGAAAATTAAATGTAAATTTTACGTACAGATGGCAGCACATATTTTACGTTAAAATAGTAACGAATTCTTCAAAAGACTCGTGCAGTGTGCAGTATATAATTAGATTTGCTGCAGGTTTGTAGTACATACCCGGTTTTTGAACAGTAAGTAACGAAAGTAACGAGTAACGAATACTTTCTAACGGGTAGCGAGTTTGAAAGTAACGACATCATACGGGTATTCATTTAGTCGTTACTTTTACAGCACTAATATATATATATCAACTTTTGAACGGAGGGTGGTTTCGGGGTCTGGGGGTCATGATCGATGAAAATATACCAAAATTTTTTGAAATCGCTTTCCTCCGAACGGCTGCAATAGGTAGCTTTTTGTAATGAAAGCTACCTAAAAATCACATGAATCGGTCGCGTAGTTTCGGAGTAATCGGTGAACATTCTTAAAAAATTACATACGTGTCGAATTGAGAATCTCCTCCTTTTTTGAAGTCGTTTAAAAACGGGGATATTTAAAATACTGTATGTAAGAATATTTCTTTTCAATTATTTAAATTTTTTGTGAGAAAAAAAGTTGAAACATACATTACTGTTGTTTTTTATCCTTCTATTTTTATACCTTTAATTAGCTAATAATGGTACTAAAAGGATTTTCAAGAAAACTACTTTCAACTAATGCATAATAAAATTACTATTCATTTTTCTCAACAACTTACCCAGCAAATTTTTAAAGACACAAAACTAACTTAAGATTGATAATTAGCGCAAAGGATCAAAGTCTTCAAATTAAGTGAGAGTAGTGTAATAAAAGAAATATCTGAAAGGCAAGGAATTTAAAGGAATTAAAAATTAAAATTTTTAAGCAATTTTCTATCACCATGATAAAGGACTATGTAATATTTTATGACAAGTAAGTTAAACTATAAAAATACATCTGAAGGATATTACAGTTACATGTTAAGAACATTTAAGGGCATTCTGATGAAAAGGTATATTTTACAGTCCCAAAGAGATAAATATCAGAAGTGTAGCAAATTTCCTAATGTTTTCATTCATATGCATATTTAAGTTCTAAATGAGCTATTAAATACATTTCTGACAAAATAATTTTAGTATTTAACATTAATATTTTGATGAAAATCAGTACGAAGTCCCTTCCATGGGCGTCCCTATACATCTAAAACAAAATTTTCATTTCACTGTTGTTTAAACATTTTTTTGAACAATAATAACAGATTAAAAGTTTTTAGTTAGTACTAACTTAATATTAAAAAAAAAAATGGTTTTAGTTTTACTGGGAAATTAATTTATAAACTTTGACCCTGGCTAAAATAGTCTTACCCTGCGGATACTGAAAACTCATCATTAGGAAGTTCAGAAGAAATAAAGCCATTTTGTTTTTTAAATGTTTAATTCTGTTGTGAAGTTATAGAATTTTTTCCAATGTTCCATTTGGAGCAAAATTTATTTGGAAAAAATTTAAAGCTTATTTTTGTTGTTTTTTTCTTTGTGAGGTTTAACATTTAATTCGATACCTGAGTTTCGCCACTCTTTTTTACATTCTTTGCAAGATCGATTTTTCGGACAAGCACAATTGTCTTCCGAGAACTTAGCCTAAATATTAATTTTTTTAAAATATATTATTCATGGAAGAAATACAAACTTATCACAAAGTTAATGTTGAGAACGAAAGATTTTTTAAATACTGGTAGATTCACGATTGCGTGAAAATAAATACCTGAAATACCTGTTCTTGTTATTTTGTTCATTTCAAATCTCTACTCTTTATCACTTCTGTTAACTCTTCTTTTTCTATGATATTTCAACTGGCTGACATACCTGAGCGCACATTTAAAACTAAGCCTAATGTCAGACAGACGTCTTTTTGCATGCTTTTTTTCTTACGTATTATCCCTACACAATGCCGCTAGCATTGTGTAGGGATAATACGTAAGTAAAAAAGCGTGCAAAAAGACGTCCGTCTGACATTAGCCTAAGTATTTCTCATTTAATCCAGAAAAGTTTTGTCAAGTATAAGCAGGCGCTACAGGATGTTCCCAAAAGATTAATACGCGCTTTAATGTTTTACCTCTTGGAAATACGTGGTAATGTAAATTAAAAAACTGTTCAAAATAAGTTAGGCATTAAGGCGGTTCTCAAGTGCACTGCTCAGCAAATGCAAAACTTTCTGACACATTTACTAACTCATTTTTAAACGTAAAGTGACAAAATTGGCTGGGCTGACTATTGAAAGGATTTGGAATCGAAATGAATTTTCCGTTTTTGATAAATTAATTACTTATCGAGTTATACGCGATTTTGGGACATTTAACAACCGATTTTTCTCGTCACTTTGGCTGTTTTTTCTCCTTTCGTACGGAAATTAGGTTCAAAACGCTCACTTTGACAATATTTTCTGAACGATCTTTTACGTTTACCAAAAAGTGGAAAACGTCTTTCGATTACATAGTTTCTGAATTACAACACTTGCCAATTTCATGCGTTTCCGAACAAAAACGAATTAAAACACTTGTCATAAAGTTGCCCCTTTGCATTTGAGAACAAAAATATGTTTAGGAAATAGTCCTTCCATTAATTTTAAAAAATCTGTACTTCTGCAATTTTTATACCTTGAGCCCTTTAAGTTGTATTTAGAAAACATTCTTCTTACTCTGACAACTACAACAATAAAAAGCCATTCTTATAAGATAAAAAGTAACTAAATTTTTATACAATGAATTTTATGAAATTTCGGAGCTTTCTAAAAAAAATCGTCTATCGGTTTTTAATGCTGGGAAGTTATGAAATTTCATAAAATTCAGTGTATTCTGTAGTCAGTGAATTTTGTTCTTAGAAGAATGGAATTTTTAATGAGTCAGAGTTTGAAGAAATGTTTTCTAAATATAACTTGTAAGACCCAGGAACAGTATGGAAATTTAAAAAGTGTATATATTTTTAAATTAATAGCAGGATTATTTTATTCCGATAGTCATAATTCCATAGTCATTTTTAATTAATTATTTTGAAAACTTTTGCAATTTACATTGCCTACGTATTTTCAACTCATTCAAAATTAAAACGCGTTTAAATCTTTTTGGAATAGTGTATATGGTGCATTTGGAACTGTATAGTATTTAAAATTTGCCTTTCTTTATATATTTTTAATTGTTTAAAATTTTTTACTGCTTTATGTATCTTAAACTTTCACATTTTTGCGCAGAAAACTTTAGCTTTATCATAATATGTGGAAAGATTTTCATTTTAGAGCAGAAAACATTAGCTTTTTCAGAATATATGAAAACATTTTCATAAATTCGTGGCATACGCTTACTATCGACATAATCAAAGAATAGTCAAAGTTTTTAATATACAACAAGAAATGCAACTATGACATTATTTCTTATGCAGCTATGACTTCATCGAACCTACTAAACTTCAACAGAAAGTAAGTTGCATAAATTAAAATATTGCATTTAAAAAAGATATTTCCAGTAATTCGTAAAATTTCCATAGAACTTGACAGAAAAGTTTTACTGCCCAACATAAATACTCTCATGGCACGCTACTTTAAATGAAAGATTATGTTTGTTATTCATATGTTTCTTACATATGTATTCTTGGGAGTGAAGATTTCGAAGGTCTGTTTTTATTTAAAATAAACCCGTTAAACCAGGCGTCTATTTTTTTAAGGAAAAAAAAAATAAAGAAATGCCAAGAAGCTGCTTATTTCAGATATCTGTTCCTACAAATTGTACCTTCATGTTTTATTTTGTAGCGACTGTGTTTTATGAAAACGTATTCTTCGAATCTCGTTTTTTTTTTCTTTTCTCATCGCCCATTATTTTTCTTTTGCAGTATAAAACATTACTACAGTTCCTGAATACTTTATGCTTCCATGTGGCAAATTTGGCTGTTGTGTATACTAATTAAAATTACTTTGTGTTAAAAATACAACTCTCTGATGTATTACGTATTTAAAAAGAAAAACATTGATTTGTTTTTTCTGTCTGAAAAGAAAATATTGGTCGACCGTATTTTTTTGCATCAAAATCTAATAACACCATGAATATTATACTGATAATGTGCGCTTTTGTTTTTAAAGTAAAGGTACAGAAAAAAATATCGAAGTTGACTGTGATATTTCGCTTTGAGGAGAGGGTTAGGACATAACACATGAACAAAAGATTCGCATAATGTGATGTACTAAACTCAATGCAGGACAAAGGAGCCTATTTTCCCCGTAATTTTCCCAATTTCTTTTATGTATTTTCGAAAATCTATTTTGAAGGAAATATAGTAAGGCGAAAGTTTTCTATTTATAAAACAGAAGGATTGTCATGTTACTACTATAAAGGAGGGTAAATTTTCTTTTATAGTAAAGAAGAACTGTGATGTCATTATATTATCCCACTTGTAGAAATTACAAAAGTAAAAATTATTACAATTATAGAATTTATGGTCGCTAACAACTATCAAGTTTACCCATGAAAGCCTTCGATGTAATGTAGTTATTATTTACGTTCAACAATGTCATGGAAGTATAACAGAAGAAAGTTTTTTCCAAAAGACTATATCTAATTTCAGAGAAGCTAAATAAATCTCTACCTAATCAACCTTATTCTACTTTAAGTCTAAAATATTTTCTTCTTTTATTTTCAAAAACTTGTTTCAAATAAAGCTAAACTGTTTGTTCTATTTTAACATTTTATGTTTTCTAATTATAATACAGTGAAATAACTTAGTGGCTGTTTCAATAGTAAAAATTTAAAGGTAAATCAAATTTTGGAAATTAAACTTATGATATCTAAAGTCCAAGACTCTTGTTAATGCTTTTCATTGATGTACAGCGAAAATAAAATAAAATTACCTTTATCTATAGATTTTAAGGCTACTTGTATTTAGAAAACAAATAACAATTTACTTGTAGTCGATGTGGCGCCAGTGCCTTCTGAGACAGAGCTTTTTTGGGACTCCTATTGACTTCGCTTTTCAAATCGATTTTCAAAGGGCGGCATTACTACACTGCGATTAACATCTGTACAACTTTCTAATTCATTTTCATTGTGTCGTTTTCTCTGTAGCTCTCCAGCTTTATTTGCCTTTCAAATAATACATTCGAGACATTGGTTAATGTCTTCAATTACGGTTTAAAACCACTTAAGACAAAGTGTATTGTTGCAAAACTTGTGATTTATTCTTTATTTCTTTTAAAATTTTCCCTAAACACTTACTGTTATGTAACATCTGGCCATTGCCTTAAATATTGTTAAGTATATTTATATAAGATTTCTTTTTAACTGTTTAAAAAGCAGTTTTTATTTACGCTTTCCAAAATAAATCGAAAGTAGCTATTTTAGACATCAATTTACCTATCTTAGGTTAAATTAAGGAATTTCAAGCTATTAAACTTGAAATGTTTCTTTTACGCTTTTCATTGAAAAGTTAGATTTATACATTATAGGCGTATATGTGTTGTAATTTTTTGCATATTTTTCAAGAATAATTTTGTTACTTTTGATCTAATAGAAAGCGTAATTTGATCTAATAGAAATTCGTAAAAAAAAATAGCGACACGATGAGAGTATCCCAAATTAAATATATATATATATAAATTAAGAGAGTAATAATTCTAAATAAATTTTGACATTTTGTTCAGAATTTAGTGATTTCCTCTCAAACCCTTGCATTTTTAAATAACAACCTTTTTCTTTAACTGAGACTCTAATTACACTATTAAAATTTTGCAGTAAAAGCTCTAGTTATTCATTCATTTTAATTGAAAACGGTTACATAACCATAATTTATCTCTATTCTGACCAATAAGAACGCTCGTAATATGGTCACGTAATCATTTTCTACAAAAACGGTTGAAAGACTGAACAGTTTGCTGCAGATTTTTAAACGTGTACAATAATTAATGACCGATAACAATGTGATATTTTGCAGTAAGAAATACAGTATGGTTCAAAGATGGATGGGAAAAACAAAGATGGAAAAACAAATGACGGCATAGTGGTTAGAAGCAACAAACTAGTGTATTTTTGTCTTTTTTTTGGCCCTGGGTGCGATTTCATGTGGATTGATTTTGCTTTCTTAGCTATAATATAAATGCTTCCAAGATATCCCAAACAGTGTTCTGTTGAAAGAGTTTTCCCTCCTTCTCATGGCCAAGGTTTATTCTTAAGTAGAGATCTGCACGGACCCGGCTGGGTCGATAAAATAAATAAATTGGCCAGGATGGTCTGATAAAAAAATTAAACTGGCTAACCGGGCCTATAAAAAAATTAAGTTCGCCGACCGGCCAAACAAAACTACCATATAGCAAATTTAAGAGGGTCGGACTAAGGCGGCATAATACGGAAAATTTTCATTGCACCTGGCTGAGCCAAGAATAAATATAAATGTACTGCACGAGACGATTCTGGTTGACAACGTCTCTACAGAAATTTAACCCTTTAACCGTCTGACCCGGATTTTTCCGTTCCTAGAAATCATGTTAAAGTGGTTGTAGACAAAAATATTTTAAACATAATTTTATTTTGAACCATATATAGAGAGAAGTGATATTAAAGATATTATAGCATCAAACTGCGATTGATAAATATATATATCTTCGAATTTACAAGCATTTTTAAAAAAATACGGGAAAACCCTCGGACGGTGAAAGGGTTCATGTCCAGAAAAGATATACCCATCGGACAGTTACATCGTGTCTGAGCCCCGGTTTAATTTTTTAACAAGTTCAGGCTGGGCCAGGCTCAGGCTTTAATTTTTTTATATATACTCGAGCGAAAGCGGACTTGAACTGAATTGTTGGAGGGACGTTGCGGGCAGGCATTTTTTCTTGTAACAGTTTGGATAATGTTGTCACTGTTTTGGACAATGAAATTCTCTTAACGAATCTTTGAAAACATTCTTTAATAAATTGCAGAGACATATTATCAAAATTATATTTTTTAAACTATGCAGCTTGAAACTTCATGATTAAATGCTTACTTTTAGTTACTTCCTTTTTATTATAAACTAGGTTAATTTGGATGAAAGATTCTAAGAGTCTAAATGATCGTTATGTTAGTATTCTGTAATTTATGGCTTGCGGACAAATAGTCTGAAATATACGGTAAAATTTTATATAAATAGGTGTGTCTTATTCTTTAAAAGGATCTTAATTGTACGTTAAAAAAAATCAGATTTTTTAAAATAGAAATTGAGTCAGGACGGGCCGTGAACTACGAAAATATAAATGCCGGGCCTTCCCCTGTAAAAAAAAAAAAAATAGTTTTTACAGCGGGGCAAGTCGGGTCAAGATAGCTTTCGTTTAATCCAGATCCGGGCTAGGAAATTTCGACCCGTGAGAGATCTAATCTTGAGACAACTTAATCATGAAACAAATTGTTGATGAAGAAGAATCGCCTTTTTAGAAAGTCATCGAAGTTAAATTAACTAAAGGTCTGAGACTATGAATACAAAGATTTTTGTCTTGCTATTCCTTTATTAGTATTTAACATTTTGATAGTATATTGAGCACAGAAAAGTCTTATGAAGAATTAGAGATCCCCTGTTTAATAATAGCCCAGCACGCTACCTTTAAACAACAAAATAATCTCTCTAAAAACGCCTTATCATAACATTTTACTACAAAATTGACGTATTGTTGTGATCAAAACGAATTCCATTTTACATTTAACAGACTAACTGAATTCTCTTTTAAACCTTAGAATGCCATATTTTTCCGCAGCGGTTGGTATATATTTGCTGAAAGTGACTGTTTTTTTACTATTTCGTCCATCACTATTTCTAAAAAATATTTTTTTATCAAAACCTACCATGGATTTTACAGTTTGGATTATATTAGTTTAATTTGTGGTGGATAAATAATTTAAAAAATAGCTGCTCTTGGAAACTATATTAATCCCTTAAAAGTTTTTGACGTGCACCGCTCGAGCAGAAAGAGTTTGCTTATGCCGTTACTAAAAGCTTTTGAGCACCACTATTTTTTAACTATAACTTTTGCTTTATTAATTGGCAGATATTTAAGTATGGAAAAGTGGCATTTTCTTCCTATTTTTAGTTTATTGTGTCAAAAAAAAAAATGAAACTTTTAAGCAGTTAATACACATATATACCATCCCAAGTGAAAAGATTCTTGTTAGGAAAATCATGTTATATTTGTATATTCATTCAAACAAAAATCAAAACTCTTTAATACATTTTCTAACAACCTTTACAGAAAATACTTCAGCAGTATCAATGTAAGTAGATAAATAAAAAAATAAAAATAAAAGATTCTTACAAAGAAATGAGAAAAATTGCAAGGACAATTGAAAAAATCATGCTTGAAACTATTTTTTCTGAGATAAAATATTCTCGAGTAGATAAATAAGCACCAACTATACTTTTAAAAGTATAACTACTTAGAATCGAAATATCTTTTCATACTGAACACTGAATAGAAATATTCCTACCTTAATGATCCCTTAAACATTACGAAACTTCTCAAGCCTTTACTGATTCATTAAACTTGGTACATGACAGATGATACTGTTCCTCAGTGAGAGAGATACGCCCCAAAACTTTTTTTAAATATCAAGGTGAATCATAAGGATAAGTTACGAAAAGTGGAACGAACTTTGTAAACAGCAAAACAGCAGTAATTAAAATGCCATGAGGCAACATACAACAGTTTTTTTTTTCGTATGCATATCTTAAATAAGCGAGTATTGCGTTTAGACTGCATAGCATATGTATAGCAATTATTATAGGTGTCAGTTTCAATTGAAATTATGAGGCGGGTTGCTCTTTAGGAAAATAATGTATGTCTCTACTAAACACAGTAATAAGTGAGTTTACCTATTAATTGTTATTCATTTGCATATATAAAGATTGATTTGAAAAGACATGATGAGTATACTTTCAAAAAACTATTTTAACCCCCTAACGGTCGCATTAAATTACGGTTTAAAAATTCAAATTGCTCATTGGCATCACTTTTTTGAAGAAGAAATATTCAACTTATTTAATGACAGGTAAAATGATACCATAATAAAGCCAATTATACTATTTTATAAAACTGGTGGGAATCAAACAATCTGAATAAAAGACATAGCCCGTGAATATCACGGGAGTGAAAATTAAGGGAGTTAATAAACATGTATAATACGTGATATAAAATATGCTACTCCAGTGATAATAAAGTCATAACTTCAGTTTTTAAAGCTGAAGAATAAATACTGTTTGCACTAAAATTGTGACACTCTGTATTTTTATCAAAAATTTGTTTGTTATAGGGAATTGTCTACATATTTATTTGTATCCGAATTTGAAAATTTCAATACTAACTTCATATTTATTTTTTTCTTTTAGATTTTTAATGCTTCAATTACACTAAATATAAATTTCCACTGTCCTTGAATCTTGATCAACTTACCTTCAACAAATCGTTAAACATAAGCTGAAGTTCAAGCTTGAGGACTGCGTCAACATTTAAAACACTTTGTTTTGAAAAATGAATGAAAATTTTGTTGCAAAAAATAAATGAAAGATATGACCAATACTTTTATATTGAATGTAAATTTGCCTACATGTAAATTCACACTTATAAATTGTTTGCTAAAACTTAGCCTAGCTGAGCAGGCAGTGAACGGATTTTCAATTTTAATCTAATATATAAACTTTTAAAAGTTGCCATTTTTACGTATTTTTTCATGATCTGACAACCAAAAGTTAGAATCGAAAGCAAATTTGTTTTGTTGGATTTTCGACCATACTGATTTTAATGGTGACAAAATCTATATGTTTCTATTTATAAATTCTTAATAATCAAATTCTTAATTCATAATTAATATTTTATAATGTTTTATCTAAAATAAACCTATCAAAAATTTGTAGGGTTATTGTGCTTGGGTTTCAACAAAATTTTATATATAAAAAAGTAAATTTTTTCTTGCGTTATATGCCTAGATAACCAGCACAAAGTTTTCCGAATTGTGCTATTAGCGCGAAAACGTTATTGCAGTGCTTTATTATTGCTTATTAAGTGCTTTGTTAGCGGGTAAAACATCCTTTCGATAATTTTGCGGAATAATTGTTATGCTAATAATAGTAAGATAATGGAAAATATTTTCATTAGTCGAAATAATCAAATAATAGCTAGTTACATGATTTTGATTAAGTCGTGTTTGGAAAAAAGTTTACTTTGTATATTTTTCTAATTAATGCATTTATTCTTCGGGTAGTAATGTCGCGCGCATCAAAATCTGAAATTGAGTTCCTTATGCTTTAAACGTTTAAAGAATAATGTATAAACATATCAATATGGAAAATGTATTAATTTTTGAATACTAGATTTACAATTCAAAAGATACTCGGCTAAAGGTACTATAAAAAATTTACTTCCCAATCTAATAATAATTTTTTTTCGTTTTTTACACTTATTGAATAAAACGTTCATCCGAAACATATAACCTTTTAAATATTAATTAGAGTAAAGCAATTAAATGAACAATACTAAGTTACTGAATGACTTGTTTAATATTATTAGGAGAAGTTCATTTACATACATTATTTAGTTTCAGAAAATGTGTATATATATATTATATATATTATCATTCTTTAGTGCTTCTTAAAAATCCATGTACTATATGTTGAAAAAAGCGATTATTTTTTTTTCGCGAAATATATTAAAACAGAACCTATTTCATAGATTTGCTAAATTTTCAATAATTTTTCTTTCATACATTCCAGACTGATGAAGTTTAGAGTCAAACTTTTTGTTTTTCATGCCGGGATATAAATATGTAATAAAATTACGGTGTTTACATAAGACTATTAAAAAACAGGTTCAGTTTTAATATATTGATTACCTTTTGACTAGGTTAAATTAAATATATTTTTTAAATACTTATTTTATGGGTCAAAAGGGTGCTGTACCACCGAATAAGAAACTCACTTAAGAAAGAAGCTTAACTAGAAATTAAAAAAACTTGGCGTTCGTTTTTTTCAGAGTTTTATTTGACGACACTAGGACACACACATAACAAGCACACATTAGTATTTTACACGGCAAAAAAAAATTAATCTTTTCGGAGCGGATCGCTCCTTCGGCAGAGCCGAGAAAACATGACCGCCTGAGGTCGTGTCACAGTAGAGACTCTCCACGGGGTCTTTTTTCAGAGACCAGATCATCTCCTCGATACCCCACGTGAGATCTTGAGTCATCTTAGTCAACAAGTTCAGTTTATACAATTTATACGCAGCACTTTTCTCAAGATATTTACATGATTAAATCTGTTTACACGTTCCATCTGTATTTTGTGAAACATTGACATGTGAAGTTATAGTAGGCATCTGGAGGTTCCAATTAAAGATGTTTATTTCGTTATGGGCATCTGGTCTCTGAGTCCTCTCAGATAAAACGTCACAGTCCCTCCATGCCCCATATAAATTTTTTCTTAAGGGAAAAATGTCCACACTAGGGTGCACAATCACAGTGAAATTCGGAGTTAATACTATCCCTAACAATGCTATTTACTCCAAAATTAATAAAATTTTAAATTTTAAAAATCAAAACATTTATCAGAAGGTACTTCATTACCATGGAAGGGATTCAGCTTAACACACAACAAACATAACAAATACAGTAAACAATAAACACATTTCAATTGCACACCATTATATAATAATACTAAGATTTATAATAAGCACTCCAACAATTTGTATAACAAACCTGTACCTTCATTAATAATTTTCTTTTAACATAATCAGAATAGATAAAATTTTTAAACATCACATGTAATTCCAATAAAAGTTCGCTCTCTCCTGTTCACATGGATAACCCCAATATATATATATATTTTATATATATATGGATAATTTTTCTTAAGAAAGAATTCTAATACTCTAATAAAACCAAACACTTTTAAACTTTTTATATACAATAAGTTACTTAAAAGAATTTTAACACAATAATAAAACACACACTCTTAAACATTTTTTTTCTCAACAAAATTTCTAGTCTTCAAACGCTACTCTGCTTAGACTATCAGCGTTTTGGTGTTTTTTTCCTGCTCTATGTTCGATTGTAAAATCGTACGGTAGTAACGCGAGGCTCCAACGCATAAGCCTTGGGTTGGAACTCGCATGAGTTTGTAAGAAGCGCAGAGGATTATGATCCGTTATAATCCTAAATTTTCTTCCATCTAGATAGTAATGTAATCTTTTTACGGCGAAAACAATACTGGCGCACTCCCAGTCGGTGGTGCTGTAGCGTTGTTCTACCGGAGAGAATTTCCGACTCAAATACAAGATCGGGTGTTCCTCTCCCTTCTCATTTACATGGCTCAACACAGCTTCGGCACCGCGTAACGATGCATCGACCTGAATAAGGAATTCACGATGAAAATTCGGCGCATGCAAGACCGGCCGTTTGGTTAGTTTCGCTTTCAGAGACCAAAAAGCGCTCTCGCACGCGGGAGTCCACCCGACTTTATCTCGACGGGTTTTCCCTTTTAGCGCGTCAGTCAAGGGTGCTGCTATTATGGAAAAATTCCTTATCTATCTCTGGTAGTATCCGGCCAGCCCGAGAAATGCACGAATCTGCGTTTTTGTTTCGGGAGTAGGGAATTTTTTTACGCATTCGATCTAGAATTCTGCTGGAGTGCGGGAACCATTTCCTACAATATGGCCTAAATATTTTACACTACTCTGGGCAAATTTACACTTAGAGGGCTTTATTTTAAGATTTGCCGTATGAATTCTATCTAGAACTAATGCGACATGTTTTAAGTGGTCTTCCCAGGTGTCCGAAAATACAGCGACGTCATCTAAATAAGGAACTGCAAATTCCTCCATCTCTCTTAATAGCCCTGCCATCATTTTGACGCGTTTTTTAATCCAAAAGCCATTTTCAAACACCTAAAAGTACCAAAAGTTGTACAGAATGCTGCATACCGTTGAGCTCTGGGGCTCAAGGGAATCTGCCAATAACCTTTCGCTAAATCTAGGACGGTTATGTATTTAGCAGATGAGACTTTTTCAACTCTTTCTTCGATATTGGGGATGGGGAAATATTCTGTCCTAATTATCTCATTGAGACGCCTAAAATCCACACATGGACGAGGATCCTTACCCGGAACCTCTACTAAAATTAAAGGCGACGTGTAATCCGACTCGCCAACTTCAATAACCCCCAATCTTAACATCTTTTGAATCTCCATTTTTACGATTTCAGTTTGTCTCTGCGATATCCGATAAGGTTTTGATCGTACGGGCTTATCGCTAATTAAAGTTATATCATGCTCCACCAAATCTGTTGTACCAGGGTCGTTCGAAAAGCACGCGGCATATTTATTTAAAAGCTCCCGTAATTGGCTAATTTGTGCTTCGTTTAGATTTTTTTCTAACTCACTAAGCCGAACTATTTCCTGAAAGTCAAAAATCGTAGGATTGTTCTCTAAATACGGAATATCTAAATCCTGATCTTCTATTAAATTTGAATTGTCTTTGGAGCACAACAAATTTACATGTTCGGGTCGCGTATAATATGTTTTCAGCATATTAACATGATAAATTTGGGTTTTATTCCTACTTCCTGGCAGTTCTACCACATAATTAGTCTCCGATATTTTATTCTTGATTTTCCCCTGCCCTACCCATTGCACGGACAATTTATTTTGCCTCGTCATGGCTAAAACCAACACTAAATCTCCCTCCTTGAATTCTCGTTTTACTGCGTTTTTGTCATTCCAAACCTTTCGTTTACCTTGCATTTCTTCCATGTGCGAAACAGCTACCTCGCGACATCGTTTCAACCGATTAATTAATTTAAACACCTATTCGGTCACTACATCATTTTCAGGTGGAGGGTCGGACCATCGTTCCATTATCAAGGTCTCAGGTGTTCGAAGATTTTTTCCATCCACCAACTTGCTGGTGAGTAACCTGTGCTTTCATGAACTACGTTTCGAAGAGCCAATAGATTCGCAGGCAAATGTTTATCCCAATCGGCGCCTAATTCAATACACAGAGCCCTCAAAAGTCGTTTTAAGGTCCTATTATATCGTTCCACGGGATTACTCTGGGGGTGATAAACAGAACTATGAGTGATCTTAATGCCAAATTTATTAAGAAATTCGGTCGTTAAAACTGAGGTGAAGGACTTTCCCTGATCGCATTGGAGTTGGCTGGGGAATCCGATGCGACTGAAAATATTCAGCAGCACCTCAATCACTCTAATAGAGGAGAGGTCCACCAGCGGAACCGCCTCCGGGTATTTGGACGCCATACATACTGCCGTTAAAATATACCGGTGTCCATCCGTGGTCGGTGGTAAGGGTCCACATGCGTCGATATTTATTTTCCTGAAAACTTCCTGAATTATTGGGACAAGTTTTAACGGAGCTTTCTTTTTCTCGTTCGCTCGACCCGCTCTTTGACAAACATCGCAACTCCGCACATATTCATCCATTTCTTTATAACAGTTAGGCCAATAAAAATATCGAATTAATTTATCCTTTGACTTCGTCCCACCTAAATGTACTGACGTGCCTTCATGACACAATGCTTTTATTTTCTGCCGTAACCCTTTTGGAATAACTAGCAATCTGGTAACGTTTCCAAAACGATCCTCGCGATTTCTAACTAGTAACCCGTTAACAACCGAATAAGTTTTCATCGTACCCTCAGTTTTGTCCGCCCCCACTCGGCTAAACAATTCCTTTTACTCTGCACATTCGTGCTGTGCTTTCAAAAACCCTTCTTTATCTATTTTTAACAAGTCCAACTCCGGGGCTTCAACTTCTAACGCCGGAATTTCATTAGGATTCTCACCTTCCGTTGAATCCCGAAGTCCCGATTCTTCCTGATTCGCTACGTTCAATCCCTTGGGTGTTTCCATATCTTGAGCTACCCGTTCGAGCTCCCCTTTCCCTTCCTTTAAGCGTCTAGTAGTCGCACGCGTCTGGACTGCATTTACCTGTCCAGTTGGCAAAAATTCATACCCCGTTCTCTCTCTTATCATCGCGGCAGTTTTATTTCCTAAAATATATCGGTTTTGGTTTAAATGGTTTCCGCAAACATCGGCTTTCGTTCAAATTTTTCCGAAATATCCCTCTATATCTACCCGCGCTAACGGCAGACAAACTAACTCCAAACTAAGTGGTTGTTGGACCCAGATTTTCTCTCCACAAAAAACCTGCGGATCTACAAATTTCCTACAAATTAAATCAAGCGTCGCTCCCGAATCTCTTAAAATTCCTATCTTTCGGTTGTTAACAACCCCAGGAAATGTATAAGAGTCCAATAAATAGTCCTTTCGTACATCTTGCAAATTATTTACGGAGCCTGACGGAGGTTTTTTCTGCAACTTCGGGCACGATGAACGCAGGTGCGTTTCGGGACCGCAATTAAAACATTTCAAATTCGCTCTTTTTTCAAAGGCTGAATCTCAGTTTACCGATCCGCGCACGGCATTTGCATTCGAAGGGGGGAGAACCGTGGTCTAGTTTCTCGGGGCCTTTCTTGAAATAACGGGCGCTTTTTTTCCACCCTAACATCTCTGGTATCCTTGGCCTTCTGAGTAGAGGCCTTTATAGTCTCATATCCATCCAATAATTCAACTATTTCTGCTTCCGTCTTAAGCAGGGGCCATTTGTCAATGAAATGTTCACGCATTTCAAACTTCGCACGCCGTTTAATCTGATCGGTGACTAAAAGGTCTTTTAATTCGTCTAAGGAAGTTATTGCTAAGCCCGCTAACCATTCGTTTAAGTAATTTCGGATTTCGAAACCGAAATCCTGCCAATTTAAAGATTGCGACTTTTGATGGCTAACAAATTTCTGTCGAAAACTCTCCGGGTTTAATTTAAATTTTTTTAACAAGATACTTTTTATGTTATCATAATCTTCTGACTCTGTCTGGCAATAATTGAAATAATATCCACTAACAGAAGCCCAATTAAATGAGAGACCCAATTTTCTTTCGGTATTCTAACCCGTTTAGCTTGGCGTTCAAACAGAACCAAATACAAGCTAATGTCTGTTTTTTCAGGATTAAAATCCGGGATTAACTTTTTTTAATTCTGTTCCGAGGAACGCGAAGGTATATTATTTGCATTTTCTGAAGACGGGGGAATTCCTTTCTCAATTCTTAGTTTTTCTAGCTCGAATTTATTTTTTAATTCTTGTTCCTTTAATTCTTTTTCTTGCTCCAATTTTTCCTTACGGATGGCCTGATCGCGATCCCATTGCTGTTGACGCAACATGTCCTCACTTTCGATAGCTTGTAACCGGACGCGCTCACTCTCTTACCTATTTAACTCCTCCTGAGCTGTCGCTAGTATAGTTTCATACAGAGCCTCCACGTATTCCTCTTCATAATCCTCAGATTCCAGCACTAAATGCTTTAATTGAATCCGGGTCTCGTTTCCCGTTCAGGCAAGTTCCAGTTCATCAACTTATTTTTTTAAATTTTCCTTTTTTCCCTTACCCAGGAAAGCCATCTCTATATTAAAGGTGCCACTCTACTCTAATACAACAAAAAAATATACTATTTTAACATATAATATAATCACAATCAATCATAAAAATTTCTTTCAATAACAAAACAATATGTAAATACTGACTCACTTCCATGACTAGTACAAATTCAAAATTGTGACTTACCCCACTTGAAGGCTCAGACATTAAACGGTAATCCACACTTTCACTGATTTTTTCAGCCGGATGGCCCACGGAACATAAACTTTCTGACCCTAGGGTCCACTAAAACAATATATCCACAACGCGGAACACACTGAACACTATCTTCGACCCAAAACGGGCCCGTTCACATTCACAATTTTCTTCTATCCAAACCGATCCACTGCTAAAACAATCACACTTTTGTTTCAGGCCTTGGCTCCCTAATAATTACAGAATTCTCTTCGCACCAAGGGATCCACCAACAGTCTCTTCTTTCTTCCTGCGGCCGTATCGAATCCGAAACTTTTCTTTTCTTTCAATCCTCCGCAACCCTTTTCTCACCACAGCTGACAAAGGGTCAAAGGTCGGAAAACACCCTCGCTCTTCTTCATTCGCACGAGCTACGATCTTCCGTCTTCCTCTCCCTACAGCTGACCGGGGCGAAAATCCGAAACTAATTTTCCTCCACTTTCTCTTTTCCCGCTGGACAAAATTTTCAGAACTTCAGGGAAAACGGTTTTTCTCTTGCAACAGGACACTTTCCTTTATTTTTCTTTTCCAGTATCAGGACGGCTCTCCATTTCTTGAAAGAATGATCTTCACTTGATCCTTCCTTCCGTGGATAACAAGTGCAGGCCTAAAGTGCAGACTTATACTAAAAGCTAACTAAGTTTTTGTGTGTGCGTGTGTGCCCAAACTTTTTTTCGAACAACTCGCATCCGACTTCTGACAACCAACTGTACCGCCGAATAAGAAACTCACTTAAGAAAGAAGCTTAACTAGAAAGTAAAAGAACTTGACTTTCGTTTTTTTTCAGAGTTTTATTTGACGACACTAGGACATACACATAACAAGCACACATTAGTATTTTATACGGCCAAAAAATTAATCTTTTCGAAGCGGATCGCTCCTTCGGCAGAGCCGAGAAAACATGACCGTCTGGGGTCGTGTTACAGCAGAGACTCTCCACGGGGCCTTTTTTCAGAGATCAGTTCATCTCCTCGATACCCCACGTGAGATCTTGAGTCATCTTAGTCAACAAGTTCAGTTTATACAATTTCTACGCAGCACTTTTCTCAAGATATTTACATGATTAAATCTGTTTACACGTTCCATCTGGATTTTGTGAAACATTGACATGTGAAGTTATAGTAGGCATGTGGAGGTTCCAATTAAAGATGTTTATTTCGTTATGGGCATCTGGTCTCTGAGTCCTCTCAGATAAAAAGTCACAGTGCTTTTCTTTATTTATTACTAGATATAGCCAGTATTAGATGTTGTTCTTTTGTTTTGGAGGTGGGGGTTACTTTATATTTATAATAATAAAGTAAAAAATAAAAAATACCCATGGCTTTCGGAATGTTCTTGTACACTTTTAGAAAAAATATGCATATATGTTTCTACAATTTAACAAAGAAAATAACAGTAACAAAATTAAAACTAAAACGTTTTTATCTCTTTTTCTGTTTAGGACTATTTTCTATTTGTCAAACTATATCATTTTTCTGAAAAGGAAACAACCATTTATTCAGTTTCAGATTTAAAAAAAATTACGATAATGCTAAATTTTAAAACATTTTGCTGATTTTCAAAGAGTGAAATGATAAACAAAAAATGTTACGTACAGCTGCAAAATGTAAATATGGTTTATTTCCGGAATTTCCCGTTCGTCATTTCTGTAAAAATATAGGTGGGTCGTTTTACTTTTACACGAAGATTTCATGTCTGGAAAATGAAGAATTTTTTACTTGAAAAGTATTTAGTGTTTTTACCCGCTGTCCTTACCACTTTTAATATATCTTATTTGCTCATTAAAAAATTACATTAAGTATTTTTAAGTCTTTATTTACTAAGCAAAAATAATACTTAAAAATTCATCACCTACTTTTTGGGCTGTCCCAAGATGAAGTTTCCTTGAAATATTTTGTTTATTTAATACTAAAACATTTTTATTTTCGTGTACAAGCATTTTTGTATAATAGAACATACTATTATAATGAAAATATCACAAAAATTAATTCTTCAAGTCTATGTTTTTTTATATTTATTATTAAAAAGTGGGTGTCCCAGAGTTTTAAAATGTCTGTTATGTAACCTCTGTTACCACATATAATATATTTCTATTCATGCCAAAAAAGTGTGCCACACAACACAAATGATGTTTATAAGTAAGCAAGTAGTGACAATAATTATTTTGAATATTTGTTATGAATATCAGAAATAGTGGACAAATTTGTGTTTTTTTCGGGAAGGTGTTTTTTCTCTATGTAACGTCTGTTACCAATCTCTGATTAGCAATTGTCTGATTTTAGAATGATTACAAGTGAAATCAATTCACATTTGGTACAATTTTCAAATAATTAGACTGATAGATAAACCAAATAAAATGTGTTGTCAGAATATTTTTTTCTTTCTGAATGTAATCTCTGTCACCAGATACAGACGTTAATTTTCAAAATTAGATATAAGCTCATTTAATTAACAAAACTTTTGGTGTAGTAAACTTAAAACATCATTCCTAAGATATTAGGATAAAAAAATCACTAAATTAAGTTGATTTTAATAATTTTAATTTGGTTTTGGTAACAGAGGTTACCTTATGTAACCCCTGTTACTAAATAACATAGATTACAGATATTATTCTTCAAAATTAGTTATTTATTTATTAAATAAAAAAAGCTGTTGCAGTAAATTATAAACATCCTTCATAACATATCCAGAACAAAACCACTAAATTAAGTGTAGGTAACTTTTCTGTTACTTTTTGTAATTTCTGTTGCTTCATGTAACATCTGTTACAAGTAGTACTTCGTTTCTGAAATTTTTCTATTTTGATTATTTTGAAATCTATCAATAGATTTCTTTACTCAGTAAGTGGCTACACAATAACTGAACACCTATCTTGATTTAGTGTAAATTTTTAAATAGTTTTGAAAAGTTTTAACTTTTAATTTTGTACTTTGGTAACAGAGATTACATGGCCATTCTTTTATTAATTCCCTTTAAACAGATTTTAGCCAATATGCAGAATTAACTTGAGTAATGACATCTATTAAATATAGTGGTAAAGAAATTTTTTTGTCTGTTTGTTCTTATAAGTATGATAATTGCATCTTTGTGTCCGTTAACAGAGGTTACAAATTTGTACACCTTGTCATCGTTCAACAATTCTGCTATCTTAAATAAATAACATTAAGTGCAGCCTTCAGTTTGCTACACTTGAAGACTTATAAATCTACAAAATGCAATTATTGGGACCAAAATGTAATTAAAAAAATTACTCCTGTAAAAGTTGAAATCCGCATGTGATATTGAAATGACCCAGGTAACATTTGCAGAAAAAACTAATTACTGAGATTCCGTGCAAAACTTTGTAGTAAAAAAGTCTCAAAGTTAACAAAATGAGCATTTGAACAATTATTTTTCAAAATTAATAGCATATTACCACCTTTTGAAGCTGTGGTGAATTCAGGGTCTAGTCCGGAAGGGGAGGGGACATTCCCGGGTCAGCAATGAATTGTCCGCCTGGAAGACTTTGGGTTATATGCTTATCATTGACTTAGAAGTGAAAATCTCCGCCCCCCCCCCCCCCCATGCTCCTAATGCCACCCCGGAGCTGCAAAAAATTCCTCCTGGAGAAAAGTGTCTGAATTCAGTATTATTTTGAAGTGTTAAAGATTTACTTTTGTGATTAATCTAAAAAAAAGAGAAAGATTTAAGATATGGATAATAAACTGTGGAGTTATTTCACTGACTTTTCTCCCTACTTTCAGAAACAAAGATGAAAAATAAATAAGCAATCGATCATTCTTGAAGCTGTCAAACTACGACACCACCCGCTCTTTTATTTCAACTTAAAAAAGCGTTGATCCCTTAGGAAATAAAAGAGAGACAAGTTTAAAAAACTTAAAAGTTATTCAAATTAATCTATCGACTCAGAAAAATCAGTTTTTGTTGATTCCTCCAAAAGGTTTTCGCTTTTATAGCCGTTTGAAATTTTTGATCATAGCATTTGAAGATCTTAGATGATAAAGTGCGTAAGTGACACAATTAGGATTTTGAGAAAAGTAGTTGTAAAGTTCCAGATCTTTATTTGCGTTTATTGTCAAATGGCTCTTTTATCAATTAAAACTTCTGGGATTATTGGACTTTTTCAAAAAATAATTTAACAGGTGGTAGAGGACAATGCGCTATCTTCAATCATATGATTGACTCTCTTTTTTTTTTTTTTTTTTTTTTTTTTGTCACACTTTGTTATCGCCTTTATCATGAGAACTTTTCATTTGATTTCTTTAGAACAGCGTTTATGAGCTTTTGGTCCTTTGGCTCTGTAGTTTAAATATTGTGATTTATTTATTTTTATTTGTTTAATTTCGATCTCTTTAATTAAATGAGCGGACGGTTCAAAACTAGGGAATTTAAAAATTAATTTAAAACTTACATTAGTTGAACTTGGTTTGTATCACTCAAAAGCAAGATTTTATATAAAGAAACAATTAATGTTTTGTAACTTCATTTATTGACTACAAAAATATAAAATACCAGCTGAAATTTTTTCAAAAAGATTGAATTTTTTGTGCCATCTTTACAGTCTTATCCAAGTGCAAGACGGAAATAATTATTAATGTTGAACTTTGTGCCGATATATGATTAATTATCGTTGTCCATTTATTTCTTAATAGTAATTAATGTGGTATAAATTTTAAGGGGACGACAGCCATTGCGAAATCACATGTGAAATCCTGGACATTTTTGTACCTTTTACTCGGAAGCTACTAAAGGGATTTCAATACTTGTTTTTATTGTTTTGTTTGTCGTTAAACTAAAAATTCATAGTTTTGCAAAGAATTAAAACAAAAAATACAATAGATAGGTATTTAAAAAATATATATGTAAAATAGCTGACACTGAGGTACCCTTTTCTCGTAACTATTGAAAGGGTTTCATTACTTTCTTTTAATAATTTTGGCAGAAGCTAAACAAAAAGTTGAACTGTCGGAAAGAAATCAATTTAAAAAATACAATAATTAAAATCTAAATAGTTAACTAAAAAATACTAGATTTTTTTTTATTTCCGAAATTGCGTAACTATTGTATTTTTTATTTTTATTTCTTACCGAACGATCAATTAATGGTTTAACGTCCACCAAAACTATAAAAAATCACTTCGGTAGCTTCCAAGAAAAATTTGCATCAGTGTTAGCTGTTTTCACATGTGATATATTTTTTTTGTTTCTAAATGGCGTAACTACATTTTTATTCTTTGCTGAACTATTAATAAATTACTGACAAACTAATTGTTGAAAAAAAAAAGTATTGAAAGCCCTTCACTAGTTCGCGAGTAAAAGGTAAATTAATGAAAGTTGTTTTACATGTGTTTTTCCAATTTCTTTTGCTTTCATAAATTACCCCAATCACGTAATCTTACACAAAATAAATAAATAGAACGAACAATCCCTTATTCTTCTTGTATGTGTGTGTGTGTGTTTAATTTTCTAATTTTTATTTTTGAACGACTTTTCTGTCCAATGTTTTCGGTTAGAATTTATTTAAATTTACGTGCTAGTATAAACTATTATATTTTCTTTAAAATAAATAATTTGATATTCTTTTACAAGACATATTTAATGAACTAAATTATTTACTTAATCAACCTTTTAATGCGTAAATTTTGCATCTAAAGTGGCTTACGAAAATGTATAGCTTTTAAAGATAAGGTTGATTTATTAAGTAATCAAATTAGTAATTCTTTTAACGTATTACTGAAACAACAGAAAAGTCTTATCATATTAGCCGATTGTTTTAAAGAATAAGTTTGAAGAACTAAGTAATCTACTTAATCGTTCTTTTAATGCATGGCCTGGGCGTCTGGATGAGTTAGGAAATTTACGTGATTTCTTGATAGATAACTTTGATGAACAAATATTTTACTATTCTTCTATAGCATAATGTTATGTAACCGAAATAGCAGTATCTAAGTATTTTTCTTTATATCTTTGTTATTAGTTTATGTAGTGTTTCACTTTTCTCAAAACATAAAAATGTGGCAAAAGTGCTTGAGAAACTTCGTAGTTTTACTTTTATGATTAATTTTACACTGAATTCGACGAGGAGGAAAGAAGGAAAATTCCTTGATTTACAGCTTCAAAATTCTTACGCATATAAAATGAAATGTGTTTTATCGGGGTTTTTTGTAGTAGAACCACGGAATTAGTTATTGGAAAACAATCAGCTTTTTTTATTATAATAGAAATTATTGCTTAAAATTTCTCAAAAAAAAAAAAAAATCTTATTTAAGTATTTACCATCGGAAACTTTACAGTATATCATGAGGTAAAATGTGTATATTATACAATTGCGGCAGCCCTGTCTATACTATCGGAGACCAATATGAAAGCTGTATTTTATAATGGTAAATCAAAATTTTAATCAAATATTCTTTTAATTAAAAGGATACGCTTTCGAAAAGAACTATCTTAACTTCCAATTACACATCACACATAATTATCGTTGAATGCAACAATTGCCTTCATTCTGAATGATTGTCTTTACTTAATCATATATAAGAGAAAACCAATTTTAGATTTGCATAAAACTCAGAAATGAACAAAGTGAATCACTTCAATGCACCGGTTCGATCCCCACACGAAAGTTAAAAAAATTATGGGATAGAATAACCGTAACTTACATTTATTA
Source organism: Maratus speciosus (assembly GCA_963932465.1). Lineage (NCBI taxonomy): Eukaryota > Metazoa > Arthropoda > Arachnida > Araneae > Salticidae > Maratus > Maratus speciosus. The sequence goes on along the minus strand of OZ010796.1, from coordinate 415,138,901 downwards.
AAGTAACATAAATCTAAAGTCACTCGATAATGATTTGTGATGCAACACGCATAGCTTACAAATAGTAGAGAATATAAGGGTTATATGCTTTAAATGAACGATATATTTTAAACTGCTGATAATTTTTTGTTTCTAGTATTGAAATATTTTAATGTGTGATATAGATAGTAAAGCCATTTTATTTTCAAATATTCAGTTGGAAAATCCACCACTCATAATTTTGTTTCTGTTCTACAAGAAATAAGATTTTCTCAAAGAATTTCTGCTTATGGATCTACAAAGAAAAAAATGACCAAAAGTATTTTTTCACTCTTTACTTTGTAGTAATGTGTTCAAAGTTTAGATTTACACAAAAGGGTGTCACAAAATGAGCAACTCAACTGTGGCTGACATGTCACAAAAATTAATGAAAATCATCATATAAATAGATCATATTCATTGATGAGCAAATGCAAAATAATAGATTTTAGGATTGTTTATCTAAGTATAAAAAATTGCATTAAAATTTGATACAAAATTGAAGTTTTGTGTACATGCTTGAAATTTCAGTTTTGATTATTAGCCTTAGGAACGGAAAGACTATATTAAAAATTACTTACAATTAAGAATGAATAATAAGTAACAGATTGGCGCAATTTAGTAATTGTCTTTTTTATCCGTAATGAATAAATAAATAAATAAATAATGAAATAATTTGAGGAAAAATTAAATAATTCTATTGCTCGTTTGAACAAGAAGGAATGCTCTTAAAATGAAAAAAAATTGACGTTATAGATAAAAATGTATATTTTAAAATTAGAAACTTTCATTCTTGCCTTTTTATCTCTTAATGAGAAAAAAATAAATAGCGATAAATTTTGAGGAGAAAAATCCAATATTTCTATAACTTGTTTGAACATGAAGGAAAGCTCTTAAAAGTTTTAAATTATTTGATATTATAGATAAAAGTGTATATTTTAAATATAGAAACTTTTATTATTGCTTTTAGTTTATATTTACTTCAAGATTATTTCAAATTAGAGAAGAAAAATGATTCAGCTGAAGAAAAAATTATACATTAATCCTAAATTCAGATACAAAAAATAGATGGCAGCACTAATTTTCTTCCTTGAAATCGTGCAATATTTTAGGAAACGCCCGCGAATTCAAAGAGGAATAGCCCATGTAATGTAACAAATATTACCCTTTTAGGTAGCTTTCACTACAAAAAGCTACCTATTGCAGCCGTTCGCAGGAAAGCAATTAAGAAAAAAATTGATATATTTTCATCGATCATGACCCCCAGACACCGAAACCACCCTATGTTCAATAGTTGCTATATATATATATATATATATATATACCGATTTGGATGTAACTTCGTGTATACATAGTGCATACCAATGCCTCGACCGAGTTCGTTGGTCAGCTTCATCCGCCATCTTGTTTCAAAATGGCGGCCATTTACATTAAAAAAAATTAAAATTTGAAATGTGGTACCAAAAAATTGAAAGTTGAAAATATTTTTTTCTTATGTATTTGACCTTGATACAAAGATTCCGGATCAGTTTTTGTTTCGTCTATATCTTAAAAAATGGTTGAGTTATAGCACATTGAATTTCTAGCGTGGCTGACATTTTGAAACGACCTGATTTTTGTCAACCGATAACAGGCGTATTTATGAACCGATTTGGATGTACCTTGGTGTATACATAATACGTACCAATGTCTCGACCGAGTTTGTTTGCCAGCTTCATCCGCCATCTTGTTTCAAAATGGCGGCCATTTAATTTTTTTTTTTTAATTTAAAATTTAAAATGATGTACCAAAAAATTAGAAAATGAAAAAGATTTTTTTGTATGTGTTTGACCTTAATACAAAGATTCCGGAACAGTTTTTGTTTCGTCTATATCTAAAAAAATGGCTGAGTTATAACATTTTGAATTTCTATTTTGGCTGACATTTTGAAACGACCTGATTTTTGTCACGCGATAACAGGCGTATTTATGAACCGATTTGGGTGTAATTTGGTTTGTACATTAATATAAGGATTCCGGAACATTTTTTGTTTTGTCTTTATCTTAAAAAATGGCTCAGATATAGCAGTTTCAATTTTTAATGATGGTTACAGTTTGAAAAATCTGACTTTTGCTTGCGACAGCACCTGTATATATCAACCGATTCCGATGTGAGTGAGCATGTGCACAGGAATTACTAAGGTCTCGACCTAGTTCACTCGTTAGCCTCATCCACCATGTTGTCTTATAATGGCAGGAACTTCAAGATATCGCTGAATTTGGAAACCAAATATAAGTTACTTTAAATAAAAGCAGCTTGGATAAAGTTGACTAATTAAGCGAAATTCTCATTCATAATGATTTAGTATAGAATAAAATTAGTATTGAATCTCCTATAATCGGTTTCCACTAAATTGAGCTTCGTGTGTTTGAATAATATAAGCTTGCTTTTTAGAAATAAGGAATATGAAAGCTACCTCTTCCTCTCGGCACTGGCCAGAAGGAATTTTTTAACCAATTTTTTGTTATGTTAGGAATGAAAAAGAATTTTGAATTTTTTTAGAATATCATGGACTTATTGATCTTTATGTCTGTGCTTATTGTAAATGTCGGACCTTTCCTTTATTAAATTTTTTGCTCATAAATAAGAGTAAAAAATATGTTTTTGTATTTTTTTTGTTAGTTTCTAAGTTTTTTTGGATGATGAAGGTAATAAAGAGCAATTTTCAAACTTGGGGAATTCTATCTTCATATGTAACACGACATCAGGCATCAATTTCACAGGATTTTTTTTAAATTCCTTCGATGTTTATAATGTTTCGAATTTTCTCAAAATTCTCAAATTTTCAATTTTTTTCAACCATTTTAAAATTAATTATAGCGTTACTAGATTATTATTGCTCAATAAATATAAAGATGATTTTCCAGAGGTAATAATATTATAAAAAAAAGTTTCATTTCTGTTCAATAGTTTTCAAGATACAGAATGTCAAACTTGCAACTTTGGACGATTGCACACATGCCATTCTATATCACAAGTTTTTTAAATGTCCAAAACTTTTTGTCAAGATATTTTGCAGAGCTCTATTTGAAAATGAATTGAATTTGTGTATCAAATTTTATTAAAATCGGTTACTATGTGGCCACGTCCTTTTTTAAATTCTTGCTCATTTTACTTGGAATGACCCAAAAGATATTTCAATAATACTTTTTAGTGCTTATAAACGCTATATTTGGGTCATTTTGTAATAAATTTAACTTAAAAAAAAAAGTCAACATTATTTGTTCATAATAATCCATTTAAAATATACTTTAAGGTCTAAACATGTTTTCATCCACTTGTAATTCATGCACGAGAGAAATAAATGGTCAGCGACTACTTTTTTCTCGTCATCAAAATTCTCAGAAATGTCAAAACATAAAAAACGAATCGTTTTTAAGTCATACTAAACGATGACTTAAAAAGTTAAGTGATCGTTTATAACTTGACGATGTTAATCGTTGTGTAATTGTTTTACTAAGACATCTACAATAAGATTAAATTTCTTTTTATCTTTATTATCAAAGGTAGAATCGTTCTACTTTGAAAATAATCAAATAACAATTTTAGATAGGTAACCAAAATAAATAAATAAATAAATAAAAATAAAAATTCTTTACACTAAATAAATCAACAACCGGGCATTTGACCAGTATCAAATGAAAATATTTAATTTTAACAACAAATTTCTTTATAAAATAAATAAAATATAAATAGGAGAGAAATAAGTTAAAAGCGTAAATAGCTTTAAATAGAAATTCTGGTGTGAAATATTTTAATAACACTAGAGTAAATTTACCGGTATGTTTAGAGTTAATGGTTTTAGTTGTTTATCTTTTCATGTTATAAGTCGAATGGTATGTTCTATAATAACTTTCGCAATAAAATTTTACTAGAACTCCGTTAAAAAAATCGTTTAGATCCACACAGTACTATTCGAAGCATATTTTATTTTTCCCTTCTGTATTATTTGACTTCATGAAAATCTCCATTGAATGAGAACGTGAAATTTTTACAGAAGGTTAACACCTTCTACAGACGCAGAGAAAAGTTTCAATAAAACATTTGAGGAGAAGGTCGGTCATAAAAATTAGATTGATTTTTATATCCTCCCCCTCCTTCAATATTAAGTATAAAGCATTAAATATTTTTCACTGCAAATCTGAGAAGTGAGATAGAATTCGTCTTCTAAATTTTTGTGTGACTGTAAGTTAGTAATTTAGTAAATTTCAAACATAAAGCGTTTTTTTTTTTTTTTGTTCGTAACATGTTGAATTTATGCATACACAAAGGAAATTTTAAATAGAAATTCGGAAAAGTACTTATTGAGAATACTTTTGTACTTTTTAAAAATATGTTACAAGTTTTATTTTCATTTGTAGTATATATTATTTGCGTAAAATCCCGTGTAAATTTCAATTATTTGAAAAGGATGGTTCTGAAACAAAATCATATAGTTGAAATGTCGGACAAAGTAAGGTTAATGAGAATAAGAAATAAAACTATAGGTTGCATTATAGCATTATGAATTATTACTGTCCCATAGTGACGTATTTAGTATAGAGATTGGATATAAAATAATGTATTTCAGGGGTTCTAATAAAGTTATTTTTATATGTAAGATATCATTTCGTACTTAACTGAGGACACACTACAATTTTGTATGTGATTTTTTTTTCTCGTATCTCGTACCATTTTCAAGATAAGAAAGCTAATAAAACAGTTTACTGCTAGGTGGCACTCTAAGCGGTCTGCTTGCGCAACACATGGTTATTGTACTATATCCACAGAATTACAAAGAACTTGTATAATTATAATATTCTTGTATAATTCTATGACTATACCTAGCCACTACGTTCATGAATAAAGCTATCGCCGTTCTGATGTTAATAGGGGGGACAAGACTTTAGCGTTCAAAAACTTCGCAGCAAAAGTAAAACGCGGTAAAATGTGTCGGATATATGGGCAGTTTGCAGATTAACATTCATAGCGATATGAGCTTTCGTATAGCATAAAAATAATTCAAAATTTCAACCATAGAGGGCGCTTCCATTAAGGGTAATATCATGGTGGTGTAGAATATATGCAAAACTAGGATCACACAACCTGTTATTTCTGGTTGTGGACTATTTAAAGTCACAGATTTATTGAGCAAATTCCAAACATATAACAACACAGAAAGATGGCATACGGCAGGAAGTAGCAGCTATTACAATTGGTATGATATTTCATGTAGTATATGTTGTAATTCCGCAAATGTACTCAGCAATGGAATGTGGTAATGAACACATGGAGCATTTGTAATTTTAAACCATGATAAAATTAAATCTATCATTTTACAATTATTGCATCTAATGTTTTCCTTTGCAACAGCGTCTTCTATTGCAGATATTTTGAACTATTTATCGTATAAAATCCTATGCTGTGAAGATTATTAATAGGCAAACTACATGTCCCTCCGATTCATAGATCTCTTTTTTAAAAATCCTTCAATGTACGTTTTTTATTTCCACGTGAAATAAGTATATGTGTTTTCATTTATGATTTAGATCGTGGGAAAAATAATTTCAAAAAAATCAAAAATTTATCTAAAAAAAAGTTTTTTATTTCATTCCTTATGTATTTTTGTTGAGTTTCGCTAATGATTATCAGAATTATTTGACATCACAAATACGAAAAATATATATTTCTGTCGCTCACAGTTTTTTCATCGTGTAATATTTTTTAAATTTGAATTTGCTGTTTAAATAAATTTATTGAAACTTGAATTTTTGTATGCAAGCATTGCACAGCGATGAAAATATTTATTTAAACAAATTAACTAGTGGTGCCAGCTAAGTTGATATCTAGCTATTTTCGTTTGTACTAAAATGTTCCACATTGTTTGTCTTTATAGCCTTTCAATTATTTAGAACTGTAAACAAAAATATTGGATGTTCCTTATATGGTACTGGGTACAAATTTTGTCAACGTGATTTTATTTTATTCCAAATTTTGGAATTCCCTGGTGTATATATAATTTAAGAAGAGCTTAGTGGAAGAATATGTTGTGATACCTTTTCACGAAAACTGTTTTATTTTATGGATGAAAGTGTTATGAGGTATTATATCATATGGTAAAACTAAAATACTAAAATTCTACTTAGTATTGAAGATATGAGACAGTATCTTTAAACATTTTTTTTTTTTATATTTAATAATTTAAATGGTGAAAATAATTTCTAGTATTTAATAATTAAATGTTAATATTCTTTTCTAGAAGAGTTTAGTATCACCTATTAACATTCAAACATATGCTACTAAGAAGGAAATAAATAAATAACTTAATTACAACAAAAAGTTTTGACTTCAATTTTCTCGAATTTTAATTTTTGTTACGTAATATCTTCTTCCACTCAGGTCTTCAAGTGTCACGAATGTTTTAAAATAGAATATTCCCCTTTTGATATTTATTGTTACAAAAAAATAATAGCCTTACACTTAACTGTCACTTCACTTTACTGTAAGTTTATCTCCAAAAAAATCAAAATTCTAATTTTCACATTATTTGATATATAATCAGAAAAGTCAGATAACTAGATCATAGCTGCCAACCCTTATGCTTTTTGGTACCACAAAAATTTAATTGAAATTTTTGTCTGATTTAATTGAAAGATGGCGGAGATTGAAAAAGGTAAAATTCACTATTAAATTTTTGTGGTACAAAAAAGCGTACGAGTTGGCAGCTATGCTAAAAATATCTGGGAATCGAAAATCTACTGCATTTCGAACATAAAAAAGCAATCTATTAAAGTTTTACCTTTCACAAACTTTTAACAAAGCAATTTTAAACGCGGAGCTTATACACATCTTTCCTTGCCGCACAGGAGATGTTTACTTTTCCCTCCGCACAGCGAACAAAAGTGGAAGAATTTCCCTAAATGATAAGAATGAAAAGGATGAGAGTGGACATCACTATACATATACAGGCTCGGTGGCTAATATCCGAACCCTCAAGCATACAGCACCTTGGCGAAAGACGGAGTGTGCCAAATCACTCTGGGAGAAGAGCGCTTTGCGCGCGTGCACTCGTTGACATTGACAGTGAATTGTTATTCTGTTTCCAAAAACTCTTTTACATCACTTAAAAATAGAGATTTAACGTTAAAAAATTTATTACTCTTATAAGAAGGATTACACAGCCATTCAGATTTATAGAAATTTGCAGTTTGTTCGCCTCTAATAAATGTATTAAAATGATTTATACCATTCACATACATGTAAAATGGAAATGGATATTTTAAAAACACAAATACAAATTGGTAAATCTGTTTAAAAATTTTATAGTGATCAATGAATGCAGCTACTCAATGAAAAAAGTAAGTAAAAAATAAAAATAAAAATCTACCTTTGTTACTGACAATGTACTGTGTTGATAAACAATGAATTTATCAAAATCTTTTCAGTGAATGGCGAACTTTGAAAATATGTAAGCATTTTTTTTAAATAGAAAATGGGATTATCAAAAATCCATTTGATTTAATTATTTCTTTAATAAATTATCTGGGTTCACCTTAAATCAGTCAGACTATTAAACTGACAAATTGAAAACATTAAATGAATTTTTAACTTTCATTAAAAAGACCCCCTCCCCTCTCCCCCCCCCCCATAAAAGTAATTAAATAAAAATAAATAAATTGCTCTGAAAATCCAACATCTAAATTGCACTTGCGCAATTCTTCCATGTTAGGATGACAAACCATTCAACATTAAATCAATAGGCTAGTAGGTGCTTGTTAAAGGTAAAGAACTGTAATTTATGATAGAATTTCTAAACCTAAACTTATATTTTAAATGAATTGACTTGAACCGAAAAATAAGGAGGGAAACAATATGTTACTACAAAAGTATAAAAACAGCAGTTAAACTTCAGCTTATTTATTATCTTTACAGGTATATTTATTGCACTGGGACATTAATGTTTATTCATATATTTATCAATAGTTTTATCTACCTAACTTTATGATACACTCTTGCAGCGTTTACTATTTGAACTACTTAGAAGATAATCACAAAAAACTTTAAATGCTTGTATGAGGCAACTGGGTGTAGAACAGTTTTTCATGAGAAAAATTAAATATTGATAATAGTTGAACAATTAAAATACTCAAAAATACTCAGAATGTCAGAGATCTATTCGTAATTTCATGATATTGGATACAAAAACATTATATATTTCGTTAATGTGATCGTAAATAAATTATCATTGTGAAACCCATTACAGATATTTTTGACAAAATGTACAAATACAGTAAAAGTTCATCCTTATTATAAATAATATAATATCAAAGTTACGATATCCAACAATTTAACCAGATTTACATATGTAAATTAGGAGTGTGAAATATTCATTTGTGCACTATTTTTGGAAAACGTTTTATAGGGAATCAAAAAAGTCATCCACATTGGGAGGGAAGATGCCAGCTGAAATATCAATTTTAATACTTGAAAGTTTCAAAAATTGGAAGAGAGTACTTTCTTTAAAACAGCACTTGATGACCAAATGTAGAGGAATAACATTTATAGCACAAAAAGTGTTCTTCTTTTGTACCATAATGTGTAGAACTTGTAAGCATTAAATTGTATTATGATATATTTATTAAGTCTCTTAACTGGTGTTTTTGAACTATGCTAATGAAAAACCATTAACATAGCTTACTGACCACAACTCTTACATTTTTACAAACTTTCATTTAGCCCCAATGCAAAATATTTTCAATGTTTTATTATTAGTTATGTTTTATTATCTTGTGAACTCTTAAAACATTTATCAAGATAAGAGACATTTATAAATTTCAAAACATCGTTTCAAAAATTGCGATCAATTAATTTAGTTAATAATTCATAATATGTAGTATTATAATTGTTTCAAAATAAGGTAACTTTTTAAGTCTTAATTTCAAGATTAAAGACAAGCTCTAAAAAAGGAACTCTCGATAGTAAAAAGCATTTTAATTAATGATAATTAATTTTAAAATTTATATTTTATGAAGTTTATTACTTATTATGTGTGCATTAAAATTACTTTAAAATGATCATAAAAACCCGAGCAAATTAACAAATTATCAGTTAAACTTTTAAATTCTTTGTTACTCACAAAAAGTTTGACTACAGAGGGAAAAAAATCATAACAAATTCATATCTTAAGCATTTTATCATTCACCGTTTTTTTTTTTAAATTATGCAACATTAAATTATTTTTTGGTGATTAATAATCAAAACTCACTCTGATCTGACATGAGAAAACTAGAATAGATAAAAGAATATGAATAATATTAAAGTATTAAGCTATAGAAGCATCATAATTAAATAAGAGGGACACGGTTATTTGTTTATTTGGTGCGAAGTCATTTTACTTTCACGATATTAAAGTCTTAATTGTCAATATAAAGATTCTAATGATGTCTTATCTTAAAACTGCATTATAAAGCCATTCAAAATAATACAGTATATCTAAAAAGTATAAGATAATATACAAAAACAGTGAAAACATTTGACATACCTGTATTTTAACTGAATATCCCCTTGAATTGTGTTTAATTAACTATCAGAGGTGATGTTCCTACGTCTTTATTATTCTTTATAGGCCATAAACGGCACTATTTAGCATTAAAAAAAATCCCCCATAGCTGCACATGCAGGTTGTACGACTCGCCATTAATTTGAACTAACACACACCAAACTGAAACTAACGCAGCTGCGCACGCGGAAAATGCTCATCTTCCAAAATCATCTGTCTTTCGCCAAGGTGCTGCACACTAGAGGGTTCGGATATTAGCGGCTAAGTGCGTGGGGTGTGCGATGCGCACGGACGCTCCGAACCAATGGCCGGTTGCATTATAAAGGTAAAAGTATTTGGATAATCTCAGAGACATTTCCAAAATACTTGAGAAAATTAAAAGAAATATGGCTAATCTGCAAGTTGGATTTTTCTAAAATTAACTTTCAAATTTTGTTTTATTTATCCACCTTTGTACCACTGTGCGGTGGAACATCAGAAATCGCTACGAAGCAAGGATTTCAAATGTTCGACGTAAAGATGTCATTAATAAGAATGGCCGTCAGACGAGACACGATACTGCCAGCACCGAAAAGTATTTCTAAAGTAATGTGTAATTCTAGTGAATGGTGTTTAAATAGCGTCAGACAGGTACTCCAGGGACGCTACATGTCGGTAACAAATGTTATTAATGAAATAAATTTATCTATGTTAAAAAAAAATATACCATGTCATTTTGATCATTTTCTGTGAAAAGAGCGTCGTGCTGTTTGTAATTTGGTAATTATTACTTTCTTTTCCATTTCTTCGGATCACCCAATATGTATTCAGATTTTTTAACATAAAAATGTGAAATTTTTGAGATTTTACATGAAGGTCCAACATCTCATATTTCTATTAGGTAGCTTTCTTTACAAAAAAGCTACCTATTGCAGCCGTTCGGAGGAAAGCGATTTCAAAAAATTTTGGTATATTTTCATCGATCATGACCCCCAGACCCCGAAACCACCCTCCGTTCAAAATTGATATAGATATATATATATATCTATATCTATATCTATATCTATATCTATCTATCTATCTATCTATCTATATATATATATCTCACCTATGTCACACTGTAACTCCCGTAATTATGAACCGATTTCGATGTAATTCGGTGCGTACATAGTACATACCAATGTCTCGACCGAGTTCGTTGGCCAGCTTCATCCGCCGTTTTGTTTCAAAATGGCGGCCATTTAAAATTTTTAAAAAATTTTTAAACTTGAAATGTGGTACCAAAAAATTAAAAATGGAAAAATATTTTTTTTCTTATGTATTTGACCTTTATACAAAGATTCCGGAGCAGTTTTTGTTTCGTCTATATCTTAAAAAATGGCTGAGTTATAGCATTTTGAATTTCTAGCGTGGCTGACATTTTAAAACGTCCTGAATTTTGTCACGCGATAAAAGGCGTATTTATGAACCGAATTGGATGTAATTCAGTGTGTACATAGTCATACCAATCTCTCGACCGAGTTCGTTGGCCAGCTTCATCCGCCATCTTGTTTAAAAATGGTGGCCATTTAAATTTTTAAGAAAAATTTAAATTTGAAATGTGGTATACCAAAAAATTAAAAATTGAAAAAATATTTTCTTCTTATGTGTTTGACCATGATAAAAAGATTCGGGAGCAGTTTTTGTTTCGTCTATATCTTAAGAAATGGCTGAGTTATAGCATTTTGAATTTCTAGCGTGGCTGACATTTTGAAACGTCCTGATTTTTCTCACGTAATAACAGGCGTATTTATGAACCGACTTGGATGTACCTTGGTGTGTACATAGTACATACAAATATCTCGACCGAGTTCGTTGGTCGGCTTCATCCGCCATCTTGTTTCAAAATGGCGGCCATTTAAAAAAATTAAAAAATAAAAAAATTTAAATGAGATACCAAAAAATTGGAAAGTGAAAAAGATTTTTTTTGTATCTGTTTGACCTTAATACAAAGATTCCGGAACAGTTTTTCTTTCGTCTATATCTAAAAAAAATGGCTGAGTAATAGCATTTTGAATTTCTCTTGTGGCTGACATTTTAAAACGACCTGATTTTTGTCACGCGATAACAGGCGTAATTATGAACCTATTTGGATGTAACTTGGTCTGTACATAGTACATACCAATGTCTCGACCGAGTTCGTTGGCCAGCTTCATTCGCCATATTGTTTCAAAAGGGTTGCCATTTAAAAAAAATTAAATTTAAAATTCAAAATGAGGTATTAAACAATTGGAAAATGAAAAAGATTTTTTTATGTGTTTGGCCTTGATACAAAGATTCCGGAGCAGTTTTTGTTTCTGAAAATTTGTTCTTTTGTTTATATCTTAAAAAATGGTTGATTTATAGCACTTTGAATTTCTAGCATGGCTAACATTTTGAAACGATCTTGTATTTGTCACGCGACAACACACGTATTCGCCTATTTCGATGTAAGAAGGCATGTGGATAGTATACATCAACACCTCGACCAAGTTCGCTGGCCAGATTCATCAGCCATCTTGTTTCAAAATGGCGACCATTAAATTAAAAAATATATATATATTTAAAGTGAGGTGCAAAAAAAATTAGAAATTGAAAAAGGTTTCTTTCTTAAGCATTTGACCTTGATATAAGGATTCAGGAGCATTTTTTGTTTGTCTTTACCTTAAAAAATGGCTCAGATATAGCAGTTTCAATTTCTATTGTGGGTGACATTTTGAAAAATCTGATTTTTTGCATGCGACAGCACTCCTATATATTAACCGTTTCCGATGTGAGTGAGCATGTGCACAGCAATTACTAAGGTCTCGACCAAGTTCACTGCTTAGCCTCATCCACCATGTTGTCTTAAAATGACAGGCACTTTAATAAATTGCCGAATTTGGCAGCCAAATATATGTTACTTTAAAGAAAAGCAGCTTGGATAAAGCTGACTAATTTCGCGAAATTCTCATTCATTATATTGATAAAAATTAGTATTGAATCTCCTATATTCGGTTTCCACTAAATTGAGCTTCGTGTGTTTGAATGATATAATTTGGCCTTTTTTAAAATAAGGATTATGAAAGCTACCTCTTCCTCCCGGCACTGGCCGGAAGGACTTTTTGATTATATTTTTCAGTAGATATTATATTATAAACATTTTGTGAGCTACATAACTAAAAAATAGATGAAATTCTAAATTAAACATTATATAATTGTACATCATTTTAAACAAAAGACAATTTAAATTACAACAAAACAAACGCTTCATTTTCAGAAAGCTTTTCATTATTTATAAAAAATAATTACTCTCTTTCGCATATCGTGCAATTTAAGTCAATAAATTCAATGCTGCGACGATTTTATAAATGCAGTTTTTTTCGCATCCTTTTATTGAGTATATTTTGTTCTTCTTCTTCCATTTTATGTTGTCAGACGTTTAAAAAAGAAAGTTGATATTAAATGTATGCTTTCATTTTCAAGATATAGGTATGTTAAACAGTTTTATTTCTTCGAAAATTGGATAGTAATTAAAATATTTCACTTGGGAAGGCAGGTGTGGAAAGGAAGTTAAAAAAAAAGAATGTCAAAACGAAGATTAACCAAATTTACTTCAGTGTAAACATGTATTTTAAATATCAAATAAAATTAAACTGTTCTAAAATATTTCTATTATACCAGTATTCTGTACACATTCTGCATCAAAAATTCAGTGTTTTGTATGTTGCGTGTCTGAAATAGTTTTTTTTTTTTTTTTAATTGAAATAACTTTTATTGAAATGATCTTTTATTGAAGAGAAACAGGAAAAGGACCTTAACTACAACAAAACCCGTCAAAAGTCACTTAGAAAATTGAGAACAGATTTCAATGGAAGAAAAATCAATGATTCATGTCAATCAATTCGTGAGCAATTGTTTTAAAAGATGAACTGAATCTTAAGTAAAATATTTAAACATTTCCTGAAAATTACTTTAGATATGAAAACATTTTCAGCCAATGTTGAAGAAACAATCTTGAATAATTATATTGCAAAGAAAAGTTGTTTGTTGTAATTTGATTTCAAAGGTCTTATATACAGTGGAACCCCGATTTTACGTAACCCGTTTCGTACGTTATCCCGCTTCGTACGTTATTTTTCGTCTGTCCCAAAAAATTTCTATTGCGATAATGTTAAAAATACCTCGATTCTACGTCATTTACGTTTAACGTTTCCCGCTTGGTACGTCATTTTAGGCGAAATACCCCTTAAATTTTATCCTCTTTCACTCATGGAAAATTTTCAAAAGAACAAAAGTGCTTTCCAGATGGTCAACTGGCTGTTTTCAACCAAAACAAGTTCTTCCCCTCCCCTTAATGCTATCGTGGGAAAGTAACGATGAACTATTATTCGTCCACCAAGCACTTGACCACATCTGCGTCACGTGATGTCATTAGGGGGATGATTCTTTATCCGTCGATCATTCATTTCAATTTCAACCCGCAGTAGAGGCGTTTTCTTTTGCTATTTCTAGTGATTGCCAGTCAAAAGTAGGATGTCAAAAAGAAAATGTTTCTCCGTAGCCGAAAAGGTAGAAATTATCGAAAAATCCAAAGTTTTTAAAGGAACTAAAGTTGATCCCGCAAAATCATTGGGCATCGCTTATTCCACATTACAAACCATCCTAAAACAAGAGGTCTCTGTGGAATTAAAATCTGAAACACTGGGAAATTCGTCAAAGAAAAGAAAAACATTGAAAACATCTCCTTTTGAAGAACTGGGAAAGATATTGTTCGAGTGGTTTAAACAAGCCCGTGCTGCCAAAATTCCAATCAATGGCTCAATTTTGAAAGAAAAGGCTCTTGAAATTTCTTCTCGACTTGAAAATCAGAATTTCACGGCATCCAACGGTTGGATCGACCGATTCAAGAAAAGGCATAATTTGTCTTAGAAGTTTATTTGTGGTGAATCTGATGGAGTAAATACTGCGGTCGTTGAGGAGTGGATGGAAAAAACGTTGCCTTCTCTTGTGTGTAATTATTCAAAAAATGACATCTTTAACGCTGATGAGACTGGATTGTTTTTTAATCTCTTCCCTGATAGAACATACACCGTGAAAGGAGAAAAGTGTTATGGTGGGAAACTATCAAAAATGCGATTAACAGTTTTGTTATGTACGAATGCAGACGGAACTGAGAAGTTAACACTCTTTGTGATTGGTAAATCCAAGAAGCCCCGATGCTTCAAAAACATCAAAAGTTTACCTACAGATTATAATGCCAACCAGTCTGCTTGGATGAACCTAAATCTTTTTGAAGATTTTGTAAGAAAATTGGATAAAAAAATGCGCTTGCAAAAGCGAAAAATAATATTATTCATAGACCAGTGCACTGCTCATGCTGATCTAAACTTAAAGAATGTGCGTATTGAATTTTTCCCATCCAACTGTACCAGTTTACTTCAAACTTGTGACTTGGGAATAATCAGATCCTTCAAAATGAATCATAGGAAGCAACTGGTAAGAAAAGTCATTTTTTCCCTTGATTCTGGTGAGTTTCAAGATGCTTGGAAAACGAAGATAAATGTGCTCGACGCTCTTCACTTGATCTCATCGGCATGGGATACTGTGGAGGAAAAATGCATTTCAAACGCTTTTCGGAAGGGGGGATTTTTGAAATCTGATATTAACGTTGAAGCGCCGCCAGAGGAGCCAGCTACGGGAGAGTATACAATAGAGGATGAATTTATACTTGCAGACATCAATGTTGATGAATACATTGATTGCGATAAAGATGTTATCACTACCACAGATATTCAGGCTATTTCCGATTTGATTTCGCAAAATGAAAGTGAGGATGATGATGAAGATCCAGATGATGAAGATCCAGAAGACATCGTGCCCTCATCGGTAGAGGTCATTGGGAGTTTAAAATTTTTAAAGAAATTTTTAACAGGACATGAAAATCAAGAAAAAAATTTGCAAAAACTCGCATGTATCGAAAACAGTATATGTGAAATTGTACATAAAAAAAAAACAGTCAAAAATAACAGATTTTTTTAAGTACTAATGAGATAGTGGTAATTTTATTTTTGTTTGTTTTCTTGAAATATTTTTCTCTATTTGACCCCGATTTTACGTTTTCCCGTTTCGTACGTTTTTTACTGCTGGTCCCATGGAAAACGTAAAATCGGGGTTCCACTGTATATATATATATATATATATATATACATACATATATATATATATATAACCATTAATTAAACAATACCGACCATCATCAAAAACCGCAATATTGTGAATGAAATGACAATAAAAATGGATACCACAAACCTATAATATACAACTGTATGTATAAAATAAAGTACCTTATACTTTATTACAAGAATTACAAGAATTAATATGGAAGAAAAAAAGAAGAATATGGATACCGAAAAAAATTGAAAAACTTATATATTGAATTACGTTTTCAAGAGAACAGAATTCAATGATATAAGCAAATCGGTTGTTTTCTGTGAGAAAAAAAGCTAAAAGCTGAAAAAATTTTTCGCCTGTACTCAAACAACCAATATGACCAAGAGAATAGCTTCAAGATGAAAACAGAACATTATCAAATGACATGAAATGGAAAAAACAATACAACCCTTTAAATATTTAATTTATAGCATAAAAAATAGAAATATTACAAAACATACCGAATAAAAGCCCAGTTGATTTTCAAAATATCCTCCCGCACATGGTATCAAAAGCATGATAAGATTAAGGTGAAGGAAACAGTTAAGTTAACACAGAAATTAAAACCTATAGATTCCGTTAATTCATTTTGAAATACCGTGATAAATTCAATTAATATAATATAAAAAGAAAATAATTACTTTAGTTAAAATACCTAAAAACACTTTTAAATCGTTTAATTTCTATTTTACATTATTGCCAATATTCAGCGTTCAGTACCACCTGGTGTAAAAATTAAAATTATTACTCTAATAGAAGCATTAAAAGACCAAATTTTGGTGCTGCCATCTAGTATGTTATTTTAATACTATTATTATTATTCAAATGTCACAAGATGAACCTAATAAAAGCTAATGAATTTAAAATATATCTACTGCATTACCACACAAATCCTATTTTATAAATAATACCATACTATATATCATTATTTACAAAAATTAAAAAAATTAAATGTTAATAAAATGCTTTCAATATATTTTATTACCTTACCCATTTAATCTACACTGAGAAATTAAATAATTTTATAACATTGATAATATATAGAATATAGCTATATGCGATAACATAAAATAAATTATATAATAAAAATATAAAAAACTTTAATAATTACTATTAAATATAAAAAAATAATAAATTAATAAAATGAACAGGTAAAAAAATAGAAGATTGTCAGATTATTATAGATCTTTATAGATCTTTATAGAGATCTTTATAGAAGATTGTCAGATTCTAAAATTCCCAATAGCCTAAAGATCACAAATATAGTGTATGGATTATCTTCATATTAGCCATAAAAAAGCTGAAAGATATGATTGTGACAGTCAAACACATTAAACCGATAATTAATTATGGAATACAAAGTTGAAAATAAAACAATATTAAAAGGTATAGAGGAATAATAATAAAAACTAATTACCCAATTTTAATACATACAGTATAACATTAGTTATATCAAATAAACTTATATGCATATTAATCACTATAAAGATGGTATACTATTATTAATTAATATGATATTGTCCTGAGTAGACTAAAATTTAAAAACAAGTTAATAAAAAAAAAGAAATGTCACTAATTACATATAAAACATCAAATCAACATCCATATAAAATACGTATTAGAAATGTAGTTATAAGACAAAAGCCCCATCATTTTTTTAAATTAACCATTGCGTATTATCCAGACAACATCACCCTCCTCCGTACTCTAACATCTACCCACCCAACCATCCTATAGTAATTGTTTATTATTATTTTACAATTTTTAATTTTTTATATAAATATTTTTTTATTTAATAAAATTTTTTGTAATTTTGTTTACGCATGTCTTAATTTGTTTTTTTTTTTTTAAGATCAATGTAAGTACTAATTGTATATTAATGAATATATGAATTTTTTTGGAAAACCATGATTTAATGCATCATAAATTAGTTTTTAATATTATTGTTAATTAGATGAGAAGAACATAAACATTTTATTCTATATAAATGATTAAGTATTATATTTCGATATACAGAATGATGAAGACAAGATTTAAAATTTGTAAATGTATTAACTATGAATTTAAATTTTCTACGTTTATCATATAAATCTGTTATTGTTTTGTCGTATTTTATTGTAATTTTAAGATCTAAGAAGTTAATTGTATTGTTAGATAAGAGGTTTTCCGTTAATTCCAAATTATTGGGATAATCAACTGGAAATTGAGAAATTTTAGATTGAACAGTGGCAATTAAAATTATGTCATCAATATAACGATATAAATGGAGATTATTATTAGTAAAAGTACGTTCGTAGTGATATAAGTCTGATAATAAACGGGATGTACAACCACCTTGTGGTGTACCGACGTGCTGAAAATATAATGTGTTATCTTGCAATAAGGTTAGTTGGGGGTAACTGGGACATGATTTCACCCCGTGACTCTGGAGCTTCTGACAATTCAGCTTCAAAAAGCTAATGTTCATTTCAATTAAAGTCTGAATTTCTGTAAATGTGTTCAGTTAGGTTTCCTCTATCAGACAGAAATGCTCAAAATTACATTTTAATATTTAAAAATATAAAAATATGCATATTTCATCTTACTTTCCTCATGGGTCCACTTCCCCCCAAAAATGGGGTAACTGGACCAGGGTGGTCTATGTTCCATACGCGTTTATATTTTTTCATATCGGATATCAGGTCCTGTTTGAAAAAGTGTAAACAACTTTAAAAAATTTAAACCAGGCAGATCGCGTAAATTATATGTCAATAAACAGCGTTGTAAGGGAAACATTTGCTTTCAGTGTGCCTAAAAAAAGCACTAAAAGTGAAAATATTAGATTTATTTATACCAAAAATGTAAAACTTAAGTAAGTACTTATGTACTTTAGTATAGATAATAAGTATAAAAGTCACATGGGTATTTTAAGGAAAAAATAACAAGGTAAATCTCTGAACAAAAGGCTACGTAAGTACATAAGTACTTTATCTTTATCCAGGGGTCGCATTATATAGGGAAAATTTTATTGTTCCTTAAAGAAAGGTGCGATGAAGGTATTATTTTCAAAATAGTGATAGGGACGATAAAAGATTCCCTATAGCATAGCTGCCAACTTTTACGCTTTCCTTTTAACACTAAAATGTTATAGTAAATGTTGTTATATTTAATCGTCGAAATCTTATGATTAAACAAAACGAAAATCTCTATTAAATTTTAGTGGTAGCAAGAAAGCGTAAAAATTGGCAGCTATGCCTATAGAATGCGACCCCTGTGCATAGTACAATTTCAAGATCTGGCTATCTGGCTTTCAGGGGCAAGGTACTTGCATTCGTAAAATGTTGAAATAATTTAATGACACCAATATTTACAAGAGAATCTATCAGAAAACAAGTAAAAGTATATTTTTGCGTACTTAATAAAGGTTAAATTTTAATTATAAAATTCAGGTGCCAATGTGGCAATTAGGAATTAAAATTAAGTGATGCCATAACGGCATCACCGCCTCTCAAGGGGTCAAGAAATTTGGTTTGATACCACTCAATATGCTTTTTTAAAAATTTCATTACGTTTATTTTAATAAGGTATTCTATCATTTTCTTTATTGTGAGCAAAAACCAATGGGGAAATTTACTTCTCGTAGTAAGAGAAACACAAAAAAATTATTTATAACTATTGGGGTAACTGGATCCGGCATGGCCCTGTTACCCTGGATACATGTCCCAGTTACCCCAATCTTGAAACATTTATGGAGTAACTGGGACACCGGGCTTACATTTAAAACATGAAGTAAATATGTATAGATACCTAATAATATTAATGTAGTTATATGTCTAATCTTTAAAAAAAAAAAAAAAGATAGTTTAATAAAAGTACTTACAGTATTTTAATAAAAATCCGAGGAAGTGGAACCATATTGACGTTGTTTTTTAAAAAAAGAAACGTAAATTTTTGACAACCTATCACAGCAAAGTGAGAGTTATGATGGAGTTGATACATGTTGTTTTGGGAAGTAGAGATAAAGGTGCATTGCTCACAAAAGCTAAAACTTAAAAAACACAAACAGTTTTTTTTTATAAAATAGCCTATGGCCCAGTTACCTCGTGGTTCCAGTTAGCACAACAAACCTTATATAATTATTATAGATAATGAAGTTTATTAAAGATTTAAAATAAGCGATATCTATATTAGAGGGTAATTTCAGTTTTTAATAATACTTTTTAAATAATGCATTTATAATATTATATAAATCTAATAAGTCTATATTATTAAAAAGATCTTTGAAGTCATATGTTGTTATATTATATACACAATGAAGATTTTTTAAAATATTGACCAGTTGATAGCTATTTTTTATACAATGTGTATTATCATTGTTTGTAGTAAGTATATATAATTGATTAAGAATTTTTAATAGAAGTTTATTGGCTTTATTATTATATGTACTGCAACCGATAGTTACAGTCCTAAATTTATTTGGAGTTTTATGAAATTTGGGAAGAACAATTAAATAAGGATTATTAAAGTTAGTAGATATAATATTTAATAGTTTATAATAACTTTGAATTTTACGATTATTTACAATTACATTTTCATTAGTTTTTTGAAAAGATTTATTAGAAGAAATACAGGTAGTAAGAAGTTGGTGATAATAAGATTTACATATGATTACATAATTATTAGGAGATTTGTCTACATAAGTAATAACGTAGTTTTTTTGTAATTTAGTAATTTGTTGGAATGAATGCTTTGTGTTAATAGAAACCAAATCATGATATCTTTTCATTTTGAATGCAACAATTCATTTTGAATTATTTTTCCCTTAATATTGGTATCTTATATATATATATATTTGATACAATAACCTATTAAATACAAAAGATGCAAATAACCAGCGAAATAATGACGAACCATTAAAAGACATATCATAAATAAATAATAGAACAATTAGCTGGATGTATCTGGAAGCTTATATAGAATTTCACTTCATCAGGGGTACATGAAATACAAATATAAGCAAAAACATAGTCGATTTCTGTAAAAAAATCCAGCTATAAGCTAAAAATTGTATTCCTTTATGTACCCGATCGACTATACACCAAATTAACCCTGCCAAATAAATTGAATGAAATAAATAATTAATCAATGCAAGATCCGTAATAATGAACAACATGAATAAAATTGGAACATGTAAATTAAAGACTTACCCAGCAAGAGAATTGCTATAACCATATCATAATTGCAAACATGTATCCCTTTTTAACACAGCGTAAATCCCGCCTATTTAAACAGTTAAACGCGAATCCTTACGGTTTCAAATCATCACACCTTGCAGATAATATTAACATTATTATAAATCTAATAATTATAATTAACTTAATTAGTCTAAATATTAAAACTTATATAAATTTATTTAATAAATATTTAAACTTATGCTGGATTAAACTATTACTAAAAAAAGTAGATGTTTAAAAAAAAAACAGATAATAAATAAGATAAATAATATAATAAAGTGTGGCAACATAAATATTTTAGAACTGAATAAATAATTATTTAATGCTGTCATCTATCGAAACTTCATAAAATTAAAAAAGTTAAAAATGTCCATCCGTGTTCACAATTTCAGCTAATATAAGTAGAAATAATTAGTAGTGGTTCCATCTACCGGAGATTACAAAAAAATACTATGTAGAAAAATTGCATATTGCAAACACTAGATCCACATTAATTCACATTAAAACAGCACAACAATTATAATTCTAAATCATCTCAATATAATATCGATAATAATCACTTAGCATCTTTAAAATAATGTTTATAATTATTTTTAATTTTATTTTAGTTAAAATTAAGTAAATTAATAATAATTTCAAATATATTATAAATATAATAATATAAAAGTATGATTCTATTAATCACTTAATAAATGTAATGTTATAAATTTTAAATTGTTTCTTCACAGATAGGTGTGTGTGTGTGTGTGTGGGGGGGGTTATACACAAACAAATTACAACAATTCTACATGCTGATAAAAACATGTATCATATACTGTATTAGCGTCCACTATTATAAATTATAATATTTTGAAGTAAATCGATAAAAGTGATGTAAATTAATGTAAATTAATATAATATAAATATTTTTATACAGTACTAAAGACAGCAAATTCATAAGGACCAAAATAAAGATATAAACTCATAAATTCAACGTACCACAATCCTTTTTTTTCAATATATTTATTAAATCAACATTTGCGTATAAATTACCCAGACAACTCCTCCCTCCTCCATATATATATATATATATATATATATATATATATATATATATATATATATATATATATATATATATACATACATACATACATACATATATATATATGTACATATAAAATCATATATCTATGTATAAATCTGCCTCAAATTCTAATAATATTATAAGCCTTGCGGAAAGCGATGAATTGTTTTGTAAACAGACATCATGTTTCATAAGACCGTAGCCAGAGGGCACGGGGGGGGGGAGGAGGAGTTCCCAAGCCCCCCTCCACGGTGAAATATGTTGAACAGTGTTAATTAGTTCTTTCATATATACTTTCATTTAAACAATAGGCAGTGTAGATTAAGTCTATTCTAAAATCTGAAATGGTGACCTTTTGATAATTTTTTTAATTCTCCTTTCAAATGTATCAAATTTGTAGGTGTTTTTATTAAAAAGCTATGCAATCGAAATGCTTTTATTTTTTCGTTTTTTCGATAAATGCAGAATATATTTTTTAAAATGCTCCCAATTTTCGCGTTTTGAACAGGATTTCTTGACGCGATAGCGAAGTAAAGTAAAAACTGCCATCCCAAGACAACGATCGTTTGTAATTCAGGATGTAATTCATCAATCAGAAAATGAAAAAAACCTTTCCGATTACAAATCATTTTCAATAATAATATGTCTACACGATAAAGCTTTTATGTTGCAAAATGACTCAAAAATTTCTCAGGAATTTTGACACTGTTGAGCGTGGAAAATGTTATTTGGAGAACCGCCTTAAAATCTATAAAGTTGCTCTCCCTGTTCCCCGAAAGTAAATTCTTTCTCCGGTCTTGATTAATATTAAATTGATATCACTTGGGACAATCTCAAATAAAATTATCTACTTCATCAAAATGTTTCTATTTCAGGATCAATTTCTTATTATTGACAAGGCATTGGTGGTATATTTACACTGCACACAGATTTAAGCGACGCAAATATTTCTGGTGTTCCCAATGAATTTTATAGTAAAACATCCTATTGTAATAAGACATTAAAAACCTCTTGATTCATTATACAAATTATCTAAGTTAAAATTGTCCTGTGACATCATAAGTGTATTTGTAATTTTTCTGTATTTTTAAAGTTTTAAGTTTTTGGTAATGCGACCCAAATATTTTTGTTTCTTTATTTTTATATGTTTTAAAATTTCTGATGAATTTTTTAATTTTATAACTTTCTTAAATATAGAATCGCATTTTTTTGGGGATACATGTGTTTTTCAAGTTCATGTAACATTGTTTCATGTTTATTTAACAGCATATTTGAGTTTACTAACAAGGGAACCACTTTTGGTGTTGCTCGCACCTAGCATTGAGACCTTGTGCATTTTAAAGCCCTATATTATGAAGTTTGAGAATCGATAAAATTTTTCTGTTAAAATCACATTTCTTGATTATATAGCAGCATAACTTTCTGAAATTGCAATTTTTGGGACCACTTATCGGACTATTAACATTGAATTTTTTTAAGGAAAAGCATTTAAAAAAAAATTTGTTAATAATAAATATAAAATATTGAAAAAAGTTTGAAAATTCCTTCAAAAACCCACGTATTTGATTTTGAAAAATTGCAACTTTATATTTATATTTTTGGCGGGGAAACAGTTAGCGTTTATTTTCAAAAGTAGAGCTTTCCGGCAACCCTAGCCAAATGTTATAGCTGAATTTGTAATAGCTAGAAATTGCAATGTCCGACGTCCGACCTATTTCGCCACAGTAATTTTTCTAAATTGTGTAAAAATATTAATTTACTTTATGATTACTTTTACCGACGGTCCCTTTAATACAGCAACATTTCATTTTAAACATTCCAAACTTTATTTCATTCGATTTCAAAAGAGAATAGTTTGCTTATTTTGTATTTCACTAAAAAATAGTTTTGAATGAACTTCGAAGCTTTTATAGAATTATATTTATTACTTATATATTTATCGTCTGCATAGAAAAAAAAAAATAAAAACCTAATATTTGTTTCTTATGCTATCAATTATAATAAAAAAAAAAAAATCGCAATCTGATATAATTCTAGTAATATGTTCTGTACGTTTTATCTTTGGATAAAGCGGGCGGAAAAATTGTAGCGCCATATTTGGCGACTTAACTCACTTTTGGCGTGAAATAAACAAATAAATATGTAATAATAAAAAATTAAAAGTATAAAAGAGTATATAAAATATTATTTTAACAGAGAAATTTTTTCGGTTCTCTAACTTTTATGCATAGGGCTACAAAACGCACCAGGTCTCGATGTTAGGTGCGAGCAACACCAAAAGTGGTTCCCTTGTAAGTTAATTTTTTAATGAAAAATTTCAATGTGAATAATTGTTCAACTTCAGTTCCCAATGATTCTCGGTTATTTTTTTGAATGTGTTCATTCATTAATACATAGTTATGCAGTTCTCTTTAACAGTATATCTAAAAAACGTGATGATTTACGGTTAGGGACCAAAATATTGTCTGCGGTCAGGGCCCAAAATTTTGATGATCGGGCTCTGTTCATGTTAATGGAATGTTCATTTTGTAATCTCTTTTTAATAGCAACAAAAAGTCAATTCAAATTTCTAAGGAGAGCGAGCATTTCTTCTTGACACCTATCTTGATACCTACTCTTGAGCTTTTGATCAAATTATAAGAATTTACCTTCAATAAATATGCACTTAGAAAAAGTTTGTGAAGGAACTTATCAATTAATTGCAAACTATCGACCAGATTTCATTTTTTAAAACAAAGCTAAAATTAATGAGTTATTTTTCTCTAATCATGTCTTACAACGTTGCTGTATTTTTATGTTTTAAAACCTAAAACAAAAAATACTCGAAAAATTTGAATTAATCTAAATATTTTCGGAAAATACTTAACCGATTAAAAATGGCTAAAACTATTTTTGTCCGTTGGCTAAAAACCTTCCCGGAAGCATGTTTAAAAAATAAAATAAAATAAAATAAACACTAGCATTAATAAATTACAATAATAAATAAAATTACACCACTTCTGGAATCAGAACTTAAAAACAGATATTTTGCGCAGAATAAGTGAAAGAATGAATTCCTAAAAAATTTTATTGCAAATATTTTATTGACATGGACCTATTTTTTTAATTTGGAGGCTTAGGCACACTTCATTTTGGGGACCCCTTCGAACCCGTTATATAATTTTTAAATCCATATTTAAACATGTGGGTTTCGAGAACACCTTTGATGATTCCTCCTTGTTTGAGAGTGCAGAACATGTAATAACGTAAACACCCTGAAGTAATTCAGTCCTAATTTATTGTTACTCAATGTGGTATTCAAAACATTATAACACTTCTGCCAATTTCAGTGGTTTTTAGATTAAAAAAAAATATTGAAAAAAATATTTTGAGTAATATATACATGGATTTCTTTTTTCTAGGAAAAATAATAAGAAATACAGAAATACCAATGTTAATAACGTAGCTACTATAACCAGTGGATTAATTTTTCAAATTTTTTAGTAAATATTAAGTGTTCGAAAATATGTTTGTCTCATTTTTATTTTAAATTCAAACTATATTTAATTTGCTAGAAATTAAAATCTCAGTAAAATTTGTATTTAATCGGTGATTCTTATTAGATGTTTACGTTAACTAGTCTAGAAAACATGTAACGTAAAAAAATATATAGTCCTCTAGTAAAAAAATCAGGACCAGACAAATAAATAGTAGACAAAATGTCTCTGTATTAATTCAAGACATCTTTTAAAGGCCTTTCTAAAACCAAAAGCCAATAATGAAAGGCAAATTTTGCCCAACATCTTCGTTCACCAAAAAGTTTTCGCATGTGCATTTTCTGATTGAAAATAAAGTTTTTAAAACGAGCAATTTGACAATAAGTGTTGGGTACACTACAAAGCACAAGGTAAATAGCTTTAAAATAAAAAGGAATCGTGATAGATTCTTTAACTAAACGTTTGAAAATGAGACTATCTTTTTTTTGAAAAATCAATGTAAAAATACTAGAGAGCCGTTATCTAAAAGATGCTGGCCAATTCAACATATATAGTAAACATATTCAACATATGAATTAATTCTAACCAGTACGTTATATCTGAAATTTTCTCAGAACGCTAAAAACAAAAATTACTCCGAAAATGGGAGATTTTGGAGCTTTCGAAGATTTCCTAATCTTAGTCTTCAATTTTACGTTCCGAAAATCCCTTTTTTCAATTAAAAACAAAATAGTCGCATACAATATATATTCACACAATTCATACAGCTGTTTTTGAGCTATATCCTTCTTTTTCTTTTTTCTTTAAATATAAAATTATAATTACATAATTTTGAATAAAATTATATCAAGGACCCAGTGAGGCAGCGAAGATTCGAAGGAAGGAATTAAACGATAAAATTCCCTGATAGAACATTAAAAATTTAATAAAATAAATACAATTACTTTTTTATGCTACTTTGAATATCTGATGCATAAATAGCAGCGTAAAGAAAAGTACAAATAACCAGAATAAAAGATATATGTAGCACCATAAAAGGAGCCCACTTTTCTAGCGAAAACTGAAATAGAAAGAAAGAGAGAAACAGCAACAGGATTTTTTTATGAAGACTTGAAACATAAAGCTTCCGTTATGGAGCAGTAAGCGCTTTTTTAAGCCCTTGTCATGTATTCGCAAAAATATTTTCATATTTATATAAAAAATAATGACTTTGTTGAGTATTTGTGCTTTGTAGGAGATGTAATAACCACTTAAAACCCTTTCAAACTAAAAGATACTACCAGAAAAGTTGGTTCATCATTAATTTATTAAATCATTTAATCTTTGCTTTTAAAAAATGTATGTATTAGTAATTAATAAAGATTTGATATTTTTTGAACAAATTTAATTTTCGTATGCACGGAGGTAGTCTGGAAAAACGACAATTAATATTTTCACAGCTAGCTCTTCCGCGACTCATTTCGATTTAGTGGAAATCACGAAGAGATTAGCCGCAGTTTCATTGCATGCTGTGCAGTAATATAGGACTAACGAGAAAATCAAGTCCGCTGTATGATGAATATGTATACACGCACATATATATACGCATGTTTATCTAAAAAAGAAACAAAATCAGTCTTTTTTTATTTCACTGCTAGTATTTCGTTGACGGAGGGCCAGGTATCCCCATGACCTTTGGGTATAGCCATGGGATGGACTTACCCTAGAAAAACGAAATTTACGAAGACTTGAAAAGGAAAGTTACAGAGTAACTTTCATGCTTTCTTTCTTTCATAACTTTCATTCAAGTAAATCACATGATCACTTTCAGGTGACAGAGAGACTACTGTGAAGTCACCATTGCGCTCTTTTGTGAAGTCACCATGTGACTATAATGTGATATTATTTGGTGACTTATCATAATGCAACGTTAATGATGACTTTGAAATTGAGTCTAAAAATGACAGTCACATGAGAGTCACAATGTAACTAGATTGTAAAGTCACTGGTGACTCATCACAAAACAGCAGTCACGTTGACGTCCCAGTGGAGTCACATATAGTGATCATTTGAGACTCATAATGAGACGTGTGGAATTTCCTATTTTTTGTTTCACGGGAGTGACTGTGACACTTTTGACCATGTGTGACATGAATGAGATGCTATATGAACTAGCTATTCTGTAGGGATAGTAATTATTTGAATTATATTATTTCCTTTTGAGTATTCGCTTACTTAAAAATTAGCATTTTGTGAGTGGCTCTTAATTTTGGACATCAGTGTACTTCTAGATCGTATCAATTGATGGAAGCATATTATACGCGTTCTTTTAATAACAAAAACAAGGTTAGAGCTATTTTACAGTTATTTAAAAATAGATTGTGTAGTCCAAGTAATTTTGGCCTGAGTATTGAAGAGGATATCGTACTAATGACTCCCCCGCTCTTGTGTATATATATATCTATAAACAAAGTCGGTTACGGTTACAGTGCAAAGATTTTGAAAAAATTTAAATGGTAACCTGAATGCAACACTCACCTTTTTGTATTGCAAGGTGAGAAACAGTAAATGGCGTTGGAACGGTATATGCAGTACTAAAAACGACAACTGAAGACGCAGAAAAAGAAGAGAAGTCAGTTTTCGATGAATCAGCACCTTGATGATAGTGTCATCTCATTTTCACGTTCACCCGATCTCACTACAATGGATTTCTATCACTAGGGCTATTTTAAGTCCGAGGTGTACATGTGGAATTCTTAAAGTGTGCCAGACTTAAAAGATGCCATTATAAGTGAGGTTATACTGATTTTTCAAATATGATTAACAATCTCCCGCGTGCAATACTTCATCGTCTTTGGAATTGGTCGCATGAAAATTTTGTAATCGAAATAAAATATTTGACTTTCATGTTGATGTTACCTCCCCGTGTACATTTGTTATTCTCACTGCTCTTCTATACTTATTTCCATAAAATAAGGAGCTTTAACGTATGTCCGCGTATTTGATACCAGCCCTGTGTGGATGGAGTGTCTATGTGTCTATGTAAGGGTTTCCCTAATACCTCAACGATAATTTGGACCACTTTCCCTCCAAAAATATTTCCTGAACTCATCCCCCTACAGCAGTATGACCGAAACTTGCTGATGCTTAACAATTCCCTCCTCTTTGCCTATTTCTCATTCCGCCGCTTTTAGTGCTAAAACTATTGTTCCAGCACGATTTATGAATTGTCAATTGCACGAATCGTATTGCAATTCATAAAAGTGAATGTTGCCATTCCACACTTTTATTTTTTCACTGTAACTTTAGCCATGAGGGCTAAGTTTTCGTTAAACACACACACATACACGTGTATAGTATATACTCTTTCTAGAAAAAATACTTCCCTTTTATTTTAACCTTTAATTTTTCTTCCAGTTATTTATCTGTAAATTCTATAGATATGTATTTACTTCATCGCCTGTAACTATTGTTATTCTGATACTCCAAATATTCATGCTCAATAGCACATTTAGTACACCTTTTCCTTTTCTCCAGACAATGCTATTCAATATTTAGCTTATGCATTCTGTAAAATACTTCTCCAATTATGTTGCTTTCGCCTGGTTTTGCAAAATAAACAAATAAATACACAGTTATTTTTTAGTTTTTGTTAACATCAGAACAAAAATTTTTGATTCTACGGTAGCATTTTCTACTACCGTTATAAAAAGACAAGTAATGCATGAAAGTTGTGAGCAGAAATTAGATAATGTGAGAAGATATCGATTTAGTACAGAAGGGAGTATCCAGAGGGTAATCAATAATAAGTTAGAAATTTCAACAATTTATCCTAGCTAACTAATTAATAATTGCAGATAGCTGTTGGATGTAATAAATGCCTTGACATTAAAGCATTTTTACAGGAATTTTATTGAGTAGATACAAATATCTTTTTAATCTATTGTATTAATGAGTTGTTAGTAATTTGATAAGTGTTGAAACTATATTAAATGGTTTGATAATAATAAAATTGGTAAATTAGTCAATTTTTCGCACAAAATATTTGCATTTTTTATTGCACATGGTAAAGAAAGGTAAAACGAAGATTGTTTGGAAATGATGTTGTGAAATAGTTGCTTCGAAACACTGGTTTACATTTATCATAGTAATATAATTTTATAATGTAGTTTGATAAGTCAAAAAAGCATAGTAACTATTTTTCAAATAACAAAATTAGAAAAGAGTCAGTTTTTAGTACAAAGTGTGTACGTGGTATTTGAATTTTTGTAATTTCAAGTTGTTATTAAGTTGTACGTAATATTATAAATGTTAAAAAGCTAATAATTACTCGTGTTAGTGGGATAATTGGTAAAGAGTTGATTCTCAGCAAGAAAGGCATACAATAAGCAATTTAATTTTTTCTTTAATTGGCTATATCTTGATAAGTGTTAAACATTTAGTAACTGTTTTTCGAATATTAAAACTGGTAAATAATTTGTTGTCAGTACAAAATGTACACTTGACATGCATATATGTATATATATATATATAATATTAATAAAACTTTTAAAAGTAAAATTACTATTAAATCATAAGATAAAATCAACGCAAGAATAATATTACCAAGCAATAAAATATGTTAGAAATAACATTCATCCAAAAGTGCTAAATGCACTGTATCTATAAAAAATCCTAAAACAAAAAGAAAGAACAATGGAATAAGAGTAAAAGAAACACGTTAATCAAAGGTAATATACCATAATAGGGATAAGTCTCAATGATTTCTATGTAAAATAGACTGCGTATATATAAATATATATCAGGTGTGTGTATGAGTGTGTGTGTAAAAATACCTTTGAATAAAAATTGTCTTCCAAGCTCGTATAACAACAATAAATGAATTACTAAATGAAGGTGACATTACACATACACACACACACACACACACACACACACATATATATATATATATTATACGGACTATTAAGAATATTATGTAAATATTTTAAATATGATTTTAAAAAGAAAATAATATAATTAAATTTAAAAAATCAAAAACCCGACTGCGTAAAAAGCGAACTAATTAATTATTTCTCATCAATGTGAAACAATTTTTTATATTACTTACCTATTTTTTTTATTTACTTCTATTGATGATTTTTAAGTTGTGTTTAATTGTTAGTTCCTATCTATAAACACTGTTTTGATGAGGGCTATAGATGTCTATGAAGATTAGAATTGCAGTAAATCTAGAGATCCTACCTACACAACTTCCAAGTTGTGTAATATTTAAACGGAGCTTCTGACTGTAAAATAGTCAGTGAAATATCGTCTTCATTTTGAAAGACCTATCCAAAGGTATGCCTCTCAATAGGGTGCGTAAAAATTTTTTCCGTCTCTACCGTCATTTTTTATTTTACGGCCGCCATTTTGAATTTATAAAAACAAAACATCGCCTATGACCATCGGACGGTTAAGACGAATCAATAGATACCCGATTCATTAAAATCCATCCAACCGTTGGGATGTTTCGAGGATATAAAGAAATCCACATACCCAGATACGCGTGAAACACACAACCCTTCTTGTCAGTCGGGTAATAAATTGACAATTCTTAAACTGAAACTTTCATTCAATGTTTATATTAAGAAACTTTTGTATATGAGAACTATTTTGAATATTATGTTACGAAAATGTTATATGCGCTATATACTACATATATTCTATTATGAAAATATTATGGATATATATATATATATATATATATGTATTTAACAATGAAAATAAATTAACAATACTTCAAAATTCACCCACTACTGGTACTGCATATATCTTTAAATCCTAATATCTAATATCTGGAAATAACATTGTCTAGAAAAACATCCATACATTGAATAATTACTAATTTTTCATGCTTCATATGACTGATTGACCACCAAAAATAGAGATCATTTATGTAAATATTCTATACAAGAACTATTATGGTTAGAACTATATTTTTTATTATGAATCACACACACACATAGTATAATGATAAAAAAATTGAAAATAAAATTACCATTATATCATAAGATAAAATCGACGCAAGAAAAATATAACGAAGTGTTAGAATATGTTAGAAATAAATTTGCATTGCATCAATAGAAAATCCTAAAACAAAAAGAAATAAAAATGGAATAAGAAAAATGGAAACTTATATTATGAAACATGTTATCAAGGGCAACATAAGTAAGTCGCAATGATTTCTGTGTAAGATACACTGCGTTTAGATATATCTATATATACAGCTCATATTCAAAATATTAGAATAATTACTTTTACTTACAAATTGAAAATATCGTTTGGTAATTTAATGTCTTTTAATGAAAATATGCAAACGATATTTTTATTAAGAACTTATTGTTGATTAAACTTATTTATTCTCTTAAAATTAATATAATTTTTGAAAAGATTAATTGAAAAATAATTATTTTGAAAAGTCAAAATATTAGAATATTTATTCAAGTGGTTCAAAATATTAGAATATTTCCCATTAATTCGCCTTTAATTATCACCAATTCATAACTGGTGGCAACATTGATTAAATTCAGACGATTTTATTTAAAGTCATTATTCTTTTTGGAGTTTGTTTGCGTTTTCGTCATAAAATAGGTTGTGTTGGTGATATTCCTGAATCTATTAAACTTCATATGGTTGATTTGTATCGGTACAATAAAAATCAATGTTATATAGAAAATTATTTATATTGTTCGCAATCAAGCGTTAGTAAAATACTAACACAATATTAAGGAAATTTAAAATTTCAAAATAATCGCGAAAATGGCGGCCGAAAACCAAAAACATCTGCTAGAGATGACAGGAAACTGAAGCGTATAGTTAAGAAAAACTGTTTTAAATGTGTGCGAATCTTGCACCGAAAATGGAAAGAAGAAGGAGTTGAAGTTTCTACATCGACAACATTAAGACGTCTCCATAAATTTAAGTTTGAATCTCTTGTACCTAAAACAAAACCTTGCATAACTGCAAACAAAAGCGTATAAGATTGAAATAGTGTAAATCAAGACGTTTATGGAGCGAAGAAGATTGGAAAAAAATATTATTTAGTGATGAAAGTATGTTTTGTGTTTCATATGGTAATCAAGGTATTACAGTTTGGAGAATGAAGCAAGAAGCATTTGATAAAGAATGCCTTAAACGTTCCGTAAAATTTGCTTCTAGTGTAATGGTTTGGGGTTGCATGAGTGCAGAACGACCTGTAAAGTTATGCATTATCTACGAAAAGGTTAACTCTCAGATATATATATAAAAATTTGTAATATTACATGATTCAATCATCAGAAGATTTATTTGAAGATGATTTCATCTTTCAACAAGATTTAGCGTCACCGCATACCTCGGCGTCAACTAAGAATTTGTTCCACCAACGCAACCTTAAGGTACTTCCTTGGCCAGCGAACTCACCAGGCTTTAATCCCATCGAAAACTTATGATTTATATTGAAGAAAAAACTCCAAGAAAATCCTCCTTCAAGTAAAACTGAGTTAGTGGCACGTATAAAGTCTATTTGGGCTAATATTGTTAAAAATGTTTGTAAACAACTTGTAAATAGTGTGCAAGATCGATTGTACGCTGTTATGAAAGCTAAAGGGGATGCTACAAAATATTAACTACCATTTATTTCATATTTATAAGGCAATATTGTTGCGTACAATAAAATATTCTAATATTTTGAACCAATCTAAATTTTATTCTAATATTTTGATGTGTTTCAGAAAGCTGTATACCTAATTTATTGAACTGTATTTTATATTTTGTAATTGTTAAAATCTTATCTAAGCATTCCAGATTTAATTTATAAGAAATTTAATTGCATTTACTTAGTATCGAAAATAAATAAATGAAAAATAATTTTTTCTTATTACTTTTTCTCAATTATTCTAATATTTTGAATATAAGCTGTATGTGTGTTGACCTATTAAGAATAATAGAAATATGATCTA
This sequence comes from Maratus speciosus, assembly GCA_963932465.1. Lineage (NCBI taxonomy): Eukaryota > Metazoa > Arthropoda > Arachnida > Araneae > Salticidae > Maratus > Maratus speciosus. The sequence continues at coordinate 415,105,401 of OZ010796.1, read as the reverse complement.
AGAAAAAAATAATTAACAATTGTTAAACTAACTTTCTATCGACGGAAACTTTTATGTATGGGAACTGTTATGAATATGATATTACGAAAACATTATATACGTTGAATATTATGTATATTATATTATGAAAATATTTTTATATATATTTTTTAAAGAAAATAAATTAATATTTCTTGAAAATTCATACGATACTGCTACTACCCACATCTTTAAATACTAATATCTAATAGTTACGCTTTAATTATATCTAGATCATGTAATTGGTAAATAATTCAAACGTGGTTGTTCAGAGCAAATATTGTGTTGGCTGAGGTGTCGTCCAGATAGCTCAAATGGAAGAGAATTGGCAATGCAAGCCAAGGGTTCTGGAATCGAGTCTCAGCCTGGACACATTTTTGCTCAAATGAAAAAAATATTATTCGTAATATCCAATATCTTATACCGTCTAAGAAAACCCCAGCCAGTGAATAATTACTTATTTTTCATGCAGAATATAAATAAAGTCGTTGGAACATTAAAAAAAAAAAAAAAAAAAAAAAAAAAAACAAATCTTGCTTCAAATATTTTACTAAAACGAGAGTTTTTTAATATAAAAAAACAGGCAGTAGAGTTTTATAAATAAGGAATTTTTTAATGCAGCATTAGCAAGAAGATAATTTTAAATTCTCGCCTGTGGATAGAGGACCTACAAAAGACTGGTGTGCCAAATTTCAAGATGAATGTTACCAATTTTCTTATGATGAAAACAACCGCTCCAGAAAGAGAAGGAATCAATAATGAGAAACAATGGGATAAGTGAAAACAGAAAGAAATAAGAATAGATGCGTTTCATAAAACTTGAAGAAAGTTAAGGTCACTGATGTCATCATATGGTTCATAAAACCTTACGGTACTTTTTGCAGATAATTTAACCGAAGGTGACTAGATTGTGCAACAGATAAATGGTAGCAGGCATTTTGCTCTCAGTTGGATCCTTTCCAAAAGAGGATGTTTAAAACCCTACTTGCCTTTGAATGTGAATTTATTATTTTATGGGGAAAAGCAAATAAGTTTATGCAAAATAACAAAAACAAAAAATAAAACAATTACCGTCCAAATATGACGTTATTTTTATATTAAAATAAGTAATATAAGTTTCATGATGTAGAATGCAGTTTAATTTCTCTGATTAAGGTTCTTTATTTGATAAGATATCCAGCATTCACAACACTTTCAATAAATTATATAAAAGCATATTTTTCCTTTCAATCTGTATCTGCGAATTCAGGCAGCTAAATATGTAATTTCACTGTCTATATATAAGTATTCAAATGCATAAATAAATCATATAAATAAGTATAAGTTAGTTAAATATATAATGAACGCATAAATATATTACTTAATAATATATCGAACCCTAATCTCTCTAATACTAAATATTTATAAGGAATATAATCTGTATAAATAAGGAAAAAGCAAATAATTTGAAAAATAATAACAGAAAACGAAAATGTTTTCTGTCCAAATATGAAGTTGAAAAACTTCATTTTTAAAATAAGTGTATGAAATAACTTAATAGGTTTTGTGATATACAATTTGATTTCTCTGAAGTTTGTTTGGTGAAATATAAAATATATTCAGAATTAACGATTTGACTACACTCAATTGCTAAAATTAAGTATTTACTTGGAAAAATAAATTGTATGATATTATATATGTCTTTATATATATTTATCTAGACATCCAGACAGCCAAATATATCATTTAATATTATATCATTCAATAAATCTATAACTAAGTCTTTAAACGCATAAGTAAATCATATAAATACGCATACATAAATAATATGAATCATAAACGTACAAATAAATCATCTAATAATATATCAAACACTAATCTCCATAACATTAAATATTTATTCACATTTATCCATCTGTATATATGTTTACTTATGTGTATAAAGAATAGTCTTACATGCACATCGAGACGTATTTGTTTAGAAACAGCAACTGTATCGTTTATAATTTAAATACTATATTAAAATCCGGCTTCATGTTATTATTAATGTTATAAGTTGCAATTTATATTTTCTATTGAAATATGGAAAATCCTTAAGTGAAAGCGGTTGTGAGTAACAGGTTGTGTATAACAGTGTAAATTTAAAAAGCGAAAGAAAATTAATATTACAATTTTGAAGTGATAAAAAAAAAAAAAAAATGCTTAAAGGAATTTCAACAAAATTATTTGCTATTTATTAAAAAGATATGCTTATATTGTATAAAAAATTAATTAAACTGAAAGATTATGTGATAAGAAACTAGAATAACAAAAAAAAAAAAAAGCGCGAGAGGATAAACGCAGCAAAAGATATCTAATCAGATGTTACTGTATATAAAGACATAAAGATTGGGGTAATACTAAGATTAATAACAAAATCATATGATTTTAACCTAGAAAATAGACTAAGTCAATTCAATCATATCAATTTAATCTAGAAAGTAGACTAAGTTAATTCACGCCTTTATTCTGTTGGTCGGATCAACACAAATGTTGCATTAAGATTTATTAATGTTAATTTATAATCGTTCTTGGGTATATAAAATTTTAGGCGAATCAAAATGGCACCCGGACTTTAAAATTAAATAATTTGTTACCAATAATAAATGTAATGACATGAAGTGACATGTTTATTAGGCAGCTCATATTTTTTTATATAGTAATTAAAAAAATATTTGACATTTTAATATGTAGATGGCATTGCATTGTTTAAACTTATAAGAATGCTCAAATTAACTTAAAAATTTCAAAAAGCAAACATTTTCAATCGAGCTTCAACAAATAAATTGATTGAAAAAAAAAAGTGAGCAGTTTTCTTCGATCTAGTTTTACATGTTAATTTTAGCATTCTTATGTTTGATACAGCGCTATCTGTTGATAAACTTTTGAGTTACACTTAAATTAGTGTTAGGAACTACCTATTGCACATGACAGTTATTTGAGCTTTACGCTTATTATAATTAAAGTATCACAGATTTGTGAATTTTAAGTCTCCCTTTTGGTATGTCCTGAGTGTACTACATCTTTGTCAGTTCATCATTCTTTTTTAAACATGTTTGCTTTTTGTTTTGTTTTGACATCTTACTTTACTAATTTTAATTTATATTCTTCTTTTCTAGGTAAGGAAGCTTTGATTATTTAAACACATCTAAGATATTGGTGAGAATTTATTTATTTTCGTACTTTCTATGTAAAAAAAAAATAATAAATTGTAAAATATTTTCATTGTGAAAAAAACCCTCATAAAATATTAAGTAAATTGTATTTTGCGTTTTTTGTAAAGCTTTATTTTTCTCGTTTTAAAGACAGTATGTTTAGAAACTTTTCCATTAACTCAGATGACGACATAAAATGCAATTCATTTTAGTCTTGTAAAGATATATAACTACACAACACTTTAAAATTAAAACTGCATATCATTAAATTTATATTCAATTTTAAAAAATCATACCATAGTTTCAATGGTTGTTATAATGTTAAAGTATCACATTCTTTACATCGTATATTTTACAGTTTCACTTATTTGATTAGCTAGTAAAGATGTATATCTAACAACGATAAGGTTTTCATTGTCTTTAAAGAAAATGGGCAGTACAAATGTTAACCAGTATAGCCAGATTGGGAACTTTTTTGTCCCCAGATTGTTGATTGCCACCGCTTTTTTGAAATAGAAATATTCGACATTTTAAAAAATAGATTAAAAATTCTGAAAAATAGGCGAATTATACTATTTAGAAAAGTGGTGGCAGTCAAATAATCTGAATTAAAAAAGTCCCCAATCTGGCAACACTGATGTTAACTGACACTCGTAGCTACTGATGGAATTATCATACTTAAATAATGAGTCTATCAGAATTTCATTAAATATTTTCCGAAATAACTCTTAATCCTGTAACGTCTCTCTATCTTTTCTGAATCCATGGCCAGAATAGATTTTTACTGTGGATAATTTTGCTGTTACAACTAATTTCGCAGCAGTGCCGAACCACAAGCTATTTGCAACTGCTAAAGAAAATTAAAAAACACTCAAGATAAATTTCTCTAATTAAATTCCACCAATTCAGGTAAAAATAAAATGTGATCTGCCTGAAAAAAGCATAAAAAATCGTTGTCATCAACTCTTCTCAAAGAAATATTTCAGTTTTTCGCTGATCGTTTTTCTATTACCAGGATCAAAAATTTGTACTGATATCTTTGACCCGGACTAGAAGAGATTATTTTTCTGTTGCATAGAGGTAGAGTCGTGGGGAAAAAAGGTAAACATCCCGTACTAACTCCTCAACAAATCATCGTAGAAGAAAGTTACTGGTACCGAACGATTGGAAATAAAGTCTACTTTTAAATTATGTATATAAAATTTGCTTAGGGGGCCATCTACATATTAAGACGAACCATAAATTTGTTTTTTTCAATAGCAGCACACAATTCTGACAGCATAAATGAACTTTACACCCTTCAATTAGTCTAAAAACAAATTTTTATGCAATTCGTACCATAAGTTTCCGAGAAATAATTTACTTTAAAACGAGCGTATTTAAAGGGCTTTATCCAAATTGAAGTTCGGTACTCGATTGTTAACCGAGAGAGCTCCCTTCTTGATCAAGGCAACTTAATCAGTCAATTAAGCCTGTTAGATTACAGGATAGCATAAGAAATTTCAAAATATTTAGTCACTTCTATCATAGACGGTCCCTTAAACCATCATTTTGCCGTTTTTAAAGCATAATTTGAAAACTACTCGGAAGAAAAATGTGAAATTTTGGATTTCTATAAAGCAGGACTTAATAAATCTGAATCCATCAAAAAAATTGTAGGTCGCAATTCATAAAATTTTGAATGTTAATTTCATAATTCATAATTCATATCAGATATTTATAAAAATTGAAAATTCAACGTATTTATGTTTGGGTAAGTTGGTATTATTGCTACACAAAAAATTAAAACATTAGGATCATAACTTCAGAAGTTATAAATAAAAATATGAAAATGTAATTTAACATTAGAAGCACTCAATTTTGAACGTTCATAATTCAAAAACTTATCATTCAAATGACTTGAAATTTGGTGTCTAGGCATAGTTTGAACCAAAGATTTGAAATATCTCGTTAAAATTGGATATTGTCATTGAAAAAAATGAAGTTTGGATCCGTTTTAATATGTAGATGCCCCCTAAGCAAATTTTATATACGTCATTTAAAAGTAGACTTCATTTCCAATCGTTTGGTACCAGTTAGTGATGGGCGATTTCGATTTTTTTAATCGATTTAATCGATACTATGGCCAACTAGATTTATTCGATACTATGAATTTTTTAATCGATGTCTCTAAGAAAAAATAAGGTAATATCATTTTCATTTTCCTTCAAAAATTGAAGATAAAGTAGTTGGATGTGCCAATCCCAAAACTTTCATCTGCCTCATAAATGTTAAAACTTCAAAATTAGCTATCACAGTGTCAAATTTAAAGGATAACCTATGCGCATCATGAGGATTAAAAAAGGATAGGTTCGTTGAAGTATGTGCATTTTAAAAGAAAATATAAGCATTGCATTTTCCTAACAAATCATTGAATTTCGGCCCACACCCTCTTAGGCTAATGTCAGACGAACGTCTTTTTGCACGCTTTTTTTCGCTCTTACGCCATCCCTACACCTTTGCTAACATGTGTAGCGACGGTGTAAGAGCGAAAAAAAAAGCGTGCAAAAAGACGTTCGTCTGATATTAGCCTGGATGCCCGCAACGGAAAATCCCAATTCAAAGAGCATAAAAGTGACAGCTGTTGGGCAGTATACACCCAAGCCTAATAAGGATCTATTTATCTGAAAGTGTAACAGAATATGAAGTTTGATTAAATTCCGTGCATTAGTTTTGAGATATGGCTATCACGAATATCATGCAAAAAAAAACAGTATAACAGCGCAGCCTGTTACATGATTAACACGAAAAACTCAGGAACAACTTATGTCAATGGCACATAATATTAAGTTTGATGAAATTCCGGTCATTACTTCTTGAGATATTATCGCTAATATCGTGTAAATTCTGAAAAACAGTGTTAAATTCAGGGGCTGGTACGGGTGGACACCCCCCCCCCCCCAACGGAACATTGAAATGTTCCTCATGAAGATTTGAGATAGTAATATTTTAGGATAGTTTTATTACTTAATGGACAAAAGTCCAATTCCCCCCAACCTCCCCGAAACTCTAGAATGTCCCTCTCCAGAACCATAGAAATCCCTCCCGGAGAAAAATGTCTGAATTCAACACTGCTAAAAAAAAAGCAGCATGGCAGCATAACATATTATATCATTTACACGAAAACCTAATCATGAACAACTTATGACAGAATATTAAGGTTGATGAAATTCCGTTCATTAGTTCTTGAGATATGATCCCTAAAATCGTTTAAATCCAGAAAAACGTGTTGAATTCCGGGGGTAGCCCGGGACATTCCCCCCCCCCCCGTGCAACATTCAAATGTCCCCCCCAGAAGCTTTGAGATTTTATGTTTAATGTACAAAAGTCCAATCCCCTTTCTCTCTGAACTGTCCCTCTCTGGATCCGCAGAAATCCCTCCCGGAGAAAATTGTCTGAATTCAACACTGCTGATAAAATCTGCATAACAACGCCCCCTGTTGGGTGATTTACACCGAAATCTAATATGCAACAATTTATGCCAACGTCTAACTGAATGTGAAGTTTGATGAAAATCCGTGCATTAGTTCTTGAGATAGAGCTATTGCGAAAATCTGGGAAAATGCAGCATAGCAGCACCACCGGCCGGTAGATTTACATCAAAAAGTAATCAGCACCAATTTATATGAAAGTCTAATTGAATCTAAAGTTTCAACAGATTCCATGTTCTTGAAATAGACCGCCCACAATTTTTTTGTCAGAGACAAGCAAACAGACAGACTGACAGACAGACAATGTATAAAAATAGTCAAATCGTATTCCAGACAAGATCTTCTAAAACTATGAATCCTTCGAAAACGGGAAGTCGAAATTTTTCACGAATCCAACGCTTTCTTTTTCTTAAGACAAAAGAAAACAAGAAAAAATTAACGCATCGATTCTGCCCGTAAATTAAGATCAGAAATGGCGAATCGATTCAGTTTAGATTCGATGCCGATGTCGATCTTTAGATGCGGGCAGAATCGCTATTTTTTGATTTACTTCAATTCTTTAGATTCGGGCGAATCGATTCAATTCAGAATCGATGCCGATTTTTAGATGCGGGTGAAATTGTTATTTTTTGATTTACTTCAAATCAAATCGCATCGCGCATGATCCACGATTCGGGTTGAATAGATTCCTCCAATTTTACTGTTTTAGTGGCAGAATTGCTGTAAAATTTTGTATAAGAACCTTTTTTTTTCTTTCTAGGTTCAGTGTTGAATGGCGGGTTGATTTCTTGACTGCTCCGGTCGGGATAGGGGGGGGGGGGATTTTAGAGTTCCGTAAGGGGGGATGCACATTTGTCCATTAAAAAGCATAAAATCTCAAAACTTTCAGGAGGGACATTCCAATGTTCCCCCGGGTCACCCCCTGAATTCAATACTAGGTTAAATCGTTACACTTTTCTTTAGAATCCTAGTTATTTGGGTTACTAGTTTATTATGTTGTATTTTTCAAGTTCGTCCCTTCTAATCCTTTCCCCCCCCCCCCTGCCTCGCCAATCTTAATTTACAGGGCCGTTCAAAATATGCATGCTATTTTTTAAATGCCCAATTCTCGTTCTATTTTATTATAAATCCACATTTTGAAACCTCGACCAAAGATTCATTTGAGGCCACCCCTCCCACCGTTTGAGACTTACCTGTCCCCCGGGGGCATATTTATTGTTTCTTCTAAACCATCTCGTGTAACATATTGTTGGAAAGCTTTTAATGTCCTCTTTTATTTTCTGCCCCCCCCCCCCTAGTTACACGCTCTTGTCACTTTTTAGCTCACAGGCTATCAAAGCCTGAGATCTAATGTGCCCGACGGTTTTGTATGTATGTATGTATGTATGTATGTACGTACGTTACGCGATAACTCTTGATAGAAATATCCGTTTTGCTTCAATTTTTTTTCTATGTTCATTCTGCTAAGGCACTTCCCTGATTAGTTTTGTGGGTTCATTGGTTAAGTATAAAGGGGACACGGGGACTAATAACCCCTTAGCTTAGATAAATGGGTTTTTCATGCAGAATTATCAGATTTTCTTCAAATTTTGGTATACCGGTTAATTTTGATAACGAGTTTCTCTGATTATATTTGAAGGTTCATTGTTATAGTCTAAAGGGGGGGAGGGGTGACGAGGCGATAATACCCTCCCTAATTTAGTTAGATGGGTTTTGCTATCCGATTTACTTAAAATTTGGTATACCACTTTATTCTGATAAGGCGCTTCCCTAATTAGATTTGGAAGTTCATTGGTAAAATATAAAGGGGGGGAACAGGGGGCTAATACCCCTTAATTTAGATAAATGGGTTTTTCTATCCGATTTGCTTAAAATTTGGTATCGCGATTTACTTCGATAAGGCGCTTCCCTGATGACATTTGGAGGGTCATTGGTTAAGTATAAAGAGGGGAAACGGGGAAGGGCAATTCCTTCCCCCCCCGCCCCTTAGTTTATTTTTCGAAGGCCATTATTCTTTGAAATAAGAGCATAATATACATTTAGTGTGAATAGCCTGTGAGCTCAATGCCATCAGTTTAACTGGGCACTTTTTTTTTAGCTCACAGGCTACCAAAGCCTGAGAGCTATTGTGCCCGCAGTTTCTGTATGTATGTATGTACGTACATACGTAACGCGATAATTCTCGATAGAAATATCCGATTTGCTTCAAATTTTTTTTCTAGGTTCATTCTCATAAGGCGCTTCCCTGATTAGTTTTGGGGGTTCATTGGTTAAGCATAAAGGACGGGGTACGGAGGCTATCCCCCCCCCACACACACTTAGATGAATGGGGTTTTCATGCAGAATTATCAGATTTGCTTCAATTTTAGTATACCGGTTAATTCTGATAAGACGCTTCCCTGATTAAATTTGGAGGTTCATTGTTTGAGTATAAAGGGATGAACAGGGGCTAACCCCCCTTAATTTAGATAGATGGGTTTTTCTATCTGATTTGCTTCAAATTTGGTAACCAGTATATTCTGATAAAGCTCTTCCCTGATGAGATTTGGAGGCTTATTGTTTAAGTATAGAGATGTGACGGGGGGGGGCTGATTCCCCCTTAATTTATTTTTCGAAAGGCATTCTTTGAAGTAAGAGTACAAAATACAATTAGTATGAAAGGACTGTGAGCTCAATGCCATCAGTTTAACTCGATACTTTTCTTTTTTATTTATTATTGTTTCAGTGAGTGCACTCTGCATGTCAGCGAATGAGTCAATAACTGTTTATAGTTTTTAGATTACTACTGGGAAAAAAACAAAAAAAAACATATAATCAAGGAATATACATTTATTTATTTGTTAACCAGAGAAAAGTATGTTATTTAATTGTTAATGGCTCTAGGATGAAAACATTTTTTTTTCTTAACAGCTGAAAATTTAGTAAACATTAAAAAGAAAGATATTTATAAACTGTAAATGAGATAAGGAGATATATATTTTAAAAAGGGAAAGAAATTTTAGTTAAATATATTATTAAAAGGAGAATTTTGATTATTAATTGGGGGATAATTAGTATGTGATGATTGGTTAATTACATTCATCACAGCTATTTTAAAAGAAGATTTGCAATATTTGCATTTCCCTCACGCTTATAGGAGACCCTAAAAAGACTGAAAAACCATTTAACTTTTTAAATAAATTTAGAGCCTTCAAAATTTCGTTCAACTGCGCATTTTTAAGAAGAATGACGTTTATAAGAAGTAAGTCCCCGTCTATTTGGTTGAAGGAAGTTAGAGTAGAAAGTACATCTTTTCCGGATGAAAAAAAAAATAATTTCTTTCTTTTTTTTTATCTGACCGAGATCTTTTTTAAAGATAAATTTAAATATAATATAAATTATTATCAAAATTACATCTTAAAAATAATAATTTTAAAAGTTAAAAAAACTTATTATTTGACTCAAAGGTCTGTAGTAGCTGCCGCTCTGGGCCGCTAACATTGTCTAGGGCCCTCATAAATGGAGGTTAGGGGTGAGAGATAGTCGTTACGGCCCCGTTGATTCGCTACGTTTTGGAATTACTATTTTCAGCTTATCTGTGTGAATCTGTGAACATCGAAATATCGATTCAAGTATTGATTCTAGAATTTGGGAATCGATTCTTATAGCGATCATTCTGTTTTATACGATGTCGATTTTAATCGATTCTCAAATTTTCTAGAATCGCCCATCACTAGTACCAGTAACTTTCGTCTACGATAATTTGTTGAGGAGTTAGTAGGGGTGTTTACTTTTTTTTCCCACGACTGTACATGTGACATGAGATGTGATGAGGAGGAATTCCATTTCCGTATAATGCAAGGTTTTAGAATACAATGATTGTCATTTGTCAGAGAGCTGTACACGTGATCGTTCGTCAAAAGCAGAAATGGCGTTTGTAGAACCACATACTGATATAAAATTACAGCAGCGTTTGGAGACATCGCTGATAGCACAGGTTATAGCGGGTAAACGATGAGAGAGCAATGATTCCAGCGAAGATCTTTTCAAAGGGCGCTTTTTCAATGAGTGCATCTAAGGTTCATTCAGATAGGACGGCCGCAATAAAGAACATTTCTTCCAAACGCTTCCAGGAATGTATTCACTAGGTGTATTATTGCTGGCAGAAGGCATAGTTGTAGAAGAGAAGTACTTTGTAGGCGGTTGTGTGTAATACATGATATCAACAAATCATTTCCGCTAAGAAAGCTAGTCTCGGAAATTTTTTCTTTTTAGACCACTGACCAGGCTCCTACCTACCGGACTTTAGTCAAGCTGAACGGATTGATACCTGGCAACGGGGCAAAGATTCGCCTGGTTGCTGCAAGGCGGAGATCTACTTGATAAGTCTCCAGGCCGTTGTGGCTGCAGTGCTTCTTTTTGCCTTCGTTGCATTTCCTATGTTGGCCGGAACCTAATTTATGTTTAGCTGAATTGTTTCGGCACTACACAGAGGCAGCGAAGGAATAAAATAACTTTGTTCTCAGTCTCAATTACAGATAGAAAGCTTCGGGTATCAGTGCTGATTTAATTACCTTTTTCATTTTACTCTTTGGTAATTTGATCTATCTTTAGAGGTTCTCGTATTCTTGTGATTTGTCTGTGTCGTGGGATGGTGTCGCTCGCGTGAGTAATTTTCTACTATTTACATTGTTTGAGTATTTTAGTGAATGAGCATCTAAGCTATGTGTCCATCATAACTGAAAATCTGTTATCACATTGTTAGATTTTATTTTCTTCGTGCCCTAGCACACTTGGTTGTTTTTTGCGCTATAGAGGTGGAGTCAGTTGTAGCCATTATTTCGTCTTATCTTATAAGATGACTAATCTAATTGCCCACCCTGGGAACCTGCTTGTGGCTGATGGTTGGGTCAAGTCCCTAGCCCAGGGCGGGATGTTCGTTGAAGAGGAAAAAGAATTAGTTAATTATGCAAAATAAAATTACTACCGGATAAGTTCCTTAATTATTAATATTTAAGAGATAAGATAAAAGTTATACAGCATAAGCAAACTTGAGTTGAGTAACCATTATGAGTATATATTTTTGAGATGAAGGAACAGCACTGAATGGGGGAGTAAGACTACCAATTAAAACTAGTGGTCATTTAGATTTGTTCATCACATAAGTTTTCACAGTACTCTATAGAATAAGATTAGTTGAGTAATAATATTATACATAATTCGGCAACACAACACAAAATGTAGTAAATTAATTTCTGGTAATTTAAGTAAGGTTTCGTTATTTAAAATAATGTAATATTGTTAAGATACTATTGGAAAAATAATTTATAAGTAATTTGTTAAAATTTGGCGAGGGTTTATTGATAACCCACAACATATAGATGAAAATTTAGGGTTATTTATATACACGGTTGGCAGAACCCCCGTCATACCAACCAGATCCCATGGAATAGCTTTTATCATGTCCTGATTTGCATTTCTATATTGCATTTGATAGAGGAATGTAGGACACTGCGATGAGTCCGCTGTATGTATATGATAGTTTTCAAGACTTAAACAGTTTGTACAGTTCTTAAGTTCTGGTTTATCAGAGTTTATACAGTTCTTAGTTGGGTGACCCATTGCACAATAAGCACAAATTGAGTCTCTCTTGCAGAATTTTTCCGAGAGTCCATAGATCTGGCAATTAGCACAACGAACTGTCGGTTTGTAGAGATGAATTCCACAATGATGCAATCCCATATTGAGAAATCCCATTCTGAGAAAGATATTAGAAGTCGAGTATTAGAAGTCCATCTCGAGTACCAGCTGGTAGTTATTTGATTTTGATTTCTGTATGACCTTGGAGATTTTTACTAGTAAATTATTTTTGAAGTTAGGAAGTAGTGTTATTAAGTTGTTGATGTATTCACTTGGTATGTTCTTGGGAATACCTGTTATTATTATTCGTTTAGTGTTGTATTAGCTGTATTTAATTTCTGTTTTACTATTTATCTCTTCAATTTTTTTAATGCTTAAGTAAATTTCTTGCAACTGAGCTTCTGTATATGTTTTTATGATGATCGTTTTCTTAATTCTTGATATCTTGCTGAAAAATAATGGTCAAGTTTCTGATTCGATTCGTTTTGTATTTATGATGTCACGTATTTCTATTATGGAAGTATCTTCTAGACACCTTATAAGAATCGCCTCCTCTGTAAGTGTATTTTCTTCCCATGTAATGCTCTTCTCCAATAACTCTTCTTTATAATTTTCTTTATAGCTTTTGTCTATTTTAGGTAGCTTTCATTACAAAAAGCTACCTATTGCAGCCATTCGGAGGAAAGCGATTTCAAAAAATTTTGGTATATTTTCATCGATCATGACCCCCAGACCCCGAAACCACCCTCCGTTCAAAATTGATATATATATATATATATATCATCATCATCATCAACCGTTTTCAATCCACTGCTGGATGTAGGTCTCCCCCAGATTTTTCCAATGTTTCCTGTCTAGTGCTTTAGTCATCCAATTTACACCGGCTACTTTTCTGATTTCATCACTCCATCTTACTTGAGGTCGTCTTCTTGGCCGTTTTACATCTCTGGGATACCACTGTAGGGTGTTTGTGCTCCATCTATTGTCTTGTTTTCTTGCAATGTGCCCAGCCCATTTCCATTTTAGCCGTTTAATTCTTTCAATGATGTCAAAAACTTTCGTCTGACTTCTTATCCAGGTTATTTCTTTTTCTGTCTCTTCTAGTTATACCTAGCATACATCTTTCCATACTTCTCTGTGTTGTTTGTAATCTTTGTACCATCCGTTTTGTTAGCGTCCATGTTTCTGCTCCATAAGTTAGGACAGGCAAAACACATTGGTTAAATACCTTTCTTTTCAAGGCCCCACCAGTGGCCGAGAGGTTCTGCTCTCGAAGCTGGTAGACGGGAGGTGCTGGGTTCGATCCCAATCGCGCCCGTCGGCCTAATCGTTCGGAGTTTTCGTGGTTTTCTTCGAGCCGTGGATCTTCCATGCGTTAATACGGATTAGGTTCCCTTAGAAAGACCTCCACGGAAGGCACTCCCCCCGGGCCCATATCCCTCGTGTAGATAATTGGCCGTCAAAAATCAACCCAACCCAACCCTTTCTTTTCAAACAAAGGGGCATGCTACTCTTCAGAATAATATTGTTCTTCCCAAAAGCACTCCATCCATTTCTTATTCTTCTATTGATTTCATTCATGATACTATTATCCGATGATATTTCTTGCCCAAGGTACACATAACTTTGCACTTCTTTAATTTCAGTGTTGTTGTAGACGATTTTCTTTTTTGATGCAAATGAATTGAACATCACCTTAGTCTTTTCCAAGTTTATTTTTAATCCCACATTAATGCTAGCTTCTGCCAAATCTTTTAGCAATTCTTCAGGACTGTTACTGAAAATTAAAATGTCGTCAGCGAATCGGAGATGACTTAAATATTCCCCATTTATTCTAATCCCTTTGTTTTCCCAATCCAGCTTCTTGAAAATATTTTCTAAGACAGCAGTAAAAAGCTTAGGCGAAATGGTGTCTCCTCGTCTTACCCCTCTTCCAAGCTTGATCTTTGCTTTTCCTTTGTCTAAGCGGATGGTTGCTGTTGCTTTCTTGTAAATCTTCTTTATAATATTGATGTAAGGTTTGTTTATACCACTGTCCTCCAGAGATTCTACTACTGCTGATGTGTAGACCGAATCAAATGCTTTTTAATAATCAATAAAGGCAAGGCAAAGAGGTAAATTATATTCCTTATGTTTTTCTATGAGTTCCCTTACCGTTTGGATATGATCCATTGTGCTGAATCCACTTCGGAATCCTGATTGTTCTCTAGGTTGAGCTGAGTCCAGAGCTGATTCAAGTCTTGTCGTTAAAACTTTGGTGAAATGTTTTAAAATCACTGACAGTAAGCTGATTGTACGGTAGTTTTTAATGTTTTCTTTCTCTCCTTTCTTGTAAAGTAGCACCATCACAGCATTATTCCAATCTTCTGGTACATCTGACTTCTGGAGACATTTGGAAAACAGTAAGGATAGCATTTTTGCAAATTCTTCTCCTGCTTCTTTGATAAGGTCGATTGTAATTCCATCTTCTCCGGGGCATTTACCTTTTTTCATAAATTTAATGGCTTGTAAAACTTCGTCTGTCATCACTGGGATTATGGCATCGGTTTCTGTTAAGTTTTCTCGTGGATCACATAAGTTGATTTCCCTCTGATCTTCACATTTATATAAATCGTTATAGAATTTTTCGACAATGTGTACTATTTCTTTATTGATTTTGGTGATTGTTACATCTGCCCTCTTTAGTGCAAAAATACCTTTTCTTCCAACACAAAGTTTTCGCCTAGCTGATTTTAAACTTTTGTTATCTTCTAGAATTTTCTTGACAAGATCAGTGTTAAATTTTCTGATATCTTCTGTAACACATTTTCTTACCGTTTTACATAATTCAGCATATTCAACTCTTGATTTAGGATCGTTTTTCTTCATTTTAAATTCTCTGCGTTTCTTCATCAATCTTCTTGTTTCTTCTGTTATTTTCTTTGTCTGCTTTACTTGTGCATCGCCGGCTATCTTCTTTGCAATATCTTGTAGAGTATTGGTTAGTTTCTTGTTCACTACTGTAACATCTTGCTCTTCTTCTAAAGTTGATTGAAGTACTTGGAAACGGTTTTTAAGTTCCAAATGGAATTCTTCTTTATGTTTCTGGAGATTTATTATATCGATTGATTTCTTTGAGTGTTGCAAAAGCTTCATTCTTTCCACTTTAGTATTTAACAGCAGTTTGCACCTAACCAACCTGTGATCACTTCCTCTATTGAAGTTATTGAGAACACTGCAATCCTGAATAAGATGTTTTTTGTTTGTTAAGATGTAGTCGATTTCCCTTGTTGAGCCATTTGCACAACGCCATGTCCATTTTCTTTGTGGCTTTTTCTTGAAAAATGAATTCATGATATATAACTGTTCACATTTTGCAAACTCAATCAATCTGTTTCCTCTTTCATTTCGCACCCCATATCCATGATTTCCTACTGATAACTCACCTTTCTCTTTTTCCCCAATTCTAGCATTCCAGTCTCCCATTATTAATTATATAAAGCATTTTCCCTTTTGATGCATTGAAGCTACTTCTTCATAGAAATCCTCAACTTCTTCATCAGTATAGCTTACTGTTGGTGCATAAACTTGGGTAATTTGCAGCTTGTATCTTCTGGACACCTGTATTACTAACCTTGCAACTCTATCTGATGCACTATCATATTCTACGATGTGATTCTTCCACCTTTTATGAATCAGAAATCCTACACCGCTTGTTCTTCCATCTTCTGTGCCTCTGTAGTATAATACATGTCCGCTGGCAAGATCTATCTTCTCTTCTCCTTTTCTTCTTACTTCACATAATCCTAGGATGTCCCAGTAGATTCTTTCTAATTCTTCTTCAAGTTCCTGTAAACGATTTTCCGAAGATAGGGATCGTCCATTATACATAGCCAAGGTCATCAACTTATGGCAGCCTAGCCGAGCCCGGTTATTCTTAGCACCCTCTGTCTTCATGTCTTTCTGATCGCTGCCGTAACCAGGAACATTCAGACCGCCGGGAATTAAGGGCCGTGATTTATTTTGTGAATTCATGGTAAAATAAGGGGGGTAGGTGGCAAAATTCCTCCACGCTGGCCAAGCGGGTTGGAGGAAGCCCATCCGCGTTCGTTCCCCATGCACTGGGCAAGGGTACTAACAGGCTGCACCGGTTGAAGGTGCGGATTGGACATTAAGTCTCCGCTCCCAGTCGATTCCTTTAAGTCCTCCTCGAAGGCAATTAAAGGGTCTTCTCCTGGTTAATAAGCAGAGGCTATTAAACAGCCCATATATATATATATATATATATATATATATATATATATATATATATATATATGTATATATATATATATATATGACCTATGTCACACTGTAACTCTCGTAATTATGAACCGATTTCGATGTAATTCGGTGTGTACATAGTACATACCAATGTCTCGACCGAGTTCGTTGGCCAGCTTCACCCGCCACTTTGTTTCAAAATGGCGGCCATTTAAAATTTTAAAAAAAATTTAAAATTTGAAATGTGGTACCAAAAAATTAAAAATGGAAAAATATTATTTTCTTATGTATTTGACCTTTATACAAAGATTCCGGAGCAGTTTTTGTTTCGTCTATATCTTAAAAAATGGCTGAGTTATAACATTTTGAATTTCTAGCGTGGCTGACATTTTGAAACGTTCTGAATTTTGTCAAGCGACACAAGGCGTATTTATGAATCGATTTCGATGTAATTCGGTGTGTACATAGCATATACCAATGTCTCGACCGAGTTCGTTGGCCAGCTTCATCCGCCATTTTGTTTCAAAATGGCGGCCCTTTAAAATTAAAAAAAAATTTGAAATTTGAAATGTGGTACCAAAAAATTGAAAATGGAAAAATATTATTTTCTTATGTATTTGACCTTTATACAAAGATTTCGGAGCAGTTTTTGTTTCGTCTATATCTTAAAAAATGGCTGAGTTGCAGCATTTTGAATTTCTAGCGTGGCTGACATTTTGAAACGTCCTGAATTTTGTTACGCGATAAAAGGCGTATTTATGAACCGATTTGGATGTAACTTCGTTTATACATAGTACATACTAATGTCTCGACCGAGTTCGTTGGCCAGCTTCATCCGCCATCTTGTTTCAAAATGGCGGCCATTTAAAAAAATTAAAAAAATAAAAAATTAAAATGAGATACCAAAAAATTTGAAAATGAAAAAGATTTTTTTTTTGTATGTGTTTCACCTTAATACAAAGATTCCGGAACAGTTTTTGTTTCGTCTATATCTAAAAAAAAATGGCTGAGTAATAGCATTTTGAATTTCTATTGTGGCTGACATTTTAAAACGACCTGATTTTTGTCACGCGATAATTTATGAACCGATTTGGATGTAACTTGGTCTGTACATAGTACATACCAATGTCTCGACCGAGTTCGTTGGCCAGCTTCATTTGCCATCTTGTTTCAAAAGGGTTGCCATTTAAAAAAAATTTAATTTAAAATTTAAAATGACGTATTAAAAAATTGGAAAATGAAAAAGATTTTTTTTATGTGTTTGGCCTTGATACAAAGATTCCGGAGCAGTTTTTGTTTCTGAAAATTTGTTCTTTTGTTTATATCTTAAAAAATGGTTGAATTATAGCACTTTGAATTTCTAGCATGGCTAACATTTTGAAACTATCTTGTATATGTCACGCGATAACACACATATTCGCCTCTTTCGATGTAAGAAGGCATGTGGATAGTATACATCAATACCTCGACCAAGTTCGCTGGCCAGATTCATCAGCCATCTTGTTTCAAAATGGCGGCCATTAAATTAAAAAAAATATATATAGTTAAAGTGAGGTGCAAAAAAATTATAAATTGAAAAGGTTTCTTAAGTATTTGACCTTGATATAAGGATTCAGGAGCATTTTTTGTTTGTCTTTACCTTAAAAAATGGCTCAGATATAGCAGTTTCAATTTCTATTGTGGGTCACATTTTGAAAAATCTGATTTTTTGCATGCGACAGCACTCGTATATATCAACCGATTCCGATGTGAGTGAGCATGTGCACAGCAATTACTAAGATCTCGACCAAGTTCACTGGTTAGCCTCATCCACCATGTTGTCTTAAAATGGCAGGCACTTTAAGAAATCGCCGAATTTGGCAGACTAAGTTACTTTACTTAAGTTACTTTAAAGAAAAGCAGCTTGGATAAAGCTGACTAATTTCGCGAAATTCTCATTCATTATATTGATAAAAATTAGTATCGAATCTCCTATATTCGGTTTCCACTAAATTGAGCTTCGTGCGTTTGAATGATATAAGTTGGCTTTTTTAAAATAAGGAATATGAAAGCTACCTCTTCCTCCTGGCACTGGCCGGAAGGACTTTTTATTGATGTTTCCTCTAGCATTTTTTCTAATCTTAGAAGTTTTTCTTCTATCAGTATGATTTCTGGTTTTTCCATAAATTGCATTTTCAGCTATTCTCCAGAAAGACCCTCCAGATGTTCTCCTCCTCCTTCTTTCTTATGAGTTTGCTCGGCTTCTCCCTCCTGAGGAACAGTACTATTTTCATTTTCTTGTTCTTTTTGTTCTTTTGTAATAATTGTTGTCTGAGTACTTCTGGTCGTTTTTTTAATGATGGTTGTTGCTGATTTATTTGAAAATTCTTTTTTGTTTATTTTAGTTTTGTGTTGTTGTTGTTGTTGTAATTCTTTCTGCAAGTTCTCAATTTGTGCAGTTTTATTAGATATTTCATTTTGTTTGTCTAATAATCTCGTTTCTAACTTTTTTGCTTTTACTGTTAGTTGTTCACTAATTTCCTTCTGCTCTGCATAATTCTTTTGTATATCTTGTATTTGTTTTTTGTTGTTATTATTCTGTCTTGTTAGTTCTTTTATGTTTTCTTCCATATTTTGGAGGTCTAATGTATGTTCCTTTATTTTTATTTCTTTTTCTTCTGATGATAGTTTGTATTTTGCTACTTCTTATTGTTTTTCCTGTTATAACTTTTCTAAAATTATCTTCTCATTGTTAGTGTATATAACTTTTTCTTCCAGTTTATTTATTGTATCAGTATTTTCTTTTAGCCATTCTTTCTTTACAGTACACTCCTCTTCACTTTCATTCTCTTCTGTTTTATTATCTCTTTTACTTTCTCCAGTACTTTTGTTATTTTCCCCATGATCGCCCGCGTCATTGGCTGCTCCTTCCTGATCAGTGGTATCCTCCTCACTTGATGGAAGGCATTTAATTTTGTCGTATTCATCGTATTCTTCCTCTTCGTTACTGAGTGGATCATAATCTTCCTCCTCAGACAATATTTCACTATCACTAGGAAGATCGTCCAGTCTATAATTTATTAGTTGTTTGTATTCTGTACTTTGATCTTCCATTTCTTCTTTTATCAGGTGGAATACCATTATAAGTCGTAGATGATCCATTACTATTTTACCTATTTTTATCCCCTTATTTTTCATTATGCAGTCTATTTTGTTAAGTATTTTTTCAATTCTATAGCGTGATAGAGAAATGTGTAAGTCATTTCTTTATTATATGAGCTATAATATGGACTTATATTGTAGTTTCCTATATCTATAGCTTTAGCATGCTCCAATTGATAGGACAGGTATTTCACTGTTAGATGCCATTTTTTGTTATGGTCTTTATAGTTATTAAGCCTTTCCAGAACCATATTAATTGCTCTAGTATGATCCGATCCACTGACGGAGTATTTGCATATGGGCTTTTTCCAATCTCATTCATCTCCACCGCTCTAATATGTGCCAGTTGTCTTAGATGACCTTTTCTGAATGCTCTATAAAGGATTTGTCTTGGCTTCCGATAATGAATTGTAGTTGCTTTACTCTTTTGTATGTGAAAAAAGGCTCTTCCTTATCTTCTAATATTAATTGTTTTACTTCATAGTATGTGATGACATGTTCTTCAAAGTAGTCCTTACTGTCATGTTCAAGTTTTTCACTTCCTTGAGCCATTCCTCCTTGGCTGGCAAGTGCCGGGATTGGTAATGCCATTGTTAATTAGTTTAGAAAAGATCGTATAGTAGTTATAGTAAAGATGGAAATTGGATAGCTACACTAATATTTTGATAGTTTACTTATACTGAATAAGGTAATATTTATTGTTACACTATCCATTTCTGATATTAGTTCCATCAATAATTTATCGAAATTACTATATTTAGGATAATGATAGAAAATGTTTTAAGATTAATTAATTATGTCACTATGCTTGTGTTAATTTATTTTTGTCGTTATTGGTGAGTGAAGGAGCATCTAATATATCAGTCCTTCATAATTGATTCGCTGTTATCACTATTTAGTTGATTTGATTATTATTTGTGAATGGGTTCGGTGGCCACCAGTCCATCATATGCGTTAGTCACTGTCATCCCTATACAGTCTCCGAACTTTATGATCCTATTAAAAGAAAATCACTGAGAAAAGTAAATCATAATTTAAAAAATCAAAGAGTGAAAATCTTTTTTGTTTCTAGAAGTCAACGAATGCATTTAAATTTTATACGCGTAAATCATGATTTAAACTTAAAGTACATATTCAATTATAAATATTTTTTAATTAGCGGATTGTAATTATTTAATTTGCGATTTTTCTCATGAGTAAGAAAATTTTTAATGGAACAGTTATTTGATGTTTTGCAAAATTAACTGTGTTAAATTCCAAAATCCATCCTCTGATTATAGCATTTTATTCATTACTACAAACGCAATCGAATATAAGATGTTTAAACAAATTAATTTTAATACATTGAAACCAGCATTGTCTTTCAAGGGAAAATGGGTTGCTAGACACGGGTGCATTGCTCCGATTAAATATTTTGTCATGGATCGGTTATCATATATTGTCTTCTTATTTTAATATTGAATATATAAAAGGTGTCGGAAAAACTATTTTTTTAATAAAGCGAACTACAACTACGTCTAATTTATCAAAAATGTAGTTAACTAGAACTACAACTACTCGCTTCAGAAAGTAGCGACTACAAAGTTCTTTTCAAAAGTATTTAATACTTCGCTACTTTCAGATTTTGTGAAAGGATTCAATTTACATTCTAAATTGAAGAAACTGATTAAATAATAAAGTGACCCCTTGTTGTACCACGTCTGTTGAAATACAATTAAATTAATTTGATATAATTAAAGGCATTAAAATATGAGAAAGATAAAATACAAGAAAATATTTTGTGTTTGTCTCTAAAATATTAGTTTATACAAAAATTACGACTTGCTTAGAGAAATTAAGAGATATATACATAATACAATCAATATTTAAACGCGGTTATAGAAAAAAAAAATCTAGAGTTACTCCACTCGACTTTCGAAACACTTTACTGAATACTGTGTGTTCAAATAAATAGTAATATAATAATAAATAAAACTCAGATCCTAATTATGCAAGGTGGGCACCGGAGACCTGAGAACGCGGGAAAAATTTAACATACGCGCATACATCTACACATACATATGAAATCATTGTAAAAATAGCTAAAACGGATTCAGAGCACCTGAACATTTAAAAAAAAATCATTATTGTCATAATCGGTTTTCATCATGATTACAATACTTTACTTGCACTGTATGAGTACGAAAGGTAAAAATGCGACTAAACTACAGTTTATTTTTTCGGGAGTCTGAGCTGTGAACGAAAACAGAGCTATAAACGAGCGATATGAGGGGCTACTGCATAAATTTATTTACTATTCTTACAGTAGTTATTGCATTGGGATACAAAATTACCGCTTACACCTATCTGCTAAAAGATTTCTTTACTTAACTGTCCAATATACTCTTAACCCTTTAAGACTGGGAGATTTTTGATAGAAATGAAACGTTTTGGTTGTTCCCCCTAATTAATAGGATATCCACACAATTATGTGGGTGCAGGCTCGACTTTAAATCGCGCAAAAAGAGGAAAATATTTTTTTCTCTTCTTCTTTAAGATCACCTACACAATTATGTAGCTCAGGTCTTAAAGGGTTAATATGTTAATTGTATTGAGTTCGGTTGAGAGTTAATTGTATTGAATTGTCTAATTTTATAATCCAGAAACTTTAAAAAGAACAACTCTAAGAGAAAACAGTAAATAAATATGTAAATAAAGCAATACGCAATAATAAGAAACCCGGCATTAAAACATGAAGACCTAATATCGAGTAAACAGACCGGTGTTGCCAGAAAAACATAATTCTTTTGGTGGGTTTGAACTTGATTATAGAAGCAAGTGTCAATTGGAAAAATATATGACTGCATATGATGCCTTGATGTACACTGCAGCTGAGATTCGCAAATTGTTGAGAAGACTAAATTTTGTATAAAGGAAGAGAGTTCTCGCCACGTGATTTGTAGAATGGCATTTCCCCTTCTGAAGTAGCGTTAAAAGTAGCATAGGTGTTCGCTAGAAATTGCTGATTTTTGTATTGCGTTACTCGCTACACTACATTATTAAAAATGAAGCACGTTAACTACAAACTATTGTAAAATTAGCGACTGCTGTAGTTTCGCTACTTGTAGTGCGCTACTTCCGCCCCCTGAACACACACACACACGCACATATATACCGGGTGAGCCAAAAGCTCATTAAAACTTTAAAAACTCATAAAAAGGGAAGAAATTATGATAAAGGCGTGCGGTTTGCAAGAAAAGGCTCACAAGATTGTCGGATTTCTTTTAGCAGCAAAAAAAAAAAAAGAAAAAAAAACAATGATTAAAAAATCATATGTAGAAAGAACTGAGGACCCGAAACACAATGAACTACGACACAACCTGGTTGTGTCGTAGAATGTTCTGGAGGTCATGTTGAACATTTGTTATTGAAAGAACAAATGAATGGAGCGTATTGTTGTCTTGTTCATTGTAGTTCTGGTCGTCAGCGCTCTCTACATATGATTTTTTAATTTTTTTTTTTTTTTATTTATTTATTTATTTATTTATTTATTTTTTTTTTTTTTTGCTGTTAAAAAAAATCCGACTACCTTCTGAGCCCTTTCTTGCAAACCGCACTCCTTTATCATAATTTCTTCCTTTTTTATGAGTTTTTAAAGTTTCAACGGACTTTTGGCTCACCCGGTATATGCAATATATTTTAAAGTTTTAACGTCTCTTAAATCTATTCTAAATTCTTTATCCCATTTAATTAAATTTACTTCTTTCTCATTCATTTATTTCCATTTACAATGAGTATAACTTTTTTTTTAAATTCTTTTTTACATTTCCCTATTCAAAATTCGTCTTGGACTCACGCTAATATTTTTTCCAGCCTGAAATCATTCGATTTCACAATATTATTTTTCTTGATCATAAGCCTTTTTCGAAGGACGTCTCGAATTTATTCGCGCGTTTTCTAGGGACCGTTTACTCCTTTTCTGCGTCCGCCAATCGGCCGGCAAATTGGGAGTCTACTATTGGCTACGAAACGCCTGATATTGTGGCTTTCTACCCCTACGTTCTAACCAATAAATTACCTTGCACTGGATCAGAGGAGAAATTTTTCATTGTTTATCTTGTCTCAAAACCCGCGGCTCTAGTTCTAGTGAAATTTCAATGTCGTATTCCCCAACAATAATAAATTAATAAATAAAATAATAAAATAATAATAATAATAAAATCCATCATTCCCAGAGCCCTCGAATGTATTGTATTAACATGGAAATACGATATCTATGATTGAAGTTAGGCGACGTATTTATATCAATAATAATAACAAAAAAATCTTTATCAAACACACACAGTGTTGAATTAAGTTTTTTTCTTCCGGAGTGACTTCTGCATCTCCAGGAGGACATTATAGAGTTACGCGGGAGGGAAATTTTTCTTTCAGACACAATTAATAAATTTAAAAAATCTGAAACATCCTAGGGGACACTTTGATGCTCCGGGGTGAGAAAACCCTTCGGGCCACATCCTAAATTCCTTACTGCACACACACGCAAACATATAGATAAAAATTAATTTTGCGTATATTACGGACAGCATAGAACTGAATTTCGCTAGTTAAGAAGTGTCTTCCTTATCAAAAAGTCTTTATTCTTTCATGATTTTAGATCATCCCTTGTTTTCACCTTTTTCCTGCGTAGAACATTATGTGCATCAAAAGGAAATAGTTAGATGAATTATTAATCAATTTCCCTCAAGGAATAAAGATCCAACCTTTCCTTTGTTCGCACGATGTTTTAACAATTTTCCCCTCTGAAACCTTAGTTGAAAATATTATCTAAGGAAGTTGAATAAATGAAGGTTAGAAGAAATAAAGTTATCTTAAATAAATGAATTGCCCGAAAAGTTCTTTTATAATGTTAAATAGAATAATAAGAAAAAGAAAATATTAAATAATGTAAGCTTGCGCATTTTTTTCGTAAATAGTTTTTTTTTTTCATAAATCTTTTTTTTTTTTACCTTGCTTTAATTTTACTAAAAGAATTGTGATTATATATAAAAAGTGCATTTAATTTTTTCTTAATTAAATAATCTTGATTTTTATTCGAAATTTCTATAAAAGATTTTTTAAAATCTACTTGCGAAAAAGAATTTACAATGTTTTAATTGTATAAATTTTAATATGAATATAAATTAAGATTTCTGGCGCATGCATTAAATGAAATAATAATAATAATAAACAAAACAGCGTAGTATCGTTTTATTTCTTTCTCACCACATCATTTATGTATATAAATTAGATGAAGGGACAATATTTTTTTTGTCATTGTTTTTCAGGTTTTCGGAAATATGTTGAAGTATTTTTAAAAAATCTTTAAAATATGTTTTATTAAACCGAACTGTCACTACGTACATGTATAAATATGTAAATAACTGAAGTAAAAATTTATATATAATAATAAATGAGGTTTGCATTTATCGCATCATATTACATATTATTTGAATTATATTGTTTTAACAACGTCTTTGCAATACGTGGTAATTATGGACATCTAATGTTATAAACATGTTGTGTATAAGTTATTTCTTTTAAGTTTTCTCCATTTTATACTTTAATAATTTTTACTTTACTTTTAATATCAACAATTTATTACTTTCTTCTATCGTTGCAAGAAGAAAGTATTGGATTCGTGAAAATTTTCGACTTTCGGTTTTTGACGGATTTACACGTTTTAGGGTCAGAGATTCCGAAAAACATGTTTTTACAAAATGTCTGTCTGTGAGTCTTTCTGTCCGTCTGTCTGTATGTGACACAAATTTTGTGGGCACTCTATCTCAAGAACTAATGCACGGAATTTAATAAAAATTTATATTTAGTTAGTCCCTGATATAAATATAAATTGGTGCAAATCGCTCAAAAGGTGGCGCTGCTATGCTGTATTTTTTACGATTTTCGAAATGGCTCTATCTCAAGAACTATTGCGTGGATTTTCATCAAACTTCAGATTCAATCAGTCCTTGATATGAGTTGGTGTTTACTACGTTTTGGTGTAAATCGCCCATCAGGTGGCGCTGATATACAGCATTTTTCACGATTTACGCAATGGCTCTATCTCAAGAACTATTCATCAAACTTGGATTTTCAATCATGGATTTTCATCAATGGATTTTCATCAAACTTTAAATTCAGTCAGTCCGTGACATGAATTGACGTTTTATACATTTTGGTGTAAATTGCTCAACAGAGGGTGCTGCTATGCTGCATTTCTTGAGATTTCCCCAATAGCTCTATCTCAAGAACTAATGCTTGGATTTTCAACAAACTTCAGATTTGAGTATAGCTGGATATGAATTAGTGCTGTTTATGTTTTGGTGTAAATCGCTCAACAGGTGGCGCTGCTATGCATCCTTTTTCGCGATTTCCACAATAGCGCAGTCTCCAGAACTAATACACGGATTTTCCTCAATCTTCAGCTTCAGTTAGTCCTTGACATGAATTGACGTTTTATACATTTTGGTGTAAATTGCGCAACAGATGGTACTGCTATGCTGCATTTTTTGCGATTTCCACAATAGCTCTATCTCAATAACTAATGCTTTGATTTTCGACAAATTTCAGATTCAGGTATACCTTGATACGAATTAGCGCTGTTTATGTGTTGGTGCAAATCGCTCAACAGGGGGTACTGCTATGCTGCATTTTTCAGAATTTCCATTATAGCTCTATTTCAATAACTAATGCACGAATTTTCATCAAAGTTCAGATTCAGGTATACCTTGATAAGAATTAGTGCTGTTTATGTTTTGGTGTAAATCGCTCACCAGGTGGCGCTGCTGTGCTACAATTTTCAGAATTTTCGCTATAGCTCTGTCTCAAGAACTAATGCACGAATTGTCATCAAACTTCAAATTCAGATATATTTTGATATGAATTGGTGCTAAATTGATGTAATTACTTGTACTATTTAAATGATTTAATTGACGTGATTTATATAGAAAAAAGTTCTGTGATGGCCACAACATACTAGTTTTTTCTTATATTTGAATTATTTATACAGTGTAATTTTTTATTTCTTTATAATTTCCTTTATTAAATTAAGTGGTATTATATTTAGTTATACTATTTTAATTTTAATATATTTTTTACGTATCATGCTAAAGGGGGAAAAATGGAAATATTTGCAGCTTTGTGAATGGTGAATAGTCTATTTTCTACAAAAATAGTAGCTAAAATTCGAAAAAAAGCTTCATTGTTTCTGCTTTTTCTGAAAAATAATGCTTTTTGGGGGTTTTGGGCTAAAATAGTTGCCATAGTCGCCTGATGCTGAAAATGGTCCCTTTTAGTAGCATTTTATTAGTCTGAAGAAATAGACACATTTACCATTAATGACTACTTTGGATAATTTTAAAGACGTGTGTGCGAAAAAACTGTGTCAATTGATTTTCCAATGTGCATAAGAAGTAAAAGAAATAATCTCCCCTCCCCCCCCCCCCCCCACACACACACACCTGCTCGCAAAAAAATCTTCGCCCCCTATGTTATAAAGTTCCGAAATAACAACTCTGCGATAACGATTTAAACTGATTCAAAATTTTCAAAATTTCGACAAGTACATACGTCCGCTGGGGTCTTCATAATGGAACTTCAGTCTGCCTTCTTCTATTTACATATTTGAGAATACTCTGAAACGAGTGGCATTTAAATCATGATAATTCTAATGACTTGACTAGGTTTCTTTTTTTCGCACCTTTGCTGATGCCTCCACCACTTTTCTAATGTCCAAATGGTATTTCTTGTATTTTTAGTATTAGACCATTAATACCTATTAGAGAGCAAAGAAATAACTTTAAGAAAACAACTTGACTCGGAGTTTAAAAATTTTCGACATATTACGCATATCTGCCGACGTTTTCGTAGTGATATTTCGATCTGCCTTTTTTATTTACATATTTTAGAATGCCCTGAAACGAATGGTGCTTAAATCCAGATTAATCAAATGGTTTGACCGAGGTCCACTTTTTTGGCACTTTTAATAATTTCTGCCAGCCCTTTCGCAACGTTCAAACAGTTGTTAAGCACCTTCTATTTACTAATGTGTAAAGTACAAGCATTAATAGAACAATTGACTTATTTATATTTTTTGCATAATTACGTCAAACTTTACACCTGTCCGTCAAGCTAACCGACAGGCAGACTGTTTTATTCATTATAACATTGATCAAATGCCTCGACGTTTTGAATTTTGATGCTGTCTCTTAGTCTATTACCTATAGCTGTCCCAACTCAAATCAGTCCAGTTTTCAACGCATCCAACAAAAGAGACAGGCCGTGGCACTTCCACCAATCTCGACTGTTACGTGATTAACATAGACTAGTTTCCATCAATTTTTGAACTGTTTTCATTCTACGTTTATCACGTGGCATTCAAGTATCACCACTTGTTTTTCAGAAAGCTCTGTTATCAAAATTTTCTTAGAGCTTTTTCTCAGCATTTCTCATTCTGTTAAAACTTTTACTTAAACTTCAGAAGTGAGTACTCAGCAAATGAGAGATTATGAAAAAGATAATTGAAAAATAAACTTGTTTAAAAATAAATAAATAAATAACTATAACTCTGACTACAGTAATACTTTCCTTTCGTAGTTTCATCGCAAACGGTCGAAATTTTATGTCAGTTCTTAAAAATAAATAAATAAATAATTTTTTTGTTTTAAATTTTTAGCACATATAGTTTTAGCTATTGTTACACAATATGCTATATATACACAATATAATCACACAGATGCTCCTTGATTTAACTTAAAGAAAAAATGCATTTTAAATACAACTTGGTTTTGTTTAAATAGGAAGGTTTTTTTCCTATTTTATGTCTAGTTGTACTGCTTGATATTTATCATCGATTGTGAAAGTAATTAACCGAATATTGAACAGTTTATAAGTGTTCTGATTTTAGATTCTTTGCGTGTTTCAATAATTATGTCTTTTGATCATTATTTGATATGTTTTGAAAATTGCTTGTAGTTTATGCAACAATTAATAATGAAGAAAGAACAGTTTAAAAATATCTATTTACAATTTATTCTTCTTCTACATATATTAAAATATTGATTTTAAAAGATTCTGACTCAAAACCTGAACAATCGGTTTCAAATCTAAAATAATTACGTAAATGCAAATAGTCTGTATTTTTAAGTAACAACAATTTGACCTTTACCGGAAAGATTAAGCGACCATTCTGTCGATAATAATAATATTAATGATCATAATCATAATAAGTATTATTATTAGTAGTAGTAGTGGTAGTGGTAGTAATAGAATTATTAATAGTAGTTGTTCCATTACTACTATGACTACTACTGCTACAACTATTTTCATGTAACTTGAACACTTCATTAATTTAATGAAGACAATAAGGAGGACTTCATGTGGTGCATTGGTTTAAAGAGCTATAAAGCGCCTTATAGTTTGAATTAAAAGCCTAATATCGCTATCGATTTTGCAAACAAAGCAGCTTTGAATTAATAGCCCATTAAACAGTTGTGTGAGCTTGGATATCAAGCGAGAAATAGCAAAGTTGCGTATTGATTAGAAATACTACATAATTTAAGATATCATTTTCGCAATCTGTATTTGTAGGAATGATCATCTTATTTTATATTTCACTTCCATTGAAGATCAAAGCTGTGATTTCGTAAACAGCAATTTAACCCTAAATTGTTTCTGCGCTCATGCGGCAAATTTATTGGCCTCTACACCACTTAATAACTACAGTTTCTTAATTTATTTGTATATATTTTTAAAAAATTAATTTGTTTATTAAAAATTTCAAGAGATTGTGTTTGTAATTTTAATCTTCAAAACCTCTTTTTATATGAGACATTACGTTTCTGTGAAAAACAAATTCTGCTTAATGTATTATGTCACATTTTTTTTAATATTCCTTTCAAAATATTCTGTTCTTCAAAGTAATTTTTATAGTTTATTTTAATTATTATTCTATATAATGTAGAAAATATTTTACTTGAAATGACTGTATAATGTAGGATAAAGAAATGTTGATGTAAATCTATAACAGTAACTGTAAGATAGGCTTAGATGTCTTTTCGTTTAAAATTAGAATGTTAATTTTTATAAGAGAGGCGAGAATAAAATTATGTATTAAGAAAGAATTATGGAGAAGTTTATAAAACTTCTGGTAGTTTATTTGCCTTCTATATTTCCATAATACTTCATTTCTTTAAAAGATGATACATATTCAAGAAGCGATAATTATTTTAGTTGCAAAAAGCGTTTTTATACCAATTAATATGTAGCATTAAACAATCTTTAACAGTGTGAGTTATTGCTGCACAATAACTCCTGTGAAATAAAGAATAATAAAAAACTAATTTCACAATTTTTAAAGAAATCCATCTACCTATTGCTCGCCACGTATAATAGTTGCTTAGTTGATATTATCTCTTTTATCGTCGGATGTTGTACCATATTCTCAAACATTTTTGTCACTTACTAAATAGTGTGGACATACGTATGATGACTTTTCTTCTCTTCATTTGTTCTGTTAGGTAGTTTCTGATTTCTCTAATGTTTATATGTTTTTTCTAAGAGCCAGATGAAATAAACTTTCTTAGCAATTTGTTTGAGATTTAACTCAATTTCGTTGATTTTTCACTCTTTTCTAGGCACACTTTTTCGGCTCAACACATTTTCAAAACATGGAATCGGAAGAAGCAGGTCGCTAGAAATATTGTCGTGATTTGTCGCAATCCATTTAAAAGAAGGAAACTTTGTTGTGGCCTTATTTATTTATTTAAAGGTTCATTGGAATTAATACTACACAAAAGAACATCCTGCCTGCCTACTAAACTATATGTATCATACTTATTGTAGAAATAACTAGAGACATCAGTCTTAGCCTAACTATTTTATTAGCAGTTCAACGATACCGATGAGACATCGGAGTTCGATTTTTGCTCCTAGGGGGCCACATGACCAAATATTTCAAAGTCAAAATCATGGTTACCCAAAAAGCGGTCTCTTCTAGGATGTTCGCGAGTTTTGTTTGTTTGCCTCCAATTTCTCCCAGCAGGGGGAGAAAGGGCTAAATGGGTGTTAACTTAATCTTAATTGGTTTAAGAGCATTTAATTGATGCACGGGTCTGACCCCAAAGAGCAGGCTACTAAACTAGACAAACCAGCGAAACCACAGGCAGTTGCAAATTGCATTTAAATTTCCCTTTTTACTTTAAAATTATGTCAAAATTAATTTCCGATCATCATACTTGTTGGATCGAAAGCGTTTCTTTACAGAGTAGGGGAGACCGGGGCTAGTAGTGACATTTTCGACATTTTTTATATTAGCCGTAAGATTTGAACTGAAGCGAAACATTTAGTGTATCATATCATTAGAGTAAATCTTGCGTAACATATTTATAAAACTACAATTAATATTATTAACGTTTTTCATATCACAAAATGAATTCTGCGTAACCTCAAAATTTGTCACTACTAACCCCCGCTACGGGGCAAGTTGTGACGTGCTTGAGGCACATTGTGACAAATAAATGACACATACAAATACATTGTAACATACACAAATTATGTAAGAAAGACGATTAAATGGGATATGTTAAATCAAGAATGAGAAATTTATTCATTTATAACGTTCTTAACACAATAAAACACTTTCATGTTTTAATAATATTGTAAATAAAATGAAAATAAAATAGTTAAATTGTTAACACTTGTAAACTCTTAGTCCTTCATAAAGATACTTTTAGAGACACTTAGCAATAAAAAGAAAAAAAACTATCTTAATCAGGAAAGATATAAAAAGTAAGCCAACACTAATCTTTGGCCATATTGACTCGGTAGCCTACTAGAATGTGTTGGCCTATATCCTATATTTTTAATCACTCATTGTCATCGCTTGTTTCAGCGTCTGATTTGCAGTTAATACAAATATATTAAGGTTCATTTTTGGTACATTTGGCATGCGCCCATCTTTTAGATGTCATGCATTGCACCCAGTCTTCTACGGGTGTAGAAATTTTGTATTGCTCCAAGCAAACTAGACATAAGCAATTTTCGTCATCTTCAGAGCTATCCAATACTTGCTTCTCCCTTTTTTCAATGACCTAGGTGTAATATTTTATGCACTGCTTGGCCTTTCCATACAGTTTATTTTTTGCTTTTTCATCTTCAATTTGTTTTCTGCGTTCTTTTGCTTTTTGTTCTGCTCGAATTTTCTCTTTTACATGCGTGCTTGTTAGAATGACAGATTTCAAACATTTACGAATAGATCGCTTGCCTTTTCGAGGTCCTGCTTTAGGGAGTGGTCTTATTTCTCTAAGACGTACCACTGACACATTGCTATTATCAATTGTCATAGAATCATCTAATTCAATGAGATTTCTTACTTCTGAAGTCGGTACTGCAATCTCACCATCATTGATTAAAGTTATTGCTAAAGTGCTCGGTTTATTAACAGTTTCATATTTACTAATTTTTTTTCATTGTCATTCTGGTCTTTAACGTTCTCACTCTGATGGATAAAGGTCGATCAGTTACTGAGGAATATAGGAAGTCTTCATCTGTAAAAATGTTCCTATTAAATTCCCAAATTCCACTTCAACGAAATCCTGCTTGATTAATTTTTGGAGTGGCAGCACTAGGACGGGCTATTTTGACAATACCTGGTATGTCGTATATCGATACATTGCTTCCAGGATGCTGGGGTAAGTAGTGACACTATCACAACATGCCTCTTAGACTTCGTCACAATTAGCCCCGCGTTACGCCATTTTGAATTTCCGAAATGTTTGCATGATTAACGAATGAAATACATAGAATAACAGCTCAAACCATAAGCATTTAAATAATGTTAGAGAAGTTTACTTACCTCCGTATCCCTACTGGCAATGTCGATTCCAACGTAGGTCGCAAAATTTACTTTTACGATATAAAACAAGATAAATATTTTTATCTCGAAACAACGCAACGTTATACTTCAAAACTTACGCAGCACATTGAGACAATCACACTCTACACTCACAGGACGCGACAGGTGCTGCAACCTATTGGCTCAGTCAGGAAGCTCGATGGCACAACTTGCCCTTGGCACAACTAACCCCGGTCTCCCCTACAAGCTGAAAATTAAACTGAATTAGAAAAATGTAGAAATTAAGAGGGTCCGGGACACATTTTAAAATAATTTTTATTTATTGAGTTAAAATTTCGAAATTTTTTGTGATGATAAGCCATATCATTTGTAAACAAAATCACATGATAAACTTTCTCATATTTTTTTCTTTAATTTAAAATTTAAAATTTATTAAAAAGTGGGGTAATTTAAAATCGGTATAACTCGAAATATTATTTGTAAAATTTCAATTTTTTTTCATTGAAATAAACAGAAATAAATAAGTTTTAGTTTTTATCCAGCATTTTTAAAAATATTAATTTAAATAAAAATTTAGAAATATTTAAAGTAAAAAAAATATTGCGTAACTTAAAAAAAAAAAAAAAAACATATTTTCAAAAGTAAATATTTTTCTCAAATTTGCTGAATCAAAATTAAAGTAACGCAATTGAAAAATACATGTTCCAAGTTTGAACTGTTTATCTTTATAGGTTCATGACTTATAAAAATTTTAATACGAGAAAGAGGGGGTTCATATTTTTAACATCTTTTTTCTGTGTACTCTTCTTGAAGGATGTTTCTCTTTTTTCTTAGATTTCAAACTATTTCTAAAATCTATACTGAATTTAATATTTTATGTGTTAAAAGCAAGCGAACTGTGAGCAAGATCCCATCATGAAGAAAAACTCACTTTCATAAGAAGTCGTCTCCTCGACAACCATTGCTTGAAAGCTAGATTTTGAAAACAAACCAAAACGAAAAAAATAATATTCCCTATTCCAATTAAGACAGAAGCATGATTTGAACGTCATTTTAAGCAGAAAAAATAGAGAAATTTTTAATGCAATAAATTTTTTTAGAAAATTTGACGATTTTTGTATCCCGGAATTTCTTAATTAAAATTTTTGATTTTAAATGAGTTTTTAACATTTTAACTCCTTTTATATTTATAGCTCTTATTATCAGTTCAAAACTTGTTGATGATACTCAAGTAAGGGACTTTTTTAACCCTGTTTTTTTTTTTCACGTTTCTATATTGAAGAAAGACGTTCGTTCCCATGACAACAATTTTTTCCTCCCTTATCGTGATGTGTTCAGCGTTGATTTCAGACATTTTTCTTTAGTATTAGCCGGATTGCTTCAGCTCTTTAAGGGGGTTGGTCACTCAGCTTCCGATTTCCCCTCACTAATGGCATATCTATGGGCATTTGATGCATTCGTATATTTAAAATATCTTCTCTGGAAATTAATATTTTTAACTTCTATCTTTTGTGTGCACTTCCTAAAAGATGTCTCTTTTTTTCTTAGTTCTCAAAATATTTCTAAAGTATAGACTTAATTTTATAGGAAGCGTTAAAATCTTGCTCACAGTTCGCTTGCTTTTAACACATAAAATATTAAATTCAGTATAGATTTTAGAAATAGTTTGAAAACTAAGAAAAAAGAGAAACATCCTTCAAGAAGAGGACACAGAAAAAAGATGTTAAAAATATGAATTTCCCGAGAATATATTTTAAATATACGAATGCATCAAAAGTCCATAGACTTAACATTACGGAGGAGAATTCCGAAGCTGAGTGACCAGCCCCCTTAAGAGGCACGTGGAGTTCATGAGTGGAATTTGCGCTTGTGGAACATTAGAAGCATGGAATCACAAATCTTCCGGGGAGGTGGACTTCTATACTACGGGAGAGAATATGCACCATCCCGGGGCACCCCCGGTAATTCATCACTGGCTGTATCAGGCCCCTACGTCACTTTTCAACATCTTGCTATCAGAACCAAACCATAAAAATGTTGACACTTCGAAATAATTTTTTTAATTTCATTCTTTGGTATCATATCCCTACGATCCAGGCCCCACCAGTGGCCGAGAGGTTCTGCTCTCGAAGCTGGTAGACGGGAGGTGCTGGGTTCGATCCCAATCGCGCCCGTCGTTCTAATCGTTCGGAGTTTTCGTGGTTTTCTTCGAGCCGTGGATCTTCCATGCGTTAATACGGATTAGGTTCCCTTCGAAAGACCCCCACGGAGGGCACTCCCCCCGGGCCTATATCCCTCGTGTAGATAATTGGCCGTCAAAAATCAACCCAACCCAACCCTACGATCCAGGTCATACACAACTCGGTTGTATAAAAATTGCCTGTTGCTATTATACATGCATCTTGTCAACATATAAACGTGTATGTTAGCATGTATATATTTAAAAAATATTTCTATAAATTTAAATTCATAATATAATATTATCATAATTTTAAGAAAGATGGTTGAATCTGAAAATTCATTATTTCATTTCTCCCTGCTGTCAATCATAGCCTCGATCGCAACCGAAAGCGTTTATTTATTTTCTATTTTTAGCTTTGCGTGCTGAGCGTACTTACGAAGCATTTTCTTTCATCTGTCACTCTGGTCGTATTTATAATCCAGTAGGATGTTTATGGATACTTATACTTTTTAAAAAAAAATGACGTTCAAAGAAAATACCTTTTTAAGAATTCAAAATAATTCATATACATTTTCTGCAATTACATTAATAAAACACAGTTTAGAATTTGTTGAACAAAAACGTGTCAGTTACATTACCGGTTTCATTAAATTGCATTTAAGTTTAAATTAGTTGTATATTTGCTATAGTGTAAATAATTTTTTCCAAGAAAAGAACAGTAAACAAAAATTAAGTGCTTTATTAACAGCATTTAAATAATCATACTTTACTTCTTCTGTCAGCTAGACACAGTATACATAAATTTTCTTTAACGCTAATGAAATTAATCTTAATGTCAATATCATTTTCTTCTATACTCTCGGTCATTTTACAAGAAACGTTACTTTTACGGTACATGGTAGTTAACATT
This sequence comes from Maratus speciosus, assembly GCA_963932465.1. Taxonomy (NCBI): domain Eukaryota; kingdom Metazoa; phylum Arthropoda; class Arachnida; order Araneae; family Salticidae; genus Maratus; species Maratus speciosus. Next base: position 415,069,775 of record OZ010796.1, on the reverse strand, counting down.
CGACAGAATATTTTCCCCTAATGTTCCTAAGATTTTTACATAATATAACACATTTAAAATACGTATTTAATGAGAACTGATAGTTTGTAATTTTTTTATTTGTTTTTCTTAATGAATGAAGATATACATGCAACCTCCGTTATGTGTTACACCTAATTTTCGCTAGTAACATCTTTATTTATGTTGTGAATATTATAAATGTATTATTGATTTAGTAATTAAAAAAAAAATATTTTGAAGCAAATAATAATTTTTTTTCGCAACTTTTGTTTGAAATGTCATTAAAGTCCTTTCCTGGTATCGTCCTTCACAATAATGTTCTGTGCAATATTTCCAAAATATAGTAACATTTGTCACCAAATAAAATTATACTGAGGATGGAAGCATCCCTTTTTAAGTTCAGTCGTTATCCTTGAATATTTAGATTTTGCGATTAATTTAAAAATATTCTCACACACCTAGAAATGGTTATGAACTTTATGTATCCTCCGTTTTTCATTGAAAACGTAAGCATCATTCATTAAATAAAAATGTATATTAATAATGTATATTTAAATATATATTTACTTCAAGCTTCATTTCCTACCTTAAATATGTGTGGCATTATCAAATAAAACATTATGTATTTGTATCTTCCTTAGATAAATCCTCCGTTACTATATTATAAAGGAAATTATAGCCTAAATCTTTAAAAATTAAGTTAAGCATCAAGTAATTAGAACGACCGCTTTTATAAATATTTAAAGAGGTGAAAGATAAACTATGTATATTTGTTTAAAATTTTTGGGATTTATTGAAAGTTTTATGCACGGAATGTAATGTTTTCCATAGAATAACCCTCTCCCCTGAATCTATTCTTTTGAACGGGCTACAAGCGTTAAAGATTTTCAACCAAATAATTTATTTTTGAGTCCAAGAAAAAAGCTATCGAATGTTATGCCAATATATGTGTATGCCATATAGAGGTTCGCATGTGGCGAAATTTCCAGGTCCTGGTTCCCGTTCCAACCTGTGCAAAAAACTGATTGACCTGGCCCAGCCCGATATAAAAGCTAAAGGTTCGGTCCGAACACGGCTCAGCCAGTTCGAAAAAATTATTGACCTGGCCCGATATAAAAGCTCGGCTCGACTAATTTTCTAGAAAACATGCCGATATTTCAGAAGCAATATTATCCTACAATTAAAATTATTCAAAATGCACACTTACTTATGCATAGATTTTATTTTCAGTTTATACTCGAAATTCATGGAATACAGAATAACAATAGTATTTATGACTACTTAGGCAACTAAGTAGGGGAGGTAGGGAAGGTTTGATACATAGGGAGGGTTGATACATTGACAATTTTTCTCAACAAATGGTATTAACAGCCATTCTAACACATGTGAAGGCTTCTTTTATTTGATGAAGCCATCATTAGCTGGACTAATCAGTAAGAACTGACAACTTTTCTTTTCTTTTTAATTTTGAAGATTTTTGGAATGTCAATGTAAATTTTTTCACTGACTGATTTTCTTTCATAACCCTTTTTATTGTGAAGATAATATCTTGTAATTTTTTTTATTTATAAAGCACATTGTTAGGATTAGTTTTATTAGAAAGTAGATTACCATTTTGCAACTGCATTTGTACAAAGTAATTGAAAATCCAATAACATAATAGGGAAAAATGATACATTAGAACTGGGGAGAAATGATACACTTGTATATATGAAATTTAATAGTTTTTTTTTTAAGTTTGCAAACTAATATGGGACTGTAATATTCATTATTGTTTTACAGAAAGAGCTACTGAAATTGGTAAGGAAGAACAAAGAGACTATTCATAGACATTATGTAGGTTACATAGAAAAGCAGTGCGATGATAGATGGTTAGTTCGCTTTGCTCGTCTTGTAGAAGGGAAAAGTTTGTTTAAATGGCCTGAAAGGGAAAATGTTTCTATAATTTACGAAGGGCAAATTGAAAAAAACGTTAAATCTACCCGATTTTAGTTATCAAAATGATAGTTATTAGATTTTCTTTTAACCATTTCAGGGGTGGTGGTATGTTTATGAAAACACTTAATTTTAATTCCCAAACGCCCCATTGGCACCAGAATTTTAGTAAAATATTTTCCATTTAGTATGAAAGTGAAATATATCCCTTTTCTTATTTCTAATTAAATTTGTTGGTACAGTCCGGTGCCATTCATTTATTCAACACTTTAGTATTGAAAATGCTTTGCTCCTGAAAGGGTTAAAGGAATCTTAAATGTGCTAAATTTATGTTAAATTGTTTGCAAATTATCAATGTTCACTTCATTTTTCCTTGCAGCTAGATCACTAGGGGTTTTTTTCATTATTTATTTTCTAAAAAGTGTGTCAATGGGATTGTTTAAATAATAGCAATAGTTTAAATATTTTTGTGAAAAACATTTCTGAAACAAAAATAATTCAATGTCATTTCATTTATAATTTTACTTAAATATTTCTAGATTTATCATAAAAAATTGCATGACGCATAAATTGAATTGTCTGCATTTTTTGTTTTCAATTTACATAACAATGTATCAAACCTCTCTTGCTACTGTATAATCCTCCCCAGTAATAGGGGGATTTGATACAGTAGTAACCATTCAAAATAATTGGGATATATTTTTTGAATGACTATCTTTTAAATTCACAATATTTTTAATAAATGAATAAAAGGTCGCTTTATAAGAAAACACGAAAAATTTGTTTAAAAATAGCTTTCTAAGGGTTGTAAAAAATTAGTAAAAAAAAGTGTATCATACCTCCCCTATCTCCCCTACAAACAAACACTCAAAAAATTCAGTTAAATTCAGTTAACTCAGATTCAGAAATTCAGTTAAATTCAGTTAACTCAGATTCAGTTAAAAAAATCAATGTTAAAAGAAAATTATGGTTTTAAAGTTGCACAATGATCAAAAGATATTTTAAAAAGTATATCTCTGTAATGCATTAAACTAATAAATTTCTAAAGATATCGCTAAAGAAATGTACTTAAATATATATTTTTTCAAAAATAAATTAATGAAATTCCAGTCCAATATGGATTCTGAGGGAAAAAAATTAGACGTCTGCATGGGATAGGCCAATAATGGTTCTCATCCGGGCTGAGTTGAACCCGACATCAGGAATTTCGGCCCGTGCATAGCTCTAGGAAGAATGAGGCCCAGGCCCAACTTGAAGTGGAAAAAAGAGAGTTTGGCCTGATCCAACCATTGTCCACAGAAAAAAGTAAGGCCTGAAAGAGTGAAGACCACGCCAAACCCGATCCGAGTTTTGTAAAAGTAAGTTTCTTAAGCCTGGCTCACAGTCCAGGCCGGGCTCGGGCCTGTGCTGATATCTAATGTGACACTTCATGTTGCCTATTCGTTTTCTTATAAACTCATTACTGTATACAAAAAAATTCGTCTGTAAATACGTAACACGTTCATACTTTTACTAAGAAAGACGACATATTTGATAGTTGCGAAATGGTAAATAAATACATGAATAATATGAAAAATATATTATCTTAAATTGAAATAAAATCTGTCTTTCAAATAATGCCACCTTTACTGTTCTTTACTTTTCTGGAATGAATAAAAATTCTTAAGCAAGGCGATCAAATAAAAAAAAACTGTTTATACTTTCAAACTTTAAATTTTATAAATTTTAAGTTTTAATATTTTTTAAAAGTCACGAATTTATCAACTTTTAAATTCTATTAAACTTATATGGAATCCGGGGAGGTTTCGAGACAGCTTTATGAGTTCTGTAAGGTGATCATCTTCTCCACCCTCCAAGAATTCAGCGATTTAATGTCATTAGTAACGTTAGATTTCTCACAAAAAGTTTCATTTGATCTAATATATACATGTTATACTAAAATGTTTATAACATTTCTTCTCTGCAAGGTTACAAATAAAAAAAGCGCTTGAAAAAAGCAATAATTTGTATGTTTCAAGTATATTAAACATTTGAAAACAAATAATTGTCACATTTGAGAAAATTTCCGCTTATAAATTTCCATGTCAGTATTTTTATTTTTTTTTTTTAGCGGAAACCTTTAACATCAATTCCCATTTCCGTTTGATAAAGTTGTTCTTACTTTACTTGTGATATTGCAGTACAGTACAGGTTTCTCTTTCTTTGTGAATGCTGTCACTGATAATGATATTTTATATCTCGTATTGATACACATATCCTGGAAGTCCAAACTGTCTCTGTCTTTAGCCCTTCTTGAGATATTTTAATATCAAAGTATCACATTTCATTTTTAGCTGTGGGTTTATCATTTTCATAAAATTTTCATATAAGTACGAGTACCTGAAAAATAATATATTATAATATTATATTATAATATTAATATTATATTATAATAGATATCTTTAATATTAACTTTCATTAGATTCCTCGTTAATATTTTTACGATGATTTTCGTGTTAAGTATTTTTGTTTGTATCTATCAATAAAAAATAAGTTGCTTCATTATCTCGATTTATACTTAATGTGTGTACTTTGTATGTTGTATGTTTTCTGACATGCTTTGCAATATATTATACGTAATAAAAATTGCAATGTAATTTTGAATAGATTTGATAAGCTGAGCTATGGAATAATATAAATACGTCTGTTTGGTTGATATATATATTTTCATATATAAGATATAGCATTTTGTTTGTTATTTCAATGATAAAGAAAAAATAATAAATGGCTACCTTATGAAAATTTATATTGTACTATTTAAGAATCTTTTTATCTAACATATCAATACTGCGTAGCAAATACGTTAGAAATTAATTAATAAAAAAAATATTCGGCAAAAACGGTATAACTTAAGCACAAATATTCCCATGCCCTCCAGTTTGGATTCATTGAAATATGAGAATGTAAAGTCTGCGTGGTTGAGTGTTCGATTTCATGACAGTTTCGAAAACTGTCTTGAAACTTGATCTTCTATCAGATCTGAATTGTTTTTCTCATATTTTATGAATATTCTTTCTTAATAAGTTAAAGAAAGGCGATTATTTTCTTTTTATGAACAACTGCAAATGATTCTGAAGAAAATCATCTGCCCTTAATAAAAATTTCGTCTGTGAAATTGCTTTTAATACCTATAATAATTAGCTTTTAATACTTTTTTACCCAAGTGTTGCATGCCAGAAAAATAAGTTGGTATTTACGTCAAGGAAAAAACAAACAAACACCAAAAAACAATAAGAAAAATGAACGATATCTTGATTCTAATTCAGTTCTAATTGATGCAAAGATAAAAGAAAAATATATTTCTTTATAATTGTATGTGGTTCATTTTGTCATAAGGGTACATCTACGTATTAAAATTCGTATCATTTTTCATTTTAGGTAGAGTTCTTAAGAAACACTACTTATCACATTCTTCCCTATGTTAGAATTTCTTAAACATTTTTGAAGATCTACGCCGATCATGACCCCTAGAATCCAAAACCACCCCCAGTTCAAAACTTTATCTATCTATCTATCTATATATATATAACCATTATAGAATATTACAATTCATCTTCAGTTTATATATAGATACATCACTTATTTATGGACACTATAACTTCCATAATTCTGTACAAATCTCTTCGAAATTGATACATAAAACCAAGGGGCAGAAAATCTCGGTAAGTTCTTTAATAGGCAAAATCGGACTAAGGGGGTGGAAATAGGGAGGGGTTTTGTGAAAACCGAAAAAAAAAACCCATAGCTTCTTAATTATAGTACATATCAAATTATTTTAAAGTTGTTATTACTTCTAGGAAAAAGGCCAAAAATTTATGCATCACGAATTTTTGATAAAATTAAAGATGGACTCAAGGGGCGAAAAAAATAGGGTTCTAGGAAGAAAAAAATTCATAGCTTCGTCAATTCTCAAGATATAAATTCACTTAAACTTATTATAAATCTTCTTAATGCCATCTACAACTTTTATATTGATACGTTTTTGACAAGATCAACTCTTACCACAAAAAAAAAATAAATATAAAATAAAATAAAATAAAATAAAAACGGAAAAAGGGTGGGGGGGGGAGTAGGGTTGAAGAAGAGAAAAATTCATAACTTCGTTAATGCACAAGATAACAATTCCGCTTAAATTTATTATAAACCTTCTTAATATTATCTACAGCTTTTATACTGGCAAGTTTTTGATAGGACCAACTCTTACAACAAAAACAAATTTTTAAAAAATAGGGGTTGAAGAAAAATTATCGTATTAACATGTTTCTGACAAAATCATCTCTTACAGGAAAATGAAATTAAAAACTCATGAAAAGCGGCCAGATAAAATTGTTAAACTGGGTTTATCTCTAATCTTGATTTAGTTTTTGTTAGTGAAATTAGTACTTAACTTCGAAATCTATCTCCGCCTGTAGTTCGAGCCGGCAGGATTTTTTTTTTTAAGGTAACTTACATTTTTAACCTTTCATTTGAGTTCCTTATATCGAAGCAGCTCGGAAATGCTTCGCATTTATATGATCAGTTCATGCATTTTTTTTTTTATATCTTCATAAATTTATGAAAGAAAATATGTTAGGGTTTTATACACAAAATTAAAAAAATAATTAAAATCTTACAAGGGAAAGTACCAGAAGGATTCATTTAGTAACAGAGAAAATTATTGGAAAAATCTAAATCTAAAATAAACTAACTTTAAATAAAAGAAATTTTCATGCAATTTTTTCGGTTAGTTTCTAGACTTTTCTTTTCTCAGTGTGCAAAAGATAACAGAGGCGGTCTCCTTAGTTCGTTGATAAGTAAAAGTTATCTATATCTCGAAAACTAATGGTAGGAATAAGCTGTGCCATGATATTAATCTGTGTAATGGTATGAATAAGGTATTTCACATAGCTATGTTTTTGACAATGATGATTATTTTTATGTAAATATTTATGTAAATCATAATTCATATTTTTAAAATTTAAATTTAGTAATAATTATTAGAATTAAACTTTTTAACTAAAACTAATTGACCAGATTATGTTTGTGTTTATTCAATGTATCTCATTAAGAAAGGAACATTTCAATTAAGTTTGTTACGTTAAATTATAGCTTTTTACGTTTGTTACGTTTCAAATTTCGACCCTTCCTAACTCTATGAAGATTTAAATCCGGAAACTCTATATTTTTCCGGCCTTCTTTGATTCAAGGAATTCATATGAAATCTCAAAAACAGATGTTACCTATTGAATTATGAAAGTTGGTACAAATTTCTATGACCCCTTATAACAATATAAACCGCATATAGTTATAAATAACTTTATGCGAATGTTTCTTTTATTCTTGCATTAATTTGAACTGAAGTTATAGTCATTGTCCAGATGCAGTTTTTCTACTACATGAAAAATAATATATTAAGTTATCTTTAGTATTAACTTTTATTAGATTCCTCGTTAATATTTTTATGATAATTTTGGTGTTAAGTATTTTCGTTTTTATCCATCATTAAAAAGGTTGCTTCATGCTACATTATCTAGATTTATATTATGTGCAATCTGGGTACTTTGTATGTTCTTTGTTATGCTTTGCAATATATTATGCGTTATAAAAAATTGCATTGTAATTTTGAATAGACTTGATATGTTGAGCTATAGGATAATATAAATATGTCTTTTGGGTTGATGTATATATTTTTCTTTTATAAGCTATTACACTTTGTTTGTTATTTCAATGATAAAAAAAAGTACTTGGGCTACCTAATTAAAATTTATAATTTACTATTTAAGAGTCTTCCTATCTAACATATCAATACAGCGTAGCAAATACGTTAGAAATTAATTAATTAAAAAATATTCGGTAAAAACTGCATAACTTAAGCATAAAATTCTAATGTCCTCCAGTTTGGATTCATTGTCTGGATAATATATCTTAAGAGCATCGCTGAATTAATTGATTTCAATAATTTATGTGTTGTTAGAATCGAATGAATTACCGGCAGGGGCATCTTAAGGACGCATGGCGTCAGTCTAATAAGGCAGATAATAGGCATCGAAATGTTAGACGAAAAATGCTTTTTGTCTCTGAATCCTACAAAGAAGGGTATTAAATAAAAATACTTATCGAGGCAAATAAAAATATGTAATTTACAAATGTTTTTGTTTAAATAAACATTCACAATCAGAGTACAGCTTACGATATGAGATTTGTCTAACTTATGAGGTCACTATATAGTTTAAATTTGTCTGTATATTTCTATAAAAGCTTTATTTGCGATGCAAACTTAAGTCAAAGTTTACACATACCGAAATTGTTCACTCGAAAGTTAAAAGATTTAGACAGAACATTCAGAATTACATAAAAATAGATATATCAAAGCTACTGTTAAGGAAAGAAAATTTAAATTAGACGCATCTTCTATTTAACCTCTTCGGACCTGGAGTATCCTATAGGATACACATCTTTACAAATTTTTTTCCTGTATATAAATAATGATTAAAAAAAATGAAAATGGTGTGAATGGAATCTTAAAAGATAGCCAAACTAACGCAAAATATCAATTTGTCTATTATAGTGCTTTTTTCGGCTGTAAAATGGGATTTGAAAATGACTTGCAGCAAAAATGAGGGAAATATACAAAAACGAAAAATAAATAATTTTTTTTATACGTTAAAATACCATATGTAGAGTCCATTAAAAATAAAAATTTAGTAAATGCATAATTATTTAATATTTTTCATTATTTTTTCCATGCAAAACAAATGAAAATGTCCTAACAAATTGTCAAAAAATGTACTTATTGAGTCCCATGTGTCGTATATGATATATCAAATTTTATGTACAAAAATTAAAATTAATTTTTTTTGCTTTTAAATCTTTCTTAGTTATCGCTTTGCAAATATAAAATCATAACTGAAGTAAAAAAATATATGAAAATAAACTCTGGGGTCTGACGAGGTTAATATGAAAGTAAATTATTTTCTGAATTTCTAAATATTAATAATAATAAGAATTTGTTTTTATACCAGATAAAAATTAAATTACTTCGGATTAATCAAAATTTGGTTAATGCGTTTGATTCCTAAGAACTAAATAGAGCGCAACATTTTTTTGTAACGTTTAATGAATTTTGCGTTTTCAGTGTTTTTCTTGTAAATATGGGTAGCAATTGGGTTTAAAATGAATTAATGATACTTCTTAACAGAGTAAAAAAATGTGTTCTGAAGGATTTTCTGTCTTTCTACTTACCGTCTTTAGTTGTTTCGTAAAATAGTCATCAAAATTTAAACATATTGTATAATTAAGAAAACAATTTCCGGATGCAAAATAATTGGTTTAGCCGTTAAAATTTTTACAGAATACTTATAATTAAAAATAAATATCCTGTAAGGTTTTGGCATCCACTAACCCAGGATAGAGATGATAATGAAGAGACGGAAGAAATGCAGCAGCGCAGTAGTTGAGCACACTGTTTGCAAATCGGAGGGACCGCGTTTCAATTCCTAACTGCGGAGAGCTCCATAACTTTAATGTTTGTGAGTGGTGATTATGTAAAGTAAATTTCGATGACGTTGTAATTTTTAAAACTAAATAAATGAAACTAGAGAATAACATGCATCTCGACTTTTTTGTAGATATTTTCGGTAAGACAAAGCGTATTTTAAACTGTGTGAAATATTTATTATTATTATTTTTTGAATTTGGTATTGATGAAATAGGCTGCTTTTAATTTAGATAAATCTTATCTTGATATTCACATTGACGCCAGAAAGTTCTTTTTAGATGATGCATTCTTTAAATTAGGTAATTCGGCGTCTATCAGTAAGAAATATTTGAATTCTAGTGACTCAGTTATTTAAATGCAGATAAACATAATTTTTCATAATTTTTTTATGGCGGTAGTGTGCTTTAAAATTAACTGAATCCAATATGTGAATGAGAAAATGCGAAATTAAACATAAAATTGCTCTCTAGATTGATATAATTGGACATGCTATTTATGACAGATCATATAGTTATTAAGAAAAGAAAACATAAGACCTTTAAAATCTTTCTAATTTTTCACATGTAACTGAGTTTCATTTAACTGATTTTGCTTATTTTCAGTAAAATGGATGTAGTGAAAGCTGATTGTGGGAAATGATTTTAAAAGGAGAAAACTGATAGAATATGTACTGTTGATAATGATATTTAATTTAAAATAGTGAAGCTATTTCTAGCAGGAGTATTAAATTGATCTACAGAAAACTTTTTCTTCGTCGAATTGTGTCCCCTATGAAAAAGGTTATGCAAACAATACTTCAGATAATATTAATAAATTTTTTTCTCTCAGACAATTATAGTGATTATTTTTCATTTATTATAGTAGCATACAGATTTTCTGTAACGCAACCCAAAAGAGGGTTGCAAAAGTTTCTCATACATGTATAAGGGGCCTTTGTAAATATCAGATATTTAATGGAATGCTCCCCAGAAAAAAAAAGATAGTAGAAACGAGAAATAGTTACTAATATTTTTTCTCAATAGCTCTGTAAAATTAAAATTCATTGCTAAAACAGAAAAAATTATATATTACTAAAGAGGAAGAATTTATTAAGAAGCAAAATTAATGATTTAAGTATATAGCGGGAACCGGGGTGTTTGACAATACTGGACATTTAATCCACTCCTTTATTTTATTTTTAAATTCGTGTCTGCTGGTAAGCACAAGGTGAAAGGATATTACAAGCCTTTTCAACCAGTTAATGTTTTATTTGCCATTTGTAGTTATAATAATAAAATAAAGTAGTAAGTTTTCTATTGGCCAGTCGTAAGCTCCTATGCTTGCTGTAAATTGCAGAAGATATTTTTGCGTATAATATGCCTCTTTTAATGATGGAGTTTGTACGGAGTTTGTACTTAATGAATGTCAACGAGTAGATTTAGAAGAAATGCTCAGATTTTGATACTTCTTTTTCTCTTGGAATAGGCTCATTCTGGTAATTTTCCAAGAAGATCTAAAGCATCCATAAAAAAATAAAATTAAAAACAACAATTTATGGAAAACCCCTTATTATTTAGCTGTTTTTAGAGGACAACTAAAAATCAGCTCAGTCTATTGCAGATATCTTTCTGAATTTTCACGATATTTGACTGGCTTTATATGAGGTGCTCCATATAGTCGACTATCAAATCATGAAAAAAAATATTTTTATCGTGCGCGCGTGCGCAGATAAAATATATTTCATTCAACTGCCCATATTTCATCAAATATTTAACATATTTACATTCCTATTACACCCCATTTATTTCTAGTTCATTTTGTCAAATTTTCGGAAACGGGAGTTAAATTAAAAAAAAAAAAAACCTGTATGATATAAACAAAAACATACAAATTTTCTTTGAACTTAAAAAAAAAAAATCGATATATCTCCAAGAATATACGTTCAATTCTTCCACAAATGAATACATATATTGCACAATATCCATATATTTGTAAGCTACAGCGATGGATCATTTCGCGCATTTTATTTTACAGGGCGATCCCAAACATTATTCTTTTTCTCTGATATTTTGTTGGCCCCCTAATTGACCTTCTAATCAAACCGTCATTGATAAATATGAAGTAGAACATAGTCTTCATAATCCTGAAGTTCCAGAAAAACCCGACAAATATATCTTTAAATATTCGACAAAATATCTAAAATTGAAAGTGTCAAATCATTAATGGCCATATTGTGTATATGTTTCGTACTAAAATGTTCATTTAGTTAAAGAAATTTAATAAATACTATAAAGATATTAAGTTACTTTTCAGTAAATAAGATATTTGGCGCGAACATACTTTTTTGATTTAGTGGGTCAAATCATCCTAATAATGACCCAAACTGTACTCAAGTGCCTGACCAAGTTTATACAGCTATGAGAAATAATTTAAAAAAATCATTTAGCACCTTTATTTGTCGCTGTATAAAGATAGAATATATAATAAGCAATTTATATGTGGTAAGTTGAGGTGCTATTGCATGTCAAATTCAAATTATCATCATTTCTGTAAAAATTGAGTAAAAAATCCCTGTCTTGATATGGCTTAATAGTCCAGGGGAAACGTTCATTTTACCTTGCAAAAAATCGGGTAGAAGATTTTCTTTCTGACTTGTTTATAATGATGCCAACATGGAAAAACCAAGTTTTCCAACAAAATTTCTTAAGGCTAAATTTTCTGTGGCCAAAAAACAACAAAATTTTGGGACTTTTTTTGATTTTTTTTAAATATCTCGATACCTGTTGCCGTAGCACGATTTTTGTCAAATACAATATTAAAGAGGACAAAATTCTCTACAACTTTCATATTTACAGCTTTTTTATACACTCAACAGCAAGCGCAATACGCCGTTTCAAAAATAAGACAATTTTTTCAATTTTCTTAAAAACCGCGAAAACGTAGTTCTCCCCCGGTTATTCATATGTTTCCCACAGATTTAATCACGTATGTCAACTTCTAAAAATTGGTAGCAGTAAATTAAATATTATTTGCACACCCACGTCTTTATTTTCATCACAACATACATTTTATATTCAATAAAATTATATAATTTTAAAAATAGGATAGTGTGTAGATGAATAAAACAATTTTCGTATCGACAGTAATTTTAAGTGTGTATAACGTTAATTTCAAAGCATTGTTTAAAAGAATACTTTAGTATTTAATAACTTATTGGTACTATAGTTTCAATTAAGAAAGAATTTTTGTTTAATTTTAATAATTTTGTAATTGTAATAATTTTTATAATGCATGCATATTTTTCCAGGAAACAGTGGGATAGATATGAAAACTTGCGAAAAACATACTTTATTCCACATATTACACACTTAACATACAATGGTATATTTTATTTACCAATTATTGATAACATATATTTTAATGCTTTATTTTTTAAAGATAGAAACATTGGATTATACTTCCATATAAAATGGGGGAGGGGAAGCACTCAGAAAATAAATATATTTTATGTAAGAAATGCTTTTACCTTATAAAATAGCTACGATAAAAATGACAACAGGTTATTTCACTAACTGATATTATATATTTATCTCCTGTAAAATTTAAAAATTTTGTCAATAACATATTTGAGATCACTATAAAAATATTTAAAAGATTAGTTTTAATAAATACTGTCAGTTTTTTCCTATATATCAATAAATAGAACAAGAGATTATATCACTTTAGCATGCAAAAATATATAAAACTTATTTTTTGCTTTAAAGCTTAAACAGAAAAACTTACTTCGATTGTTGAAAAATACACTTTGTGGAATATTCTAATTTTCTGTATTATGCACTGGTTTGAAACTATGTCTGTTTAATGATCTCAGTGATAGCATTTATCAAATGAAATACCAATTTACTTATGATTGCAGACCATATAAACATTTTTATTTTGGCATTGATCCACTGTCGCATTCAACTCCACTTTTCCTACACAATAATAAAGTAAGGTACACAATAATAAAAGAAATTTACAAAAAGAATTTTACTAATTTCTAATAGCCGAATTATTTTAAAATTTAAATGTAATCATGAATTACGTAATGATGAACTGCGTAACCAGCTTTGTTTAATATTGATTCATTAAAACCTTTAAAAGGGAATACAAAATATTCCACTTTATACGTGGATTTTCCGGCTGTGAGACAATTTTAGCCAAGTTTCATACTATATATTTTTTGGTATCAAACGACAAAAAGATCTTTATTTGGCGCCCCTTCGCCTTCCACTCTGGCGCCCGGGGCACATGCTCCCTCTGTCCCCTCTAGTTTCGGCCCTGATATATATATATATATATATATATATATATATGAAATTTGGATAAAAAAGTCTCGCAGCCGGAAAACTGACCAAAAATAAAAAATAATAAAAACTGTAATCAAAATAGAAAAAGTAAACACTAATACGGTTGGAATTCAACGTCAGCACTTCTAAGCCCCTCAAAAGAAAAGAAAAGAAAAAAAAAAAGCATTTAAAACTATTAAATTGCAAACGAGAAATTGTAAAAGGAACGCTTCCATAGGTTTAACCTTAGCATTCCAGTTTCTTCGCGTGAGTAGTGAAGTCTCACAAGTCAAAACATTTGCACGCCCATGTTAAACCTACAAAAGTGTTCGGAATTCTTGCTTGAATTTTAATAGTTATTTATTTTTTCATATGCTACCGAGGTCGATATCTAACGATGTCTTTGTATGACTAATTTAGTCTCATAATTCATATAACTATGACATTAAACGCCTCAATACTACAACTATCATAATATTTTTGAAAATAAAATCTTCATATACGGAATCCGGTCCTTAAAGAAAAAATTATATATTTTAAGAGAAAGAATATGACCAGTTATACCTCCTAAGATGGAAACCTGTTTAAAGCGGAATATATTTTGGTTCGGTTTTCAAGGTTTTAATGAATCCATATTTGAAAAATCTGATTACGTATTTAATGATTACACACTTAAAATTTTCAAAATCTGGCTATTAGAGATTTATTAAAATAATTAACGAGGGGTGGGGCAAAATATGCATGAATTTTGCCCCCCCCCCCCCCCCCCGAAAGGCTAGTTTTGGCCCTGAAACACATAATTTACTGCTACCAATATATAGAAGTTGACATACATCATTAAATCCGTGGGAAACTTATGAATAATCGGGGGGAGAACAACGTTTTTCACGGTTTTTAAGAAAATTGAAAAAATTGTCTTACTTTTGAAATAGCGTACTGCGCTTGCTATTGGAAGTATAAAAAAATTGTAAATGTGAAAGTTGTAGAGAATTTTGTCCTCTTTAATATTGTAACTGACAAAAATTATGCTACTGCAACGGCTATTGAGATATTTAGAAAAAATCGAAAAAAGTCCCAAAATTTTGTTGTTTTTCGGCCACAGAATATTTAGCCTTAAGAAATTTTGTTGGAAAACTTGGTTTTTCAATGTTGGCATCATTATAAACAATTCAGAAAAAAAAAATGTTCTACCCGATTTTTTGTATAGTAACCCCCCCTTTTTTGTACATTTCCCCTGGACTATAAGAGACCTTATAAATTTATTTCCTTTAAATAATTTAATTGCATCTATGCACTTAGGCTATTTCCAGTTAAATGAATTATTCACCAATATACCAAAATTTTATGTAGAAAAAGACATGCATTATTTCTATTTAAAAACTGAAAAATAATCTTTGAAGTGTGATAATGGTTTAAAAATATTTATTGAAACCGAAATGTAATTTAGATTACAATGCTGCTTGATGCAGTAAAACTGTGTAAAATCCATTAAAAATAACATTAAAAATTCAGTAGTTTGAAAATGAATGCAAACTTAAGTGTAATAACTCATTGATGTTAATGCAATTTAATTTTTTAATGTCTTTTCAGACAAAAATACCACACTTCCATTAATCGTTTTCAACAGAGAATCATAGAATCATTTTCGAAACTTATTAAAATTTTATCTATTTTACAAATGTTAGAGGGCAAACAGACAGAAAAATCAATGTGACATAAATGCTTTTAAATTACACGGAAATGCGTTAAAAAGAAATTATCTGTAATATTCTTCATAAAGTGTTATAATTATAGAATTTCTGTATATATAAATTTTTTTTTTTCGATTATACTGAGAACGTTGATGTTAGAAATCTTTAGCGGCATTTCTATAAATTTAGAAGTTACTGAAATTTTTAATTGTTTAAACCTAATAAACGATTTAAAGATATAAAAATAATTTTTTTTACATTTAATCGTATCCATACATTCAAAGCTGCAAAGATGATCTGCTAATCCCGGTAGTGATTTGAATACGGAATACGGACTAGAGTCCTGCGCGGGTCGGGCTCTACCCGACCCGAACCCGCAAATTCCATTTTAAGTCAACCCGCAACCCGACCCGAACCCTCAAAAATAATTTTCGGCAACCCGCAACCCGACCCGAACCCGCAAAAATAATTTCAGACTACCCGCAACCCGACCCGAACCCGAGGTATATCAACCCGCACCCGACCCGAACCCGCAATGTCAGGATAGCAAATCATGTTTTAATACCATTATGAAAAATAATCTACAATTGTATTTCTAATAGAGGTCTGCAGTGCTCCGGCCCGCGGGCCGCGGCTGGGCGGCAAAATTTCTAACTGGCCAAGCCGCTTTATTAGGACAGTTTTTTCAACGGGCCAGGCCGGCAAAAAAATTGAACGGCCGTGCCGCGGGTTTACCGGCCCGATATAAATATTTAGACGAAGCCGATAAAATTATAAACGGGCTGTGCCGGGCTAGGGCCGAAATTTTAAGTTTTATACGGGACGAGGCGGGCCGTTCCCGAGCCTGGAAATTCCGGCCCGTGCAGACCTCTAATTCTCTAATACCATTTTAATGTTTTACATAGAAGAATGAACAAATCTATATTCTTCAATATTCAACAATAGTAAGACACCTGACCCGACCCGATGCAGGACTGTAAATGGTATAAAGCTAAAAATCTAATCTTTAAATATTCTTTAAAATTAGTTGTGGTTTCAAAAGTTCCACTTGGAACGATGGACCTTGTTTTACACAAGTGACCATCTGCCTTTAGTTTATCAGCAGTTATTATATTGAAAATTTCCCCGTCTAACATAGTGCACCGCGTATCACCACAGTTAAATTATTCACTGGATACAATAGACAGGAAGGACCATTTAGCGTTTTGCTGCGTATTGCATTTTTAAAATACGGTAAAAATATAATGCGGTTTGTTATTTGGAAGACTCGTGAAAGGATGAATAAAGACAAAAAGACAGGCACACATTTTGCTTTTGTGAAACTTTGATCTGCGGTTTATATAGGCTTTTAATGGGAAAAATATTTTCCACATTCTTTTAAAAAAGCGGGTCAACCCGAACCCGACCCGCAAGTGTAAAAAACTAACCCGAAACCGACCCGAATCCGAAACAATAAAAGCCAACCCGACCCGAACCCGACCCGCACCAAAAAAAATTAAAGTCAACCCGACTCGACCCGAACCGCAACGGGAAAACATAGCGCCAACCCGACCCGACCCGAACCGCGGGTCGGGTCGGGTTCGGGTAAAAGCGGGTAACCCGACACGATGCAGGACTAATACGGACTATTAAGTCTGATATTAGAAAAAAAATGCAAGACTTTTTTTTTAAAGAATAATATGATATTTGCTTAAATTTTAAAAATCATATTCAAAATACTATATAGAAAAGTACGCCGTCAAAAGCTATCCAGTTGAATATACATTCTTAGCTGCCACGAGGCCCTCGAAAATGGAGACCTCTATCATTTCGCCAATTTGCCTCTCTATAGTTGTACCATCGCTGATGTATAGGGATATTTTTATTTATTTATTTATTTATTTTTTTTTATTATTTTTTTTTTTTTTCGTAGAGATGTGCTATAACATTAATATACAAAATGTATGTGGCATAAGTTCTGACTTATTATTTTTATTTGTTAATTATTTTAATTTGAAAATTGTATATAAAAAAGTTTTTTTTTTTTTTTAGTTAAAAACAGGACCCATGACGGGCCCTTCGAGAGAGATTGATACTGGTAATTTGAACCACGGTCTCTAATCCCCCAAACCCTTCCCGTTTTCTGAGGCAGTTCATACATTCCATAGTATTATTATTACTACGCAAAGTGGCAACATCCAACAATTTTGCATACTTAACTATTAATAACACTTGAAAACGTCTAAGTGTTGCCAAAATAACGATGGATGCTGATGTTTACAATTTTACTATGCTAAAACGAAATGTAATAGATGTCGAAAGAACTCGTTATGAAAATTGTCCTGCTTTTATTTTTATATATCAGGGTTATTATCTCCTATACAGAAAGCTTGCTGACAGGAACCTTGCTGCGGCATCACAAATGTGACAGTAACAATTGTAACTTTATAGATACGCCATATTGTAAATTTCGCTAAAACGTGGTGACGCAAAACTTATGACCAAAATCTAAATTTCATTGAAAATTTTATTTGCTTCGTCTGAATTTTTTGTATTTTATTCACTTTAAAAATATTATTTAAAAGAAACTCCAAATGAAATGATTTGAATATTATAACTGTATTCGTATTTTATGAATAGAATATGCAAATGATTTAATTCAGTGATTTTTGAAAATATTTTAATAGCGAAATAATTTGTCGGCTACCAGCAATGGAATTTTATAGTTTTCAAAATGTTTTCATGACCCTAAACTCTTAACTCAAGCAATGCCCACTTCCGAGTAATATGTGCTGAATTTTATTAATATCACAAATAAGACTAAAAAATGGACAAATAGAATCTCATCACTGCAAAATGATATCAATATCATGCGACATTATAGTACGCTGCAACGTCACTGTGTGTCATTTTAGGGTCAATACTTCCACATCACTGACGAAGGTTACTCAAGTTACTGCTGTAAGAGATTAAGATGTTCAAGGATTTGAAGTGTTATTACTTACATAGACACAAACATATACATACAGGTTGCATCCTCTTATCGTTGTATAATAGGTAATTCCTAAACCGTTAGATTAAAAATTTATTTCGAATCGCACAAATGTTTTAAACGTTGTTTTTCATGATATGAAAAGCCATTTACGTCAAAATAGTTATTTGTTTAAAAGTTACGAAGTTTAATTTTTTTATACGATGCCTAGGCCTTATAAGTTATGTTTAGAAAAACTTTCTCCTTGCTCTAACAAGTTAAAATTATTTTTTTTTCGAAAATTTACCGAGTTATGATACTTTTAATATTATGAATTTCAGCTGTTCCGGCATTAAAAACGAAAAGGGGATTAAGGACGTTATAAAACTTTTAATTTCGAATTTCTTTTAAATAACTATTTTGACGTAAATGAATTTTACTGTAAATTAGAACAGCATTTATAGCATTTTTAAAATTCGGACTATAACTCTAAAACTAACTGTTTTAGTATTAAATAATAGGCAGAGTTAAGAGGGAACACCTTGTATATAATAGAGTCCCGTATGGGTTGAGTTGTACCCGAACCGAATCTGAAAATTATGCTTAAAGTCAACCTAAAATCTGACACAAACCCGACAAACAATTTTCGTCAACCCGAGACACGGCCAAAACCCCATACACTTTAATCCGAAACCGAAGTGGAAGAAATTTAATTCATATTTTGATACCTCGATAAATAGTGTGCAATTATAGCTCTAATACCAATTTTATCTATTTTGTACAACATGTGTATTTTGAGGGGACATCTTGTATGTAGTACAGTCCTGCACGGGTTGGGTTGTACCTGAACCGAATCCAAAAATTCTGCTTAAAGTCAACCTGAAATTTCACACAAACACGACAAACAAATTTCGTCAACCCGAAACCCAAATAAAACCTTACACACTTAAATCCGAAATCGTAGTGGAAGAAAATTAATTCGTATTTTAATACAATTGAAGAGCTGAGTGGAAGAACATGTTATGCTACATTTTCTTAAAAATTATTTTATCTTTTGGATGAAGGCTTTATGAGGTATTCTATCACATGGTAGAGATAAAATTCCAAAGTTCTATTTAGCCTTGAAGATTTAAGACATTATTCATTAATATTTAATATTTTAATATTTAATAATGCAAACAATATCAATATTTTTTAATATTTAAAAATTAAATATGAATAAGTATTTTTGATAGAGTTTAGTACCACACCTGTTAATATTTTAAACACATGGTATCAAACAGAAAATAAATCATTAAAATTGACAACAAAAAACTTTCACATCAAATTTCTTCAAATGTAATTTTTGTTACTTAACATGTTCTTCCACTTAGCTCTTCAATTGTGGATAAATAGTATGCAATTATAGCTCTAATACCAATTTTATGTTTTTTGTATAAATATTAACATATATACACTCAGTAATATTGAAATATGTAGTTTTTTTCTCTTGAAAAATATTCAGGACATTCTTTTGCAAAATTGGCTCAAAACGAATTTGACCCGAATAAGTCAAATTCCAACTCGAACCGTAAACATTTAAAGTGAACCCGACATGACTCGAGCCGCGGATCGGGTCTGTTTCGGGTAAAATCGGACCTGATGCATGACTCTAGAATATAGTCGCAAATTTTACATTCTCATTTTATCGTTAACTTCAGTTTTGTGAAAAATACTCATAGCATTGCCCAGTACATATATCTCCACAATTAGTTTGGACGTATTGCAGTGTGATAGCAGGGCTGCCACAGGCGATCATTTTTTATTTCTACCTCACACCACTTTCTCAAAACAAAAATTATTGACATACTGTTCGAGAACATTTGCAAGAGAAATATACCACAAAATCCTTTTTGTTGTTGTTGTTGTTTTAATAGTGGTGCGAATAGAATAGAAAAATAGTCCCCTGTGGCAGCCCTTTGATAGCTATAGAAGCTCAAAACTTACTATCGTTCTGATATTTTCCTATGTTTTTATCTTGATTTTAGCCCATAGTTAAATCTGTTTTTTTAACATTTCAAAGGCAGTGAAGTTTTTTATGCTCATTCACAAGGTTTTTTTTTAATCTGTAATAGGTCGAGTTGGTCTAATGTAATTTAATGCTAATTTAGAAGCATGGGACAAAAAAAGAAAGTGAATGAAGTTTATGTCAGGGTGTGTAGGTGGTCAAATGTAATTACAGTGTGCATGTCACTGATTTCAAGTGAATCTCAGAAAAGATTTGCAATGTCACATGTTTTTATTCGAATGATTTCCGCTGCCGGAGCACTTACTTCCGGTACAATATCCGTTGCTCATGAAGATTCTGATATGCAGATAGAACTACTTGCTTGTATAAAGAAGTAAAGGAATTCAATTTTATATTCGATCGCTATTTAAAATATTTTCTCACAATTACAAAATAAAAACTGCATTGAAGCGAAAATGCAAAGGTGTAATTAGCATACATTATTTTAACTTCTGCTTATTTCCAATTCTTGAAATTAAGTTTGAATTTAAGTTTTATAATAATAGTTAGCGAGAAAGAATTCTTTTATTAGATTTGTTAAAACTTACAAATGAGTTTTGAAAGTTATAAGGGAAAAGCGAACTGTGAATAAACTTTGAAAGATTAAAGGAACAGCAAGTTAACTTTTTTTTTATAACAATATAAATTTTGCAAATGTTTGCAAACATTTAAAAAATAAATAGTTTCAAGAAGTTCAATTTATAAAATAAAAATCTTAATCAACTCCAAAATTTTCTATGCAAACTGGCTTTTAGATTTCATTTATTCTAAATTTCATTTTAAATTACATATGTATACGTATATACCAATATTTCCTTAAATAATGTATTGGTAATGTACATGCATTTAAAATTTGACCCAGAGATTTTGAGTCATATTTCAGGTTTTATATATGGGAGAGTTGTACAAAACCGGGTAGGCGGGTAAAACCGGGTGACGCAGATTCCTCCATGATTCGAACTTTTATCTATCGGCCAACACCAGGAATTGCTTGTCGGACGTCATTAGGGTTTTATGGCCTGAACGGAATGCTACTGTGGGCGGCTATTTTTTGTGTGAAGGATTTCGTTTGAACTGCGCTTAAAAATTGTTTTGTTTGTTTCTAGCTTTTACGCACATATTATTTGTTTGTCTGCATATTAAATATTGGTAAGTAGTATATCTAATTCCTTGCTTTCGTGCTAGTATTTTAACATTTTACTGATTTTTTACTATAGGATTTAAAGAAGTGAGAGCATGTTTTTAAATCTGTGCCATGTTGGGGTAAAACAGGGTACTTAAAAATGGGTCAAAACCGAGTATACGCGGTTTTGTCCTACACTCATGGGATGATTTTTTAAAGATAGTTCATAATTCAGCATGGAGCTTTAAATTGGATTTATAATGTTGTTAATCGCTGTTAACCCCTTGATGTGTCCATTCATGGCACCTCTAAGCACATACTACGAACAAAAGGCGAGGGAGTAGTTACTTTCTGATCCTGGGAGAAAATTATTCAAAGCTACATTTTTGAAAGCAGCAGTTGGAAATACTCCAATCAGACGGTTTGAAAAAACAGACATTTTTCTCTATAACAACCATTTTTTTTTTAAACAAACTTTTTGCTCCTTCGGAAATGACAGAGAAACCCATCAAAGTCGGTGATAACACGCCGAGGTCCATGCAGTCACAGGTTAGCATAGCTGCTGTTGCGTTGTCGGTGAGACTGCAGGTTCGGTAAATTCAAATTATTTCATAATGTATCGAAGAATAAAAACGTCTTCATAACTTAGTTCTAATATATTGTAAATAAAATTCGTAACTTGAATAAGTAAACACACTCTACAGTTCAAATTAAACTTCTTTCTTAAAAAACAACTATGTACATTTTATTTACAAATATATAGGTATATTAATATTATTATTACTCTCATTTGAGAGTTCCATTATTACCGTCAGACCGGTTCAAAACAAACTTTACATCTACACTGAAAAGAAAATCGGAAAACAATAAAAAGGGGGTTGCCACAATGCCGACTAACAGAAAATGGCAAGCATCGCCAAGTTGGCATTCTCAACATCCTGCCCCGGGCTGAACACTTAGTTCAGCATCTATATTAAACAATTTAATAAACATAAGAATATACTTACATACATGACAAATTTTCAGATACATACAGCTACAGATATAAAAGCAAAAATAATAAGAATGCTGCAATCTACGAAAGAAAATAAAACACATGAATTGTATGAAAATTAAACAATAATAAGGGTAAATATGAGTAACAAATCAAATTAAATGTTCGATAATAGTTCTTATTTTTAGTGTAAGAGTTTTAGTGTCTTTTAGTCCACTAAGTCCAATTCAAGATTATATAGCAATTGCACAGGTCGTTTAAGATCGCCTTTTGCAGTCTGTAATACACATGATCTGATTTTAGAGTCACGACCAAATATGAGTTCTTTAATACGACCACACTTCCACATATGTTTTGGGAGCTTTTCATCATGAATTATCACTATATCGTTAACTTTGAACTGAGGCGATGAATTTATGTTTTTCACTTGAAAAGCAGATCTAAGTTCTAACAAATATTCGTTTCTCCACCTTTTCCAAAAGTGGTCAGTAATTTGTTGCTTATATTTATATTTTCTCGTCAACAAAATCTTATTGGATTTCTCTTGCGTACAGACTGGTAATCCATAAGAAGGTAAGGACATTAATCGTTTACCAACTAAAAAATGAGATGGCGTTAAAGGTGATGGTTCAGCATTTTCTTCGTAGAGATAACATAAAGGACGTGAATTAATCACCGCTTCAATTTCTGTAAGTATTGTTTCTAGCTCTTCATAACGGAGACAAGTTTTTCCTAGAACCTTTTTTAAAGGTGTTTTAACTGATCTGACCATCCTTTCCCAGAAGCCGCCCCACCAGGAAGCCCTGGGAATTATAAACTTCCATATTATTTTATTCTTTCTCAAGTAATCAAAAATTTCTTGCTTAGAAATTCTTTCCCAAGCGTCTTTTAACACCAAATCAGCCTTAGAAAATGTCTTGGCATTGTCACTGTACATTATTTTGCAGAAACCTCTCCTAGAGAAAAATCTTCGTAGTGCTAAGATAAAGGTTTCAGTACTTAGATTGGTGACTAACTCTAGATGAATCGCTCTGGTTACAGCACATGTGAATACGACAATATAAGCCTTCCCAGTGCCTTCAGAAGTTTTATAATAAATCGGACCGGCAAAATCGACACCAGAGGTTTCAAAAACTGGTGTTTTGATGATTCTATCTTTCGGTAAAGGTGCTATTTCCACCTTTCCAGGAATAGCATTAAGTTTTCGACATATCATACACGATCTTAAGACGGATTTTACAAATCTTCTTCCCTTTAATATAAAATACCTTTCACGAAGGTGAGCTAAAGTAACAGCTACACCAAAATGGTACATTCTTTCATGAGCATCCTTAATTAGTAATTTTACAAAATAAGATTTATTAGGAAGTATCCACGGATGTTTTTCCTGCTCTGTAACTTCAGAAAACTGAAGTCTTCCGGATAAAACAAGTAAGTCATTTTCATCGAATTGTGGATTAAGGTTGTACAAAGAAGAATCTTTATTAAGTGGTTTTTTTTGTTTAAGTGCTTCTATTTCAACTTTAAATGAAGTTTCCTGAGTTTGTTTAATCCAGTATTTTTCTGCTATTTCTATTTCTGAGGTAGTTAAAGGTCCTAAAATTTTAGGGTTTTTCGAATTGGCATTATGAATAAAACGCATTATCCAAGCAGTAATATTATACACGCGATTTAAACTACTGAACTTTGCCATATCAAATACTGGCTTAGGGATAGAGTTTGATTCGTTACACAATAATGTTAAATTTGGTTTTGCTTTCATTTCATTAAAAGCTTCGGGAACCATTTCTATAGCCCTTTTTGAAGGCTACATATCTTCTGATAGTGATAACCAAGGTGGGCCGCACCACCATACATTATTACCCATTAACTTCGATAAGTTTTCCCCTCGCGTAAGCAGATCTGCAGGGTTTTCTTTTCCGGGACAATAATTCCAGTCCTTTGGATCTGTCAATGACTGAATTTCGGTTACACGATTGGAAATAAAGGGTTTCCAGTTTGTAGTAGAACTTCTAATCCACCAAATAGTTATTTCTGAGTCCGACCATAACTTTATATTTAAATTCGAAATATGTAATTTTTGTTTTAAATATTTCCACATTCTAGCGGCAACTACTGCACTGATCAATTCCAGCCGTGGAATAGTTAACTTCTTGAGGGGGGCTATTCTACATTTACTCCAAACAAAACTTGTTTGAATTTCGCCAGTTAATGAAATGGAACGCAAATAAGCAACTGCTCCATACCCTTTGGGACTAGCATCACAGAATATGTGAATTTGTGAATTTTCAGAAATGTTTATCATATTAGGAAAATATTTTCGGGTTATTTCAAATGTGCGTAAATGTACAACTTCTGAACACCAAGTGTTCCACTCGCATTTCAAATCTTCAGGTAATTTATTGTCCCACTCTAAACCTCTTTGCCATGTTTCTTGCAACAAGGCTTTAATACGTATTACAAATGGATTCACAAATCCTAATGGATCATAAATTTTCAGTAACATTTTAAGAACTGTTCGCTTCGTGGGATCATCGATGTAATATTCTTCAAAGGGCTGCGCATCTAACATCAAAATATCAGATTCAGTATTCCATATCAGTCCAAGCACTTTTAAGATACTACCTGTGTTTTCCTCACTTATACCTAAGTTACCAGATTCCCACATTTCCCTAAGTTTAATAGAATTTGTTTTTAATTTCCTCAAATTCATCCCAGCTTCTTTAAGAATTTCAGAAGCTGTAACTGATAAATAATAAGCTTCGTTATCTAAAGTTGATCCGGAAATTAAATCATCGACATAGAGGGAATTATCTAACATATATACAACATTTGGATGTTGATCTCGATATTTCTTTATATGATGTTTAATTGTGGCAGCCAAAATAAATGGTGAGCATGTAACGCCAAATGGTACACGTCTAAATCTTAAAATTTTGAAAAAGTTGTTTGCGTCATTATCGAACCAAAGAAATTTAAGGTAATCTCGGTCTTCTTCAGCTACAGAAATTTGAAGAAAGGCCTTTTCAATATCTGCACAAAACGCAGTATTGAATTTTCTGAAATTAATAATAATTTCTAATAAATCGGGGTTCAAATTTGGGCCACCGTACAAACAATCATTTAATGATTTGCTATTTTCTTTTGAGGAAGCATCAAATACCATTCTAACTTTAGTTGTGGGTTTATCATCTCGCAAGACAGGTCGGTGGGGCATAAAATAACCGCTATTTACAGTTTTATTAGAACATGCTTCCACTATGTTATTTAATTCCTGTTCAATCACAATTTCTTTATATTTCTGCAATAATTCCTTATCTTTAAGCAATTTTCGATTTAAGTTAATAAATCGGTTTCTAGCATTGTTATAATTACTTCCTAAATCTCTTCTATCATCTTTCCATAACAATTTAGCTTCGTATCGGTGCTCAAGAAAATGCAAATTGTTTTCGAATTTTTCGATTATCTCTTTATCTAATTCAGAAATATTTTCTTCAGTGTTCATCCCTAAAGTTTCTAACTCCCACAATGTTTCCAAATCATTTTGAATAGGTTTCATAACCTGAGTGGACAAGACCCCAGCTTGCTTACTCTCACTATTTTTATTTACGTCAATTGTCCCGCAGAGGGAATGCCCAAATAAATTTTCACAGACGAACAATGATTTATTTATGGGGTATGTTTTGTCATTAATTTGATATAAATAATCAGCTCCTATTAATATATCAACATCACTATTTTCCAAATGTTCCCACGTGTCAAGACGAAATTTGGAAAGTTTTCTCTTAATTTTGATTGGAAGAGGAGGAATTTGTATCAAAGAATTAGTTATTAGCGGTGTGACTAATGCTTCAATTATTATACTACGTTTTCTGTTCGTCAAGTGAATTAGCTTTAGCTTAACGACATCATAACATCGTTCTTCAGATTTTCTCGAACCGAAAGTATAGACAATTAATTTTTCCTTTCTAATGACCTCAGGTTTTAATTTTGAAACTAAATTTTCTGTAATAAAAGTTCGATGACTAGCAGAGTCAAATAAACAAAGAGCAGTTTCTGAATTTTCACCCGCTTCCACTTTTACATGAATTGTTTGCAATATTACTTCTCTACTGATATTATTTATATTGCCTTTGCAATGAGATACGGAGGAAATAATAATACCTGAATTTTTTGATTCTTCTGTTTTTTTATTAAAATTACAAAGTATAGTATGATGATATGTTTTACCACACACTTTGCAATTTTCATTCGAAATTTTACAAAAATTCGCGATGTGAAATTTACGGAAGCATTTAAAGCACCTTCCTTCCCTTTTTAATTTTTCTCGCATTTCCGGAATGGTGAAAGACTTACACTTTTCAGTATCGTGATCAGTTTGATTACAAAATATGCAGTTATTTTTAATATTTGTGGTTAAGGCAGAAGCTGATGGAATGAATTTTTTATAATTTTTCTTATAATTTTCCTGCTTCTCAGGGATTTTTTCAAAATGGTTTAATTGGACAGTGGTCTCGCGAGATTCAATTTCATCTTTAATGAAATTTATCAGCTCATTAACATACCAGTCAGTGTTTTTAATTCGTTTTCTATTAAATTCTAGTGCAATATCTGATGGAATAAGTTTCAGAAGAATCGGACATAACAAGTGCCCATATGAACCTGAGGCAACACCTAAAGAATTAAGATTTCTTATTTGAATTTCGCATTCATCATACAAATCTCTAAAAGCCTTAATGTTACTAGAATTTCGTACTGGTTTCAAATTTAGCAGTTTAGTCATGTGACTATTTATTACCAGGTCATTACGACCAAAACGATTTTTCAATAATTCTATAGCATGAGCATAATTTTCCTTAGTCAGCGAAAAGCCTGCTATAGTATTTGCAGCACTTCCGCCCAAAAGTGACTTTAAGTAGGAAAATTTATCAATCGGAGTTAAATGTTCATTATTGTCAATCGCATTCGAAAACTGACTCCAAAATTCGAGCCATAAACACGAATCACCATAATATTTAGATATATTAAGTTTAGGAAGTTTAATCAAATTTTGATTCAGAATTTTCTGACTTTTTAGTAGAGAACTATTGTTGCTACTACTATCACTTTCAATGTCTGAAGAATCTTGTTTAGTTTCAGGAGTAACTGTGTTATCATTTAAAAATTTGGAAATTTTATATTTCCATTCAATAATATTCTCATTATAAGATTCCGATTTCTCGATTTCTTTTTCAAATTCAGTACTTGGAACCAGTGGTTCAATTTCAGAATTTAATGATTTTAAAGTTTTCATTTTGTCATTCAATTGCTGTTTAAAAAGATC
Organism: Maratus speciosus; assembly: GCA_963932465.1. Classification (NCBI taxonomy): domain Eukaryota; kingdom Metazoa; phylum Arthropoda; class Arachnida; order Araneae; family Salticidae; genus Maratus; species Maratus speciosus. Next base: position 415,041,889 of record OZ010796.1, on the reverse strand, counting down.
CAGCTGTGATTTTCTATTCTCAAGCTCTAATTCTTGTGTATTATCTAATAAATCCCTTATTTTATCAAATATTTTCGTACTTTGACTACGAATCGTAGCTCTTTTTTTTTTCAAAGTTTCGCAATCCATCATAAAATAAAGAATTCAATTTATTCGATACAGTTCAGTTAATAAATGTATTCATAATTCTATTTATTCAATATAATTTAATTTGAGGTACTTACCTCAATCGATGATGAAATCCAGACATCCTGGAGCTTTGACGCCAGAAAAATGTTGCGTTGTCGGTGAGACTGCAGGTTCGGTAAATTCAAATTATTTCATAATGTATCGAAGAATAAAAACGTCTTCATAACTTAGTTCTAATATATTGTAAATAAAATTCGTAACTTGAATAAGTAAACACACTCTACAGTTCAAATTAAACTTCTTTCTTAAAAAACAACTATGTACATTTTATTTACAAATATATAGGTATATTAATATTATTATTACTCTCATTTGAGAGTTCCATTATTACCGTCAGACCGGTTCAAAACAAACTTTACATCTACACTGAAAAGAAAATCGGAAAACAATAAAAAGGGGGTTGCCACAATGCCGACTAACAGAAAATGGCAAGCATCGCCAAGTTGGCATTCTCAACAGCTGCATCAATAAATATTTATGAAACATCACAGGATAATGAAGCTCATCCTTCTATATCTAAGAGTGGTGACATCACACATCCAGCAGTTGAGGACATACAGCCATTTCCATCGACATCTCAGATTATGTAGCCCAGCAATCCACATTTCTAAATTCCCCTAAAATGTTATTACCCCCTCTTCAAGAAGGATTGAGAAAAGAACTGCCAAAACAAAAGAAAACTGTTATTTTGACTTCTTTGCTCTATAAATTAGAGCTGAAAACAAATATTAAAGAGAAAGAAGCCAAAACAACCTGCAAAACGAAAAAGGAAATTTCTGAAAAAGAAAAAAGAAATTAAGAATCAATAGAAAAAGAAACCAAAAAAGGTTGAGGAGACATCTTTAGAAGATGAAGTAGATAATGAAGCCTGAAAGTTTTACAATGAACTTTAGTCCAATTCCAAATCCGAAAAAGCTTGGATACATTGTTTGAAATGCCACGGATGGGCACACGAAGCATGCAGTATGCAGAAGAACATGATAACAAATGCATTTGTGATTTTTGCAGTTAAAATAACTAAGACTCCCAGTGTAAAGTGGGTAGGCATATACAATGTAGAAAATTTGCCACAGACTTATTTTGAGACATGGAAGAACACATGTGCAATTTCATTTTGCTAAAAAATAACAAAAATGTATTATTTACTATATTAAACCGAAATTTTTTTGACTAAAATGAGTTTTCCAAGAGTTTTATGGATACCCGGTTTTACCCAACCAGCGGGGTAAAACCGGATTTTGCCATATGTCTAAAAAGACCTATTTTTTTATATAATCAATTATATTTTTTATCGAAATGAATTTGCTTTATTATAGCCAAAGATTCATTTAATATAAAAAACGGTGTTCAGAGTTTCTTTTCCTATTTGATTGCATTTGAGAACAACAAACATTTATGGTACCCAATTTTGCCCCACCTTCCCCTACTTTCTTGTTATTTTCAAACATTAATTAATTATGTAATTCCCAAATTCAGTCTTAGAACCAAAAAAAAAAAAAAAAAAATAAAAAAAATAAAAAAAAAAATAAATAAAATAAATAAAATAATAATAACAATAATAATAATAATAATAACCGCATCAACTCATGTTATTCTGTCATAAAATAGTCGCAGAGAGATGCAAGAGGTACCATTGACTGGGAATCCTATTCTCTTTCAGAATATGAATGCACTTTGAACTTGGGTCATCTACATATTAAAAATTGAGCCAACATTCATTTTTCCAATGGTAATACTAACTTTTGACAATTTTTTTAGTTCCTTGGATCAAAGAAGCCTGAAAATAGATATAGTTTAAGCACTTTTTCTTAAATCTTCATAGAATTGTAAAAGAAAATATCGCTCACCCGCAAGAAAAGTGACACAACTTGCAAAAATTCATTTTGCGTTTCATTCCACTAGTAAGTCTATCATTGCTACAGGGAAAGTTTCATAAGTGTAGTTATCCAGACAATCACTTTATTATGCTATATGTCCATTCGTGGCCAACGAAAGAGGGAGGGAATTGTGTGTGCAGATAAAATTACTCAACCCTCCAAACCTCATCTACAACTTCATTCTTAAGTGTTTTACAATTTTATGCACGTTTTTACTGCTGCATGCACAGCTAATGCTATAATTTCAATTTACAGTAAAAACATACAAATTTTATTTTGCCTCTCTTTTGAAATTTACTTTTGTCGGGACGTGCCTCTTTTCTTGCGCGTGAACGATGTGCTAGAAGTTTATCCAGGAATTCAGAAAAATAAATCTAAGATCTCACAGGGAAACAAACGTACCTGTAACATTCAATGATTTAATTAGTTAACGGAAAAATTAAAAATATTATAAATATAATATAAAATAATCGATTACAAAAAAAAAAAAAAATCAGAATTTTTTTGGTTATTGTCTAAAATTACTTTGTTCATGCAAACTATAACAAGAGAAGATCCCTTAAATAGTCAAAAAGTAACATTTGTATATGTACCTAATGAGCTGGTAAAGCCCATAGACGGTTTTTGACGACTTTTTATGTGCTTCTTGGGTTAACGTAGGCTCATATTTTTTTTTAATTTAAATTTATTTATAATTATTATAATTAATTTTTTAACAAAATATAATTGCTTAGGTTATGTTTGGGTTTATTCAATGCGTTCATTAAAAAGGGAACATTTCAAACGGATGAGTTTTTAGGAAAATATAAATTCAAGTTTGTTACGAGCAAGAAGCATCTTCAAATTTTGATCTAACTTTATGAAGATTTTTTCAAAAAAATTCATAAACTCCGTATTTTCCTGGGCTGCTTTCATCCAAGGAACTCCTATAAAATGTCAAAACTGGGTGTTACTATTTGAAATTTGAAAGTTGGTACAACTTTAAATTTGTAGATGACCTCTAATGGCAAAATAAACCACATATAGTTATAGAGATCCTTATACGAATTATATATTATTTATTCTTGCATTAATTAGAACTGAAGTTATAGCCATTGTTCGAATGCATTTTCCCTGCTACATCTTGATGTTACATCTCAGAGCATCACTGGATTAATACGCAATGCTTTGATCCAAGGAACTCAAAGTGTCAAAAGTTAGTGTTACTATTTGAATAATTAAAGTTGGTATATCTTTAAATACGTAAACGATTCCTATTTAAGGGCTTGTATTCGTATTCGAAAACAAAAGACGCTTTCCAGTCGACTGCTACCTTTTGCATCTCTCTGCGATAATTTAATGATGAAAGAGCGTTTGGATCGAGTTTTCCCATTCGATTGTACCTATGCTAGCATTTTACAAAAAAAAAAAAAAAAAACCTCGTATTTAATTTTTGCTAATATAAAATTATTTTTGGTGCGTGGCATGCTTCTGAAACTTGAAGTCTTATAGGAAAATCTGAAAACGCCGCGGTAACCGCCACGAAAAACTGGCCCTAATATAGCAGAAACGTTTACGAAAGTTCAGTGTAATCACTTCGTTGCCCAGTTCAGTATTCCTGAAATCTTTCCTTTATAATCGAAAACAATTTGGAAAAGAACCAATCATAAACCTCTGAATAAAATATCTTTCGGATGTTTATAGAAAATTCTGTAATTAAAAGTCTTTTTTTGTTTGCTCTAAATTTTGGGAAAAACCTTTTGGAAATCATTTTCTTTCCGAGGTTCTTCTCATGAAGATTTCTGAAGATAAGGGTGGAGATTCAAGAGTCGCAAGTAACTACAAATTTACGTTTAATTATTTTAAACTTTTTTTTTTTATCAGGAAAAGTTTTAGGAAATTTCTGTAAAAGAACCTCTATATAACGAAATCCTGCTTTAAACAGAAAAAAAAATCGTGATCGTGGCAAAATGCAATTATACATGCTCTGACAAAACCAACTCTAAAACGAAGTTTTTTCCCGTTTTCTTTAGATTCTATCTCAGAAAGTTTCATTGTATTTTTCGTGCATTCATTTTTCAAATATGTTTCAAAGAAACATTTTTTACTGTTGAAATGTACTTGGATACAATTATTATTATATTAGTAAAAACAAATGAAAACTTTCAATTAATAATATGAAAGTACAGAAATTGGTAATGATAAAAATTCCAAAATTTAAAAGGGGGCAATTCCCTTACCCTCACCCCTCTAATTGAAGCCTCTGTCTATTTTATACATGCATCAGTATTCTTTCATACAGGGTGTCCGGTCTCAACGGTGTCCTATGGCTAATTCGTAAACCGTTAGTCATAGACATATAGTTCCAATTACAAAAATGTTTTAAATGAGGTAAAGCAGTATTTTTAAAGCGATTTGGGTCAAGAAAAACATTTATTTAAAAATTACGAAATTTAAATTTTTATACGCTCCCCCGGTCCTATAAGTGATATTTAGTAAACTTTTCCTATTCCTCTAACAAGTACGGCAAAAAAAGTCCCATTCATCTAACCCTAAAATTGACCGAGTTATGACATTTTCAATTTTATGACTTAAACCACTTTTCTGTAACTGAAAACAGATGAGTTGGACCAAGCTTTCAGGGATCGTACGCGAAGTGCTTAAAGTATTATAAAGGGCGTCCACTCCAAACGATGTTCAATGGCTAATTCCTAAACCGTTAGTCAAAGACATATAGTTCCAATTACAAAAAGGTTTTAAATAATATAAAGAAGCATTTTTAAAGCGATTTAACAGAAGGTGCTTCCCCCGTATAAATATTACGGTAGTGTTAATTTTTAGTAATTAACTTTCAGATTGGTTAAAATAATTGAAGAAGTGAGTTTCAAAACTCGCCATATCGAGAAAATCACATTTTGGGAAATCGCGTAAAACCTTTAAATGCGCCCATTGGTATTCATTGAAAATTTGGAGATTCTAGTGTTCGGTACAGTTATACCAATAGAATAGATTGACAGAGAAGCACGATTTTTTAAATTTCGGATAAGGTCAGTTTCGAAACTGACGCCCTCAATAATTTAATATATGTTTTGATTTAACAACATTTTCCCCTATTTTTTAATTAAAAAATAATTTAAAAAAATAACTGATCTAATGAATATTTGCTGAGGGGAGAGATAGTGGAATTTTCAGAAGGGGTAGTGTAAAAATAATAACAATTATTATTATTTTTATCGTTACAATAAAATGACAAAGGGAACAAAATCTTAAAAAAAGAAAAGTTAATTAAAAAGAGAGAATGTGGGCGGTTATATGATGTCCGACCTTTAATGGATAAATCTGTGCTCTATTAGAACAAAATATTAAAATATTGTAACAATTTTGTTATGTTTATTTAAATCATTGAGGTAATCGCACAGGTTGAATCATATAATTCAAATAATTGATGTTTATTGTAAAAGAAAATAAAAGTGATACGAGGATCATTTTCAAAAATGGACATATTAATTTCCTTAACATATTCAGAGCAGCCATTCAAAAGTTATGTATATATATATATATATATAAAACAAAACAAAAAAAATAAATAAATAAAACATGAAGATGATACAAACAAATTACTTACAAATTGAGCTTTCTTGTGTCTGTGCTTTGGACGGGAAGGATGGGGGGGGGGGGGGGGGGAGATGTAACAAAATTTGGAGCGGAGATTTCAGGGGAATTATACGGCTGTTTAGTGTTCATTACTACAACATATATTGCTGCATAAAAAAAATGTAGTTTTCAGGATTATAAAATATGTGTGTATGAGAGCCAGTGAGGGAAAAGTTTAAATTGCAATTTCAGGTGGAATTTAGATTATGGATTACATATTAATTATTGCCGCAATAAAGAAGACGGACCTTTTTTCGCCAAGTTTTACAGCGTGATAATTCTTTGCACATCAGTAGATTTTCGCTTTTTTTTTAAGACTGCATCTAAATTAATCGGCCCCTTAAATTTCTACTTCCCCACTTTTTGCTTCACCTGCACGCAAAGTTAAAAATCTATAGAGGTTTCTATATATATTTTTTACTATTCTACTCAATTTGTCTAATTAAATAATGCATCTTCTAAAACTCCACGCCCGTTAAAAATTTTATTTCCTATTGTCTTAATTATAACACTTAATTATTAGAGCATAAAGAGGTAATAATTTTAAAAATTATTAAATTTAAAATCATTAAAAAAAGATTCAAATTTTAATTTATATAACCAATTATAGATTTCAATTATAATTTTATTTAAGTATAAATTACTTATTAAATTAAAAATATATAGACATGCTCTTAAATTAAAAAATATAAAAATTATATTAAATTTAAAATTATTAAAATTAATAACTTTATTAAAATGTTAGGAAAATTTTCTACTTTGTCTTTGTAGTTAGCCGCTAATTTATAGTTATAGTAAGTTACTAATCATCTCAATCCTCCCTAAAATTTATACCCCCCCCCCCTCCCCCAACTTTTGCTCGGCCAATACATACTGTCTAAAATTATGTATGTATTTTTCCCTATATTTTATTTTATTATGCAAGAAATAACTAACCAATCTACCACATCAACCCCCCTGAAAATTCTACTCTCTCTTCCCCCAACTCACGCGAAAACACCCGTTCGCTATTGTTAATCCCATGGAAGTATTTTTTTTTTAAGATAGCTCGTCGCAGAATATCCCCCCCCCCCCCCCCCCCCTTCTGTTGTACATGATACAGATTACCTTTTTTTTTGTTCGAGCATGGGGGTGATATTTACACATTAAAAGTTCAAATAACGCAAGTTAATATTTAGAATTGATTGATTGGATTAAAAAAAAAAATCCAAATAGAAAACTAATTTAATATAATTCTATTAATTCTAAGATAGTTTAGTTTTTCTAATTCTCCTGGTCCTCATACGAATCACTTTTTTTTATCGAAACTCTATCCTCTGATGGCTTTCTTCCCGCCAAGAATTGTCACTTTGATGCTGAAACTCTGACCAATCAAATTACGAGATACAGCATAAATGGCAAAATGTGGTTGGAAAAAAAAATATTTTGTTTTAATATGTGAGAATGAACAAAAATCTCAAAATATATTTGTAATGTTAATTTACTATCAATGTTTAATGTTAAGTTTTATATCGGACGATTATTTTTATTTCTAGTAAATTTGTGACTGACCCCTATTTTGCAGCAAAAAAGATACTCCAATTTCAAACATCTATTACTCGGTCAATTTAAATCGAAGAGGAAATGAGACTTTTTTTGTCTTACTTGTCAGTGAAATAGGATATTTTTACTAAATATCACTTATAGGACCAGGGGACCGTATAAAAATTTAAATTTCGTAATTTAAAAAAAAATGTTTTTCTTGACCCAAATCGCTTTAAAAATACTTCTTTACCTCATTTGAAACATTTTTGAAATTGGAACTATATGTCTGACTAACGGTTTACGAATTAGCCATTGGACACCGTTGAGACCGGATACCCTGTACAAGCATGAATTTCAATATAAGCTTCAACAAATCATAAAAATTTATGAAATCTGATATTAAACTTAATAAAAGGAGACTTTATCAGTCAAATTAAAATCTTCAAAACTGTTCATGCAAATTAGTTTTTATTGCTTCAAATTTTACCTTTAAAATATGCAGATTTATGCTGTAATCTCTGCAACAACAAATGAATTCACTAACAATCGATTTGAGTTAAAAAAAAAATATTCAGTGCATTCCAAGTAACTCTTTACTAGTTATAAAAATTATGAAATTAACCACCATTGATATTTACTAAATCCAACTTTAAATGATGTACAAAAAGCATTTGTAAGAGAAGGATTGGTTTACAATCGGAAATTTAAGTGTGACAAATATTTGTTTTTTCTTATACGTTGTCACTTTGTGAGACACACCCGTACAAGTTTCGAACTGAACATTTGAATTCTTTACTTTAAAAAAAATGTCACTTCCGCTAATGTGCTGCCCCTTAACCCCTTTAATTTAGAATCATTGTGTTAAAAAGATTATAATATTCATTAATGCGGAAAAGATTTTCCTTTTCAGTACGATGTGCCAATATTATTTTTTAAATAATTTAAACAGCGTGAAAAATTCATCTAGTTTTTACACATTTGAGGATCTATTATTTTTTAAATAAGTATAAGAAATTAATATCAAAAGATAATTGCTCATTGAATGAGATTAAGTCTTTCGAAATAATGCAATACTCTTTCTGATCTTATTAAATTTATTTTATGGAAATTTTAGCGCTTCTCCTTAATGAAAGAATCTCTTTGAATTAAATTTGTACGGTATTTTTTCTTTGAAAAAATCTAAATTTTATATTTTAAAAATTGTAAGTACTTACAGGGCTTAAAGGAAAGATTAATTTCTACATTGGCTGACTAAACTAAGGTATGCAAACAAAAAATCCTACTGACAGCATATGAATGCATTTTTGTTTTTGAGATTACAAATCTGTTTTAATTTTATTTCTATTATTATTAGAAGAGGAGTTATGGCCAATTTAATATACAAGAAGAAATTAGTAAAATACCGGAAATGGGCGTAAGAAGGCCGAGAGCAATGTAAACAATGCTTCTGTGCATCTTTTTCTTACTTTTTTTACATAAAAACGCTAATAAACCGCAATTGACCCTTCTAGATTAATTTTGTATCTATCTAAAAAATATAAAAGAAATATTTAAATGCGATTTCTGGAAAATCAATTTTTCCGTTATTTCCATCTACGATAAACTTCATTACATGAAATAGTAAAAGATATTTCTGTAAAATTATGTCAGAATGCATTCCATATTACTCACTATGTTCTGAACAAGAGTCTAAGCTCTATGTGATAATGTAATTATTTTATAGGTACTCGAATATAAAAAAAAATCGCAATCTATAATAATAAGGAAAGAAGTTTGTGTGTGAGTGTGTGAGTGTGTGAGTGAGCGTGTCGACGGTGTTCTGAAGAGACCGCTGCACGTAGAGCTACAATATTTCGGGGGAAAGGTATGAAGTTTTGCACCTCGAAGCCCGATTTTCAATTTTTTGATTAGATTTTTTTCATTTAATTTTTTATCCGATTTTTAGCACTTTTTTAAATTTTGAGGCGATTTTTCCACATTAGTGAAAAGAATACGGTTTCTTTCTTTTAACCCAATATAGTAAAATTTGTTCTCTTTTCAAAAAAGTTTATTCGGAATTCGTACAGCGATTTTTTTATGCGATTATTGAACAGCAGTTAATAGTTAATGCATCTTCATACCTATAAGGGTGTTACCGTATAAGGGACACAATTCTGTCGCCAAATACCGCCAAGTTTGTCGCCAACTTGGCAATATATCGCCAAATTTGGCGACCAAATTTAGTCTCCAAAGGTGACGCCAACTTGGCGATATCTCTAATATTTCGCTAAATTCCCATAGACTTCCATTGTAAAACAATAAGGGTTACTTGCTTAGAGAAAATAAACAAATTGAGATATTTTAACGCAACAAAAGCTAATATTAACTTAAAGGATTATATTAATTGCATTTAAGGTAATCCAAGTAAATTAAATTATGAATAAAAGTAACATCAAAGAATGCTTAGCATGCTTTCCCAAACATAAATTTTAAGAGAGCCCGCAAGTCGAAGGAATTAGATTTGAAACTTTTATCCAATTATAGTAAATTTTGACTTTCGGGATTTTTGAACTTTTTGAGATTTTTAATTCGATTTTTACGTTTCTTCGCTATCTGCTGCAATTTTTTGACATTCCATTTTTGACCTAAAGTACATTCTGCCCTCATTTCAATAAGTTTATTCGGACTTCGTATAGCAATTTTCGAATTTCGGGAATTTTGTATGTGATTTTTAGTGTATTTTAGTGATTTGCTACCATTTTCCCACATTAGTGAAAGTAATCAACTTGCAATCTTCGAACACAAAATATATATATTTTTTACTTTTTTCGAAATTTGTGCAGCGATTTAACATTTTCTCGCGATATCTTATTGTAATTTCCAGAACTTTTTCGCAATTCCTGCTGTTTTTTCACGTACCCGGGCAATCCCGGGCAAGTTCGCTAGTTTTTAATAAAAAATAAGTATTTTTTAGTATGTAGTGGAAATTGAAGTATATTTAGTTGAACTGGGTGTACCCTGTCTAATGTAAACTTGAAATTTTTCTAAAAAAAGGCAAACAACCCCAATTTTTAAAACGGTTATGAATATGTTGCTAGAATTTTATGTTTTTTCATCATTTTATATTACAGTTGAACTAAAGTAAAAATATAAAAGCTTCTGTGTGAATAATTCAAATATTAAGATGCATATGGCCAAATTTATAACAACAGCTTTCAATCCAAATCACTCGAATACAAGAAATGAACTTCAATTTCCTTTTAATTTAGAAAACGTGTTGCAAAACAACTTAATATTATTTCGTGATGCAACTAAATTTATTTCATGATAATTTTACCACTTTTCTTAATAAGATATTCTAAAGAATCTTGGATTTAAAATTTATTTATAAAGTATTTTGATTTTAAAAATACTGAAATGTTTTTTTTTTTTAATTCAAATGTATTACGTTCTTAAATAAAATATAGATTCATACTAAACTTATGAAAATAAACAAGAAAAATTCTTTACCTTTTACCATCATATAAATGCATTGGTTTTTGCTTAGTTTAATTTTTTTCAAAGACAAAGTCAGAAAGATTCTTCATTAGATAATTCAAATATTCAAAATACATATGTAGAAAACAATACGAACAGCTGTAAATCCAAATCAACCGGATATAAGAAATGAATATCTATATACTTCGTTCGTAGTTAGATCAGTTTTTCAAAATAACTTAATACTCTTTCGTGAATTTATAAAAAAAATTAATCATATTTTTAGAATTTCTTATCAATATAAAATAAGAAAGTATGTTTGTAATTTATTAATGTTTGAGTATCATTACCTATATTGTCTATGTGAGTGCCATTTCCTACTAAATCGACGACGCTGATGAATTTACTAATTACCTTTTTCTCATACCTCTAATAGTTTTCGACATTACCTAAGTTTCGAATTTCATCGTTAGGAGCGTAACCAATGATCTAATTGTTTAGCTCATACTTACTTACATGTGTGTAGAAACTGCTTTCGTAATTGTAACTTTATCCGCTCGCAAATTAAGTGGCTGCATAACTTGTACGCTTTCCATGATGTACAGTCGTGGGGGGGGGGGGGGGTAAACACCCCCTACAAACTCTCCAACAAATTATTATAGAGGAAAGTTACTGGAACCAAATGATTGGAAATAAAGTAGTCGTATAAATTATGTATATAAAATTTGCTTAGGGGGCCATCTACAAATCAAAACGAACCGAAACTTTTTTTAAAAAATAGCAATACCGAAGTTTAACACCAGAAATAAATTATGCAAACTTCAATAAACTAAATACAAATTTTTATGAAATTCGTACGATTAGTTTCAGAAAAATTAGTTATTTTAAAATAAGCATATTTTAGGGGCTGTATCCAAATTGAAGTTCTGTACTTGATTGTTGAAATGCTACAGAATGACTCTGTCATTTCTATTAACGTATTATTTCTTGCTAATATGACCATTTCATTCACTTGATGTGTTTCAACCATTGTCAGCCCAAATTTTTCAATAAAAGGAGTAATATATATATATATTTTCAAATTATGATTTTCTGCACATCATAGACGGCCTAAACCACCATTCTGACGTTTTTTAAATCATAATTCGAAAACTACTTGGAAGAAAAATTTGAAAATGCGAATTCTCAATTCGCAAAAAGCAGGACATAAAAATGTAAATCTATAAAAAGAAATTAAGGTTGCAATTCATATTTTGTCGAATATTAATTTCATGATTCATATTTCATATTAAATTTTTTTTAAAATTACATATTCAATGTGCATATGTTTGGGTTTTTATTTTCTTCTATCTTCAATAAAAGAAAATATTGTAATCGAAATTCTTTTCGACTTCCGGTTTCCGAGGGATTTACACATTTTACAGGTCAGAGAACCCCCAAAACATATTTATACAAAATGTATGTCTGTCCATCTGTCCGTGTATCCGTGTGTCCGTATGTCTGTCGCCATTGTAACATCAAAAACTGTATCAAGTTATGCATGGAATTGAACCAATTTTTTTTTTTAAGTTTTAGGCTATGGCAAGCAGGTCCTCCCTGAATTTGGAAAAAATCCGCCGGTAGGGAGCGCTGTAATAGCAATTTTTGCGCATTTTTAATATTGCACCATCAAAAAGTGTAAAAAGTTATACATTGAACCGAACCAAATTTTTTGTGTGTGTCTTTGGCCATAGCAAGAAGGTCCTCCCTAAATTTGAAAAATTTTCGCCGGTAGGTGGCGCTGTAATAGCAATTTTTTGCGATTTTTGTGCATTTTGAATATTGTACCATCGAAAAGTGTATGAAGTTATGCACAGAATTGAACCAAAATTTTTGTATATGTTTGTGGCCATGGCAAGAAGGTCTTCCCTGAATTTGGAAATATTCCGCCAAAAGGAAGCACTATAATAGTAATTTTTGTGTAATTTTCTTGATTTTTAATCGAAAATTTTTTCGACTTCCGGTTTTCGGCGGTTTTACACGTTTTAGGGGTCAGAGATCCCCAAAAACATGTTGATAGAAAATGTCTGTCTGTCCGTCTGTCTGTGTGTCTATTGCCATTGTAACATCAAAAAGTGTATGAAGTTATGCATAGAATTGAACCATTTTTTTAGAAGTTTTTGGCTATAGCAAGCAGCCTAATTTGGAAAAAATCGGCCGAAAGTGGGCGCTGTAATAGCAGTTTTTGTGCGATTTTGATTATTGTACCGTCGAATAGTGTATGAAGTTATGTATAGAATTGAACCAAAAAAATTTTTTAAGTTCTTGGCTATGGTAAGCAGGTCCTTCCTTAATATGGAAAAAATCGCCTGTAGGGGGCGCTATAATAGCGATTTTTGTGCGATTTTGATTATTGTACCATTGAAAAGTTTATGAAATTATGCATAGAATTGAACCAATTTTTTTGTGTATGTTTCTGGCTATGTCAAGCAAGTCCTCCCTGAATTTGAAAAAAAAAATCTGCCAGAAGGGGGCACTGTAATGCGATGTTTGTGCCATTGTCTTTATTGTACCATCGAAAAGTGTACAAAATTATGCGTAAAATTTAACCAAATTTTTTGTGCATGTTTTTGGCTTTGGCCAACAGGTCCTCTTTGAATTTGGAATATATTGCGCGGTAAAGGGGCTCTGTGACAGCGATTTCTGCATACTTTTCTTGACTTTTCGTAGTTCTATTGTCCATCGGCGTCTCGTGCAGCGGCGGGAACTCGCTTCCTGCTAAGCTGGCTATTCGCAAACAGCTGATAACAACAGAATAAGGAAAAACTATTAATTTTAACAAATATCATGATATAGATTAACTTGTTTTTAGTCCGTTTAATTGACTGAAGCAGAAATTAAAAATGAAAATCAAAGTTGGGATGGTATTGAACTAATAATATTGAAGTATTAACATGTGTAACTACTTTTTGAAATATTAAGATGTATAAGATAGAAGAAAGTTTTTGGATTGGCACATCCAACTAGTTTAACATTATAACCACACAAAGAATTATCACATTAGGATTACAATTTCCGGAGATATTATTACATTAGTTAATTCAAAAAATTATCAATGACTTATAATTTCGTTTCTAGGCACAGTTTGAATCGAAGATTTAAAATACATTTTTGAAATTGGGCGTTGCCATTGAAAAAAATAAAGTTTGCCCTGCTTTTGATTTGTAGATGGCCCTCTAAGGAAATCTTATATACACCATTTTAAAGTAGACTTTATTTCCAATTGTTTAGTACGAGTAAGTTTCTTCTATTATAAGTAGTTGCAGAGTTAGTAGAGGGTGTTTACTTTTTTTTTCCACGACTATACATTTACAAGCACCGTCTGAAAATCAAATTTAAATTTGCAGTTCACCCCCTCAATAGCTCAATGGACAAGGGAGAAGAGGTCGAAGGTTAGAGATCTGCACGGTCCCGGGACGGGCTGGTGCTCGGCCAATTTTCATTCACGAGACTCGGGCCGAACACGGGCTTTTCTTTTTTCTGCAGACTCGGGCCGGACCTACCCGGAAAAGGGTCTACCTAGAGGTCTTTAGGTTTTTACGGACCGAAATTTTCAGACCTGGTTCTGATCCAGCCGTATAAAACCACATTAGACCAGCCTGGTCTGGTCCCTGCTAAAATCAGTAAAATTTGGTCCGGACCAATTAGCGAAAAATTCATACATGTTTAAATTGTTATTATTCTACTTTTTTTTTTTTTTTTTTTTTTTTTTTTTTTTTTTTTTTAAATAGCAAATATATTTCCAGTAAAAACAATTAAAGTGCAGTAAAACGGGTAAAAAGTAACTCGTCTATGACGGAATCCTGTGTCTTAAACGAAAAAAATGTTTTGTTTCATGCAAAAGGAATATAATAATCCGTGCGAAAAGAATATAATCCATTTACATTAGACGATGTAACTGCTAAGAAGGAAACTTGTCTATAACATTTTTTTTTTCTTTCCTATGCAATTCCATCCTAGAAGGATTTACTAAATAGCATTTTTCAGATTTTTAATTCTCCAAGCTATGTAATATGGATTATCGTTATTAATAATAACTCAGACATTTACATACAAACAGATATTCATTAAAAAATCAATATTGAAGTTTTTATGGGCACAGACAGGAAGAAATGTAGGGAGGGGCAGTATTTTGGAAGAGATGTGGCTATACTTCGCAGCTCAGGGCATTTTTTTTTTTTTTTTTTTTTTTTTTTTTTAAATGAGGAATATAAACATGAAATAAACAGTCAAGTGCGAGAATTACTCGCGCACAGAGGGTTCCGTAGAATAAATATATGAATTTGTAATTGTAATATAAAAAAACCGTTGCTAAATTAATACTAAGACTTTGTAAAAAAACTATACAACGTAGGGTTGGGTATAACTGTATATATTAGAAAAGTGTAAATAGGTATACCATGAAAGTTCAAAGAGATATGGAACCTAAATAATATCAAATATAGCTATTCGTATAACTCTTTTTTTAATATTATCCTAATCTGTTTATGATGAACTTAATACAGTACTGACAATAAAAGCAGTGCATAGTTAAACTTCATTTGGCATTTCATGAAACTAAATTCAGCGTAGTAATAACCTTTATTTCTACAGTGTAGCTAAAACAAAACCTTTGTTCAAAGTTTAAATTTGGCCTTGTGCTAAGCGTGCTTCGAAAAGTTGCAACGCCGCCTTGGTCAGTGCCGCGTTTTTCCAGATAGGTGTTTAATTGACTTTTAAAGTCACTCGAGGCGTATTGAGAGATACAATCAATGCAAACTATCGCGAATCCCACAGTATTTATGCGATTCATTCTGATTAAATCTTTTGAGGACGATTCCCTTAAAAATCGAACACCTAATTTTAATTCCAAAACAGACAAACGGCACCAAGAATATTTAATTAAAATTTTCCTTTTATCGTGTACGTGAAAATAAGCAAGTTCGCATTTTCTAATAAATTCGTTTATAAATTCTGGTGTCAGTTCATTATTTCATAAGTTTATAAATATAATTACCCCTTGCCGGAAAGTATTAAGTGGTCGCAGGAATCTTAAAGCTTCAAAATTTAAGAAATTTTAATTTTTTTAGATGTTAAACTCCTATTTTTTTTTAATATTTTGATATAATTGTTTCCTTGAAATTCCCATTAGAACAGAAGTTCTGGCTTTTAGAATTATACCCGCTCAATAGCTGAAGCGGCGTTTCCGAAACTTTAAAGTCATTATTTTCCAAATGCCGTTTTTTTGGGCATAATGCGCAGGATACCTCAAACTTCTGATTTTTTTTTCATGAAATTTTCAAAACATATATTTCATGTTAGTCTGTATAAACTGAACCTAAAATTTTCTTTTTATTGTTCAAAAAAATATTTTTTAGGTGATTTTACTGTTGAAAGTTTCAAAATTTTGTATTAGCTAAATGCAACATTGCATTAAAAATATAAAAATGCTTTAAATACGAATTTATTTAAGTTGAGGGAAACTATTACAATCTGAAGTATAAGTAAGTACCAAAATTTTCATTCTAGTTGCAATATTTATTTTGTAATCCTGCGCGTAAACTGTTATGCCAATTTTTTGTTCGACAAATGTCTAACAGTTTCGAGCCCCCTATAAATACTAATGCAATTTTTTAAATACATGAAACGAAAAACATACATATATCTTTCATCCCAATTAAAATTGTGTTTTAAAATCATATACATTTTAAGACATTAAATGCTGAAAATGGTCTTTTTTTCATTTTTTCCACTTTTTAGAGTCCCGAGACCCCTTAAATTAGTATGTTTTTAACAATTTGACGTTTATTGCTTTTATACTGTTACTGGACATTACATTACACATATATATCATTAAAAGTTGCTAACTAGGTGTAGAGTACGCCGCCCCTGTCCTTGTGTATGTCCAAACTGACCGTATCTTTAAGGGTTAATATCTTGGCTAATTACCGATGATTTTTTTCGAAATTCATTATCAACAATGCTTTTATTCTTCTGCAACGATAGGTATATTAAGCGATGCTCAACAATTTTTCTGAATGCCCGTAAATCGAAATTTGTTTATAACAAAAAAATGCTAATTACTCAAAAACTATGTGATCTAGGGTAATCGCTATAATTTTCCGCAAGGTTTATATTAACGTCTACTACCTCTAATTTTTTCATAATTTTAGTTTCAGTAGATTTGGAATTAGATGGGGGGAACATATTTTTGCGCTACATTTTCAACAATATCTTTTAAAATATAATACCTAAAATTAAAAGGAATGTATTTGAGTTCAGCGTTACAAAAGCTTTCACAGGATACCCCACATGATATACAAAGAAAAGATTTTTTGTAAAATGGCTGTGACAGACAGACAGACAGACGCACAGACACAGGAGTGATCTTATAATGGTTCCGTTTTTACTTTTTAAGTACGGAACCCTAAAAAGAAAGCAAAATAAGTATTTTTTGTCAGAAATTTTTAACCATATCGGTGTAAAAATTCTGTTTTATATAAATTTAGACGGGCCGTGCCAAACTTTTAGCTTTTTCACCTGGCCGGGCCAATTTTTTTTCGACGGATCTGGCAAAGGAGGCCCTTAACCAGGCCGTGTGCAGACTTTAATCCGCAGTACGGTTTCCTGCTGGGGCAGATACATTAAACGCGGATTAAATAAAGTAAACAAGGTTTTGTTTTTTATATTATCATTTAAATATAGTTTTGACTTTTTACTTATTTTATTGATATTTAAAATATTAAAATATAATAGCTTATATATTAAACAATTATTCTCAATAGATATCTGCGAAAACATGAAGACATCTCTAATTCAAAATCATTCGAATAGACAAAAAATTTACCTCAAAGAGCGCGAAAGAGAAACCTTTGTCAATATTTTCCATCGATTTTTCTATAAGTTACGACTCTTAGAAAAAAAATCGATTGCACTTATCGTTGATGACCATTTTATGGAAATTGATCAAGTTATAGACATCAGTTAAATATTGCAAGGGTATAAAAAGTTTCGAATGTCCCTCTGAGATGTGAAAGATCGTAAGCAGAAGAACAAAAACATCGATTTCAGCTCTTTTTAAACAGAAAGAAAATCCACCGCTGGAATGAAATAGAATCAAGTTATAAAAGGATCAAATGAAAAGAGATCTACATTTTTATGTTTCTAATTTCATATCTTAACTTCGCTTATTTTATTTTTAAATACTTCTTTCGTATTGTTGTATTGCCCGTTACAGTCTTTTATGCGCATTTCGAATACAATGAAAAAATTTAGTAAAATAATCAATCTATTTATCATTTCAATTCATCAGTAATTAAATTAATAATAAGGTTTTCAATTTATCAGCGTTTAAAAATATATCTTTGCTAAGTCCCTGCTTTTAATTCGGTTTTGAATGCAAGATTTTTTATAGCCTTTATTGCATAACCAAAACTTCAAAGTAATAAAAAATTCTTTTTATAAGAAGTTTAACAGAAAAACTGTACAAATATTTTGAAACTGCGAAATACAGATTCTGATATGTGATATAGCAAGCGATTCAAAATATATAGGTAAAGGAGATTATCTCGTAAATTGCTGATGATAGAAACATATATTAAGTTACAAAAAGTATACAAATCAAATATAGCTTTCAGAAATGACATGTTTTAAAACTAGCTTTGTCTATATATTAAAATAAGAAATTTAATGTTTATATGGTCTCCTTTTTCTGTAACTTATATTTAGAAAAACGTTGCCCTGCATTTAAAAAGAACACTTAAGAAAGTCCCATTCTTTTATGACCAAAACTAACTGTTCTGATATGTTGAATTTATGAATGCACAGGAGCGAATTCATTAAGTTGCAACTCGTGAATCTGACTCACTTTCTGTATGTTTTGAGTTTTACTCGCTTTTGAAAAAGCAGTTGAAAGAGACTAAAAAAAATCGTGAATTTGAGTCAATATTACAGCTCAAACGCATTAAATTATTTTCGAAATTTTTCAAAACACGTTTTTTTTTTCCTATTAAATCCCAATTCCCACAAACTAGCGGAACTCCAATGACGATTTCTGAGAAAACATATGTGCAAAGCTTGGTGTAGTGATGTGTTTATTGTGCCTCACTGTCAGACTTTGTAGAATTCTGACATTACACCTCCACCCCTGTGAGTAATTTAAAGATTTTACAAGACGACTTCTTTACAAACGATTCTACTATTGAAAGTCAAAAATAATTGTTTTTCTTATTTCTTAACAAAATGCTTGTGAGTTCCGAAATCCAATTGGTCTTTTAAAATAATTTTTGCAAAGAATCTTTCCTTAACACGCTGGCCGCAGCCTTATCCAAATTTGGTTAGAAAAAAATGTAAAACAAAACGACAAACTATCTACTTACCAAAAGAGTCGAGTTAAAAATAGACTTTGAAAATAAAGCGGGGTAAAAACAAATGTAATGAAAAGTAAAAATCCTGATCATTCCTAATTTTCTTTACATTTGTTTTAACGAATCATATACTATCTAAAATGTTATTTGCAGAGAAAATTAATCTGAGAATTTAAGAGTAAAAACCACTCAAGTAATTTAAGAATTAATATTAATTTATATAAATTAATTATATTAATTACAATATTTCAAGTACGCCGGAGTATGATAAGTCGTGTTCAAATACCAAATTAATTAAAGAGATTTTTACATCACAATAGTAACAATAAATTCATAAAATAAAGCAAAATATTTTTTTTCCTTTTTTCCATTTTTTTTTTTGTTAAAAATTCTTTCTTTTTTTTCTTTTTTTTTAAAGGAATCCTTAGCGAGGTTGTCTTTTTTTAACACTTTCCAACGCATCTGAAAAGTATTTATGAATTAGGTTTGTCTGTTTATCTATCTGTACATTAATACTCTGATATATAGTTGCCATTGTCATGTAATTGAGATACGTTATTGAGGTTTATCATAGCATATTAGGTATTGAAATTGAAGTGTGTAGTATTTACAGTTCGTTTACAAGGGAACTCAAAATAATTCAGTTACATTATGGTCTGTGGGGAAAAAACCTTTGCAGTGTATTTTAATGATGTTACACTTCTTCAAACATATTAATATTTGATAAAAATGGCTGAAGGGCATAAGATACTGACAATAGAATATGGTGTGTGTAGCATTTATTGTTCGTTTTCAGGGGCACTTAAAATAATTCCGTTATATTACAGTCTATGGGAAAAATTGTTTGCGGAGTATTTTAATGATGTTACACTGTTACAAACATAGAAATTGATCTGAATTTTTGAGGTGCATTAAAACATGCTTTCTTTAGAATATGGAGTGCAAAGCCTTTTTCATTCATTTAGACAATCTCACAAAAGAATTTGGTTACTTAATGGTCTACGGGATAAAAATGTTTCCCGCGTCTTTTAATTATGTTACACTATTTCAAACATATGGAAATTGATAATCTTTTAAGACCTGGCCTACACAATCGTGTAGGTGATCCTAAAGATAAAAAAAAAAAAAAGTTTTCCTTTTTTTGTGCTATTTTAAGTCTAGTCTGCACCCACAGAATTGCGTGGATCCTCCCTTGGCATAGCCTGATATCGGATATAATTTTTTTTTTTTCAATCAGATACGATCAATTTAATTAGGGGAAACCACCAACACTTTTCATTTCTACCAATGCTCTTCAAGGCCTTAAAGGGATATACATTATTGGGGAGCATTACAAGATGCTTACTGTAATGACGTGCGAAGCAGTTATATGATCAAGAAAGTGAGAAATTTTCATACTTATTTAACTTAAATCTTTTTCAATAAAAATTTTTGAGGATTTGTAGATTATTTATTTGTTTAAAGTTCGTAAATTTGTGATTGCGTTAATTTAGGTTAATGGTAATTAAATTGATGTTTTTAAGGGGCTTGTAGTTTTAGATCTATATTTTTAAACCTAAATTACTAAGTGCCTAGAGGATCAGTTTCAGAAAAGATTTATTTTCTGTCATTTACGATGTCATTTTGTTTGGAAAAAACCAATGAATAACCATTTGTATTATTATTTTAGCTTCGGAACTAGAGAGATTAAAAGCGGTTTTTAATTGCGTTGTGAAATTTTAAGCTGAGCTATATTTCGTATATTAAGGTATGTTTCTAGAATATAAATAAATAACTGGATCGCTAAGAACTGGATTCGTGAAAATCTATAGATCATAACAGTTGTAAATTTCCAAGTGCGTGAAAAAAGTCCGGGCCAGGATTCGAACCAGGGATGTCTTGACTGAAACCGTCAATGGTCTAACAACTGAGCCATCCCGGACGAATCTGGCAGACTAATTCACCCAACTAACCATTCACGATCACAGTATCTGGTCTGATATCTGAATCATCTCAACAGAATAAATCGAAGGCTATTTTTGGAACTGCAGCAAACGCTGCATGCGTAATAAGATTTTCACCCACTTGGAAATTTACAACTGTTATGATTTATTTACCAAATGAAAAATTCTGTTAAAAATTAATCTATAGATCAAAATTTCTGGAAATGTTATTTCAGTAGCTTTAAGCATGTTTTTGCCTGACTTAAATTTTACATAAATATTTGGTGTCTATAAAATCTGTAGGTAATATACAGGGCTGTACAAAAGAATTCAAGTACATTTCTGTCTATTGAGAGAAATTTCTGAAGGTGAATTTTCAATTGTGTAATGCGTTTTATTACCAAAATAAATTTTAGCATACTGTGAAAAAAATATATAAATCTATAAATCATATACAGTTCTGCATAAAATAATTTGAGTACATTTTCGGCTATATATGGTAATTGCTGGTTTCTGGTTTTTTTTAAAAATCTGTTATGCATTATCAAAAATGTTTATTTAGATATCTTCTTCACCTCATTAAACGGAGAAGTTTTGTTAAAGTATTCTGGAAGAGTTGGAAAGGGTTTCATAATTTTTGCATGATGAATGTTTTTCATTCTTTTATAAAAATGAATTTGATATGGGCAGATTCGTTTTAGAAATCTTTGAATTTGAACGCGATCTTAACTAGATTAATTTTAACACAATTATTCTAATTGATAAACAAATCATATTAGATGTAAATTTCCAACTGGGTGAAAAATGTCCGGACCAGGATTCGAACCAGGGACCTCCTGGCTGAATCCGCCAGTGCTCTGTCATCTGAGCTACCCCGAACGAATCTGGTGGAACTTTTTCACCCAGCTAACCTTAATGATTATGGCATCTGGTCTGAAACCTGGTTCAGCTAAACAGAAAAAATCTCAGGTAAAGAAACTCCAGAAATTTTGAATCCTGGTCCGGGCACTTTTCGCCCAGTTGGAAATTTACATCTAATGCGATCTTAACTGTTTTTTCAGAAAGCGAATTTGAGTTTAAATTAGTTCATTTTTTTGTGAGTTTGCACAGCACTGGAATTTTGAACATATGCCGGCACTAAAAAAGCATTTTTCTGTTTTTTACGGTATAGGAATGTTGCATTGCAATTTCATGCATGTAAGAAGGAAAATTATTTTAATCTGTTTTGTAAAATTTATTGAAAATCGCACGAGTTATTTTAAGACAGCCTTAAAAGCCGATAATATAGATTAAGACACAGAGTTTCGTCGGGTTTCAGCCGTGGGGATTTAGCCGTAAAGGCAGTAATTGATTATCCTATGGGATATAGAATAAGTCTAATATAATTGTTAGGCTTGATTAAAAGACTTGAACGTGTGAATGATGTAAGAGATTTGTCCTTTTCGAAAATACGTTTGTTAAATCGACGATATTACTAAATAAATTAATATACTAAAGAATAGATTGTAATTTATATTAAGCTAAAAGTCAATTAATTACGAGAATGATAATTGGAGTTTGTTATTTGTATTCCAAGTCTGCTTTTTTGCTTCATGTGATTTGAATGGAATTCAAATTAGACATTAATTCTCAAATGCAATACAATATCATAAAAAGTCCTTCCGGTCAGTGCCGGGAGGAAGAGGAAGATTTCATATTCCTCATTTTTAAAAAGCCAGCTTATAGTATTCAAACACACGAAGCCGATTAGTAGAAACCGATTATAGAAGATTCAATAACAATTTTTATCAATACTAAATCATTATGAATGAGAATTTCGCGAAATTAGTCAGCTTTATCCAAGCTGCTTTTATTTAAAGTAATTTATATTTGGTTGCCAAATTCGGCGATATCTTGAAGTGCCTGCCATTTTAAGACAAGATGGTGGATGAGGCTAACCAGTGAACTTGGTCGAAACCTTATTATTTCCTGTGCACATGCTCACTCACATCGGAATCAGTTAATATATACGAGTGCTGTCAAAGGCAAAAAATCAGTTTTATCAAAATGTCACCCTCATTAGAAATTCAAACTGCTATATCTGAGCCATTTTTTAATATAAAGACAAAACAAAAAATGCTCCGGAATCCTTATATCAAGGTCAAATACTTAAAAAAGAAACCTTTTTCAATTTCTAAATTATTTAAAGGTTAATAAATATGCGTGTTATCGCGTGACAAGTATCAGATCGTTTCAAAATGTCAGCCATGCTAGAAATTCAAAGTGCTATAACTCAACCATTTTTTATGATATAGTCGAAACAAATATTGCTCCAGAATCTTTGTATCAAGTTCAAACACATAATTTTAGGTAGCTTTCATTACAAAAAGCTACCTATTGCAGCCGTTCGGAGGAAAGCGATTTCAAAAAATTTTGGTATATTGTCATCGATCATGACCCCCAGACCCCGAAACCACCCTCTGTTCAAAAGTTGATATATATATATATATATCTGATATTTGTCACACTGTAACTCTCGTATTTATGAACCAATTTGGATGAAACTCGGTTTGTACATAGCACATACAGATGTCTCGACCGAGTTCGTTGGCCAGCTTCATCCGCCATCTTGTTCCGAAATGGGGGCCATTTAAATTTTTTTTTTAAAAATTTAAAATTTGAAATGTGGTATCAAAAATTGAAAATTGAAAAATATTTTTTCTTATGTGTTTGACCTTGATACAAAAATTCCAGAGCAGTTTTTCTTTCGTCTATATCTTAAAAAATGGCTGAGTTAGAGCACTTTAAAATTGTAGCGTGGCTGACATTTTGAAATGTCCCGATTTTTGTCATGCGATAACAGGCGTATTCATGAACCGATATGGATGTACCTTAGTGTGTACAAAGTACATACCAATGTCTCGACCGAGTTCGTTGGCCAGCTTCATCCGCCATCTTGTTCCAAAATGGCTGTCATTTAAAAAAAATTTAAAAATTTAAAATTTAAAATCAGGAATAAAAAAAATTATAAATTGAAAAAGATTTTATTTTTATGTGTTTGACCTTAATACAAAGATTATGAAGCATTTTTTGTTTCGTCTATATCTTAAAAAATGGCTGAGTTATAGCACTTTGAATTTCTATCATGGCTGACATTTTGAAACGATCTGATTTTTGTCACGCGATAATACGCGTATTTATATACCGATTTGGATGTGACAAGGCATGTGCATAGTGCATAGCAATGCCTTGACCGGGTTCGTTGGCCAACTTCATCCGCCATCTTGTTTCAAAATAACGGCCATTTAAAACATTTAAAAAAAATTAAAATTTAAAATGCGGTACGAAAAAATTAGAAATTGGAAAAGTTTTTTTTCTTGTGTGTTTGAGCTTGATACAAAGATTCCGGAGCATTTTTTGTTTCGTCTATATCTTAAAAAACAGTTGAGTTATAGTACTTTGAAATTCTAGTGTGGCTGACATTTTGAAACGATCTGATTTTTGTCATGCGATAAAACGCGTATTTATGAACGGATTTTGATATAACTTGGTGTGTACATAGTACATACCAATGTCTCGAACGAGTATGTTTGCGAACTTCATCCGTCATCTTGTTTCAAAATGGCGGTCATTTAAAAATTAAAAAAAAATTAAATTTAAAATAAGGTACAAAAATATTAGAAATTAAAAAAAGATTTTTTTCTTATGTGTTTGACCTGGATACAAAGATTTCGGAGCGGTTTTCGTTACGTCTGTATCTTAAAAAATGGCTGAGTTATAGCACTTTTAAATTCTAGCATGGCTGACATTTTGAAACGATATGATTTTTGTCATGCGATAACACGCGTATTTATGAACCGATTAGGATGTGACAAGGCATGTGCATAGTACATAGAAATCTCTCGGTCGAGTTCTTTTGCTAACTTCATCCGCCATCTTGTTTCAAAATGGCGGCCATTTAAAAATTAAAAAACAATTTAAATTTAAAATAACGTACAAACAAATTAGAAATTGAAAAAGATTTTTTTCTTATGTGTTTGAGCTTGATGCAAAGACTCCGGAGCATTTTTTGTTTTTTCTTTGTCTAAAAAAATGGCTGAGATATAGCAGTTTGAATTTCTAATCTGGGTGGCATTTTGAAATATCCAATTTTTTGCCTGCAACAGCACTCGTATATATCATATCGATTTAGATGTGAGTGAGCATGTGTACAGGAATTACTAAGGTCTCGACCAAGTTCATTGGTTAGCTTAGTTGCAGCTATTATGTTGTTTTAAAATGGCGGGCACTTCAAGATATCACCCAATTTGGCGACCAAATATAAATCACTTTAAATAAAACCAGCTTTGATAACGCTGACTAATTTCGCGAAATTCTCATTCATATTCCGTATTGACAAAAATTAGTATTTAATCTTCTATAATCGGGTTCCACGTATTTGAGCTCCGTGTGTTTGAATAATAGAAGCTGGCTTTTAGAAAATAAAGAATATGAAAGCTACCTCTTCCTCCCGGCACTGGCCGGCAGGACTTTTTTTTTCATTTTCCAATTTTTTGATACCTCATTTTAATTTTTAATTTTTTTTAAATGGCAGTCCTTTTGAAACAAGATGGCGAATGAAGCTGGCCATCGAACTCGGTTGAGATATTGGTATGTACTATGTACACACTAAGTTACATCTAAATCGGTTCAAAAATACGCCTGTTATCACGTGACAAAATTCAGGTCGTTTCAATATGTCAGCCACAATAGAAATTCAAAATGCTATAACTCAGCAATTTTTTTAGATATAGACGAAACAAAAACTGTTTCGGAATCTTTGTATTAAGGTCAAACACATAAGAAAAAAATATTTTTCATTTTCTAATTGTTTGGTACCTGATTTTAAATTTTAAAGTTTTTAATTTTTTTTAAATGGTCGCCATTTTGAAACAAAATGGAGGATAAATCTTGCCAACGAACTTGGTCGAGAGATTGGTATGTACTATGTACACACGAAGGTAAATCCAAATCGGTTCATAAATACGCCTGTTATCGAATGGCAAATATCAGATCGTTTCAAAATGTCAGTCACGCTAGAAATTCAATGTGCTATAACTCAGCCATTTTTTAAGATATAGACAAAACAAAAACTGCTCAGGAATCTTTGCATCAAAGTGAAACACATAAAAAAAAATTTTTCAATTTACAATTTTTTGGTACCACATTTCAAATTTTAAATAATTTATTTTTAATGGCTGCCATTTTGAAACAAGATGGCGGATGAAGCTGGTCAACGAACTCGGTTAAGACATCGATATGTACTATGTACACACGAAGTTACATCCAAATCGGTTCATAAATACCAGAGTTACAGTGTGACAAAGATCAGATATATATATATATATATATAAACATTTGAACGGAGGGTGGTTTCGGGGTCTGAGGGTCATGATCGGTGAAAATATACCAAAATTTTTTGAAATCGCTTTCCTCCGAACGGCTGCAATAGGTAGTTTTTTGTAATGAAAGCTACCTAAAAGGTAAAAAAAAAAAAAAAAGTCTTTCCAGCCAGTGACGGGAGGAAGAGGTAGCTTTCATATTCCTTATTTTTAAAGAGCCAGTTTATACTATTCAAACACACGAAGCTCAATTTAGTGGAAACCGATTATAGAAGATTCAATACTAATTTTCATCAATACTAAATCATTATGAATGGGAATTTCGCGAAATTAGTCAGCTTTATCCAAGCTGCATTTATTTAAAGTAATTTATATTTGGTTGCCAAATTCGACGATATCTTGAAGTGCCTGCCAATTTAAGACAAGATGGTTTATGAGGCTAACCAGTGAACTTGGTCGAGACCTTAGTAATTCCTGTGCATATGCTCACACATCGGAATCGGTTGATATATACGAGTACTATCGCACGCAAAAAATCCGATTTTTCGAAATGTCACACACATTAGAAATTGAAACTGCTATATCTGAGCAATTTTTTAAGATTAGCACAAAACAAAAAATGCTCCGGAATCCTTATATCAAGGTCAAATACTTAAGAAAGGAATGTTTTCAATTTCTAATTTTATTGCACCTCACTTTAAATATTTTTTTTTAATTTAATGGCCGCCATTTTGAAACAAGATGGCTGATGAAGCTGACCACCGAACTTGGTCGAGGCATTGCTATATACTATCCACACTCCTTCTTACATTCAAATAGGTTAATAAATACGCGTGGTATTGCGTGACAAATATCAGATCGTTTCAAAATGTCAGTCATGCTAGAAATTCAAAGTGCTATAACTCAACCATTTTTTAAAATATAGACGAAACAAATACTGCTCCAGAATCTTTGTATCAAGGTCAAACACATAAAAAAAATCATTTTAATTTTCGAACTTTTTGATACCTTATTTTAAATTAATTTTTTTTTTTAAATGGCAGCACTTTTGAAACAAGATGGCGAATGAAGCTGGCCAACGAACTTGGTCGAGACATTGGTATGTACTATGTACACACCAAGTTACATCCAAATCGATTCATAAATACGCCTGTTATCGCGTGACAAAAATCAGGTCGTTTCAAAATGTCAACCACAATAGAAATTCGAAATGCTATAACTTAGCCATTTTTTTAGATATGGACGAAACAAAAACTGTTCCGGAATCTTTGTATTAAATTAAAACACATAAGAAAAAATGTTTTCCATTTTCGAATTTTTTGGTGGCAGATTTTAAATTTTAAATTTTTAAATTTTTTTAAATGGCCGCCATTTTGAAAAAGATGGCGGATGAAGCTGGCCAACGAACTCGGTCGAGACATTGGTATGTACTATGTATACACCAAGGTACATCCAAATCGGTTCATAAATACGCCTGTTATAGCGTGACAAAAAATCATGTCGTTTCAAAATGTCAGCCACGCTATAAATTCAAAGTGCTATAACTCAGCCATTTTTTAAGATATAAACAAAAAAAGAACTTCTCCGGAATCTTTGTATCAAGGTGAAACACATAAGAAAAAATATTTTTCAATTTTCAATTTTTTGGTATCACATTTCAAAATTAAAATTTTTTTAAAACCGTTAAATGGCTGCTATTTTGAAACAAGATAGCGGATGAAACTGGACAACGAACTCGGTCGAGACATTGGTATGTACTATATACACACGAAGTTACATCCAAATCGGTTCATACATACCAGAGTTAGAGTGTGACAAATATCATATATATATATATATATATATATATATATATATATAACCATTAATATATATATATATATATATATATATATATATATATATATCAACAATTGAACGGATTGTGGTTTCGGGGTCTGGGGGTCATGATCCGTGAAAATATACCAAAATTTTTTGAAATCGCTTTTCTCCAAACGGCTGCAATAGGTAGCTTTTTGGAATGAAAGCTACCTAAAACTTTCATACAAAACACTAAACATTCACTTTTCAGAATATGTGTTTCAATGTTTTAATTATCTGCATGAAATATCTAAGCATAGACTAAAAAATAATGCAATAAAACTGTGGAAAATTAAAAGGATTTTCTCTTATTTTATCTCTTTTCTACAACACTGTTTTTCAAGGAGAAGTTGGAAAAAAATATCATTTTTTATTCCTACGAGAAAATTTTCAAAAAAGTGTTCTGTGCCATGATTTCAATGAATGTTTTTAAGTCATTCAATTTAATGAAAATATAAAAGTTTGTAAAGATTTTAATTAATTAAAATATTTTTTAAATGCTCCAAAAGTTCCAATTTAAAAAAAATATTTTCTCATTTTTTTTCGATTTTATTACTTAAAAAGACATTATAAAAACATTTGTGAACCCAATTTTTATCCAGTTTATATCTATATATATATATATATATATAAGGGGGAGTCAAATGAAAACGAAACAGACTAACGTTTGTGACGCGTAAGTTGGTAACGCAGGTTAATGTGGCTATAGTAGTGCGCTCTATATGGAATCAGGAAGGAACGGTGCGAGCGATCACCGCTTTGCCATTTGTCTATTAGACGCACTCAAATTGAGGTGAGGGAGACTGCGAAAAGTGTGTCAGGAAGTGAAATTCATGCCTGAATGCCTGTTGTGTATGGCGAAAACAGCATGTCACGTGCGCGTGGTTTGA
The DNA here is from genome assembly GCA_963932465.1 of Maratus speciosus. Lineage (NCBI taxonomy): Eukaryota > Metazoa > Arthropoda > Arachnida > Araneae > Salticidae > Maratus > Maratus speciosus. The sequence continues at coordinate 415,012,794 of OZ010796.1, read as the reverse complement.
GTGGAATAAACGATTTCGAGAATGTCGGGTGTCATTGAAAGACAGAAGTCGGCAAGGGCTGGCAAGGGCGTGCCATTACCACTTCTGTCGTTGCTGCGGTGGATGCTGGCGTCAGAAATGACCGACGGCGGATGGTGGAAGACATTTGACTCATGTTGTACATCAGTCACATTATCGCGCACGCCAACTTGACAGCGTATTTGAAGTACCTGAAAATCTATGCAAAGTGTGTTCCCCACAGCCAGCTTAAGCTAATAACTAAGTATACATATAAGCAGGGCGAAACTAGGGGGGGGGGGGGAGAGGGAGCACGTGCCCCGGGCGCCGCTTTAACAGGAGGTGAAGGGGGCGCCAGAATGAAGATTTTGTTTGACGTTTGATACAAGAATGTATATATATACGAAATTTGTACAAAAATGTCTCGCAGCCGGAAAATTTAAAGGAAAACTTAATCAAATGCATTAAACTTTACAAATAGATAAAAAGATTCATCTACAATACAAAATTGCAAATGAATAAGAAAAAAGGCTTTTTTCATTCTCCCATTCCAAAAGTATCATGACTATGCCTTTCACCTTCACCTTCTATCTTTCACTTCCTGTGTAGGAAAATCACTACCATTTTTCAAGGTCAATCTCTATTGTCGGACACTGTCCACTACTGATAACTACCAAGTGCGAAGCGACCCCTCACAGTCTGAGTTTTCTATTAGATAAAAAAATTCCATGAAAGCAGTTTGTTGTTTTTCCGCTGAGCAGCGTTGAGTTTCTTTTTTTTTTTTTTTTTTTTTTTTTTGTCTTGCTATGGGCGATGACTGCCCGGACAATAAAAACGAACAGGAGGGGAAATGCACAAAGTAAAATTCTTAGTAAAACCGTTTTTTTAGAGTACAGCATTTGTAGTGGTACAGTAAATAATCTTGCACAGGACGTCATATCTAGTAAAGCAAAGCCCCCCTCCTTTATCGCCCAAAATGATTTTTTTTTCTCGTCTTTCTGGCATTTCTAGGCGTTTTGCCACCCTGCAGTGGCGTATCTGCAGGGTGTATCCCTGCAGTGGCGTATCCATTTCTGAGGGGGCTGGGGTGTAGTAAAAGTTTCTAAGAGGGAATCACAAGAATTGGGAAAAATTCCGCTTTAAACATTTTTTTTATCATAGCAGGTAACATATCTATTACACAATAAACCTACTATGATGAAAAAATACAAACGTACAGCAAGATCTCGACCTCATTTAAACCTATACAAAAAAAAAAAAAAAAAAAAAAAAAAATCCTTTTGATTCCGTTTTAAGGTTTTAATGAATCAATGTTTGGCAAAGCTGATTACGTAGTTCAGTTTTATATATTTTAAATTTAAAAATAAGTTGTCTATTAGATACTTAGTAAAATTGTTTTTGTAAATTTACTTTGTAGTGGAGGGGGGGGGGGACGCCAAAATCCATGCTTGCCCCGGGCGCCAAAAAGGCTAGTTTCGGCCCTGCATATAAGCTAATTTTAAAATTAATAAAATAATAAACAGTTTACTTAATTTTATTCCATCTGTCTTGCTTTCATTTGACAACAGTTTACCTATATTTTTTCCGTCTGTCTCGTTTTCATTTGATTGCCCCTTATACATATACATACAAAATAACTGTCAGGAAACTGAATTTTTCTTAAACATTCGCATGTTTAATGAAATAGGCTTTATTACTAATCAGAGGAAAGTATTAGACCAATATTCGAAAACAGATGCACTGATTTGTTCTAGTGTACATCAAGATTGTACCTTCTTAATAATCTTAATTATAAAGTCAGTAATGTTAACATCACTTTGACGGTAGGAAGACCTAACGGATAAAGTTTGCGTTTACTGCAATTTTTTCAACTATTAAACACCACGCAATTTCAATTTTTACACCGTCGAATAGAAACAAAACGTTCTTTGAAATGCAATTGTTTTGAAAACTTAGTGTAAAATTATTTTTTGTGGCTCTAATATATATATATATACATATATTAGAATTATTTTGAATCAAAATTTATCTTACGAGTTCAAATAACAATATTAACCAAAATTCTAAATGAAGAGGGCATGTAATAATATTATTTCTATATATAATAATCATAACTTCATTACTACAACGACCCTATGCTAACAATAGTCGTTCAACAAAATAATAATGGTACAAATTACAATTCTAAGATATTAAAATAGTTTGAAATTAGATGTTACAATAGAAGCATTTTAAATTTACAAGGGAATGAGATATGCTGCACTGATACGGAAAACAATAATATATATATACGAGGATGAATGAGAAAAAAAGATCATAAGGAGCAGTATTTGAAAAGTAATTCTTGTGGAGTTAAAAATTTTCTCAGAGTGGAGGCAGATGGTACTATTTATCTTAACAGCGGTTGTACAGGTAGGTAGTGTAAGTTCGGAAACCCGTCAGAGCGATTCAAATGATAAGGCGTTTAGACACGTGGTCTCGCTTGTTCCACTTAGACAAGGTTATGTGAAGCTATCCGACGCAAATGCACTGGAATGTTAAATGATGGTGTCATCCTGCTGTATGACATTACCAGCCCCATACTGCTCACCAAGCTCAAAAATTGCTTCAAAAGTTCAAGTGGG